>ML677334.1:23410976-23584959 GCA_007922305.1 Dermatemys mawii
AAATCAGAGGAGTCTGCATTTTGTGTTTTTTTGTTTTGAAAGCATGAGGTAAAATGAGAGATCTTGAAAAGTAAATTATTCTAATTTCTCTCACTTTCCGATAACTCAAAATCAGGTTTAATCTCTTGCCTTGATAAATACAGGCACTTTAGACTATTTCTGGAAATTTGGTGTTTAGGTTTTTGGAGTTATTAGATCAGGTTTGTGCAAACTGGTTAGTATGCTTTGGCCTATGCAGGTGTTATAATACCTGCATACAGAACTGATCAGAAAACAGATGTTGGGTTTTGTTTATTTATGAAATTTTTAACAAAATGCCCCCTTTTTTTGTCAAAAATATTCTAAACTAGGAATTTTTTGACCCACTGTATTTGCATAGGCTATATAGACATTAAAAGCCTCTCATTTTTCCCATGAGAGCATTATAATAGCTGCATGGTCCAAACCCATGTCTAATCCATCACTGTATATTAGATTTCGGGTTTGCTGGATTGAATACAGTTGTTTGTTGGTAAATATATTATTCTGTTTTGTCTATCACATCAAGAAACCTTCTGTCTTTCAGGGTTGATTATAGAGTCCACAATGCCTATAAAATTGAATAAGGATGGTACAGAGTTTTATAGAGAGATGGTACAAGTCTCCACAGGAGATTATCATGGAAATATTGGTCTCAGGTGAGCCATACAGAGGTTATACTGTCAGCACCAACTAAGAGTTTCCACACCAGGGTTTGCATCAATTTAACAAAACCAATTTAACTAAACTGGTGTAAATTTGTGTGTAAACAAGGCCTTAGATTACAAACTCTTATATTACAAATACTTTGGCCTTGTCTGCATGCAGTTCTTTATTTGATTTAACTAACTAAATTGGTTTAAATCAGTGCAACCTCTAGTGTGACTGCAATTATATTTGTATAAAGCTGCTTATATTAGTATAGCATATTTTGGTAAATATACAGAAATAAATAAGACATGCATAAGCCACATTTATACCAGTATAACTTCATCCAAACTAGGGAATTGCACCAATTGAATTATATTGCGCTTATAAACTGATGCAGTTAAATTAGTACAATGCCCTATTGTATAGAAACTGTGTGTAGATGAACCCTTTGGGCCAAAGACCATCTATAAATGTACAGTGACTAACACTCCAATTAACTGTGGAGTGAAGACATCCCGAATGGAACTCAATCCTGGTAATTGATGTCCACCTAAATCTGCAGATAGCATGGAACAATAGCTCTGAGAAGTATGAACTGTTCCCATTCATGTCAATGGAGTGATAACTCAGATACTCAATTATGATCATTTAAATGTCAACAGTTGATTGTTTTACTGCTAATCAAAGCACGTATAAAAGGAGGTAGATGCTACCTGTTATTGTTTCCAATAATCAAGAAAGAACCAAGCAGAGATGACTAGGACATCTGATCTCCCCTAAAGTGGAATCCAACCAAGCAGATCATGCAAGACAGTATTTTGAACAATCCACTGTGCATGTCATTTCATTTTGGCATCACAACTCGGTAGAGCTTGTTTTAGGGACCAAGGTTGGAAGAATACTATGTACTTATCACAGACACATTTCTTCTACCATAGCTAGATAGTGCATTTAATGGTGGGGATAATGGCGCTGAGTAAAGAAGTTCAGGGCACTTTTACACTGTTTTCCATGATTTCCCAAGTTGGTTTTGATAAAATATGAACCTTTCCTTAGAATTCTCATACATTCCAATGTTTGTTTTTTAGCGTAAATTAATATATTATTACGAGAGTCTGAATTTTAAGTTTGAAATAACAATAATGCTTACCATGTATGTGTGTGTGTGTGTGTGTATATGTGTGTATATATATATATATATATATATTCATGACATTGTACAACATTTAACTGATTAAAATATCAGTTGTGTACAGAAACCACTGTCTCAACTGTAATATATTAAGACTTCATTGTCATCTTGGGGTTCTGATTACATGATTGGGTTTCACATTTGCACATTTAAGAGGCTACCAGAATTCTTTAATAGTATTTTTTTCATTGGTTTTATATAGAGTTTGGGAGAAGGATTCATTATTCCTTATGTAAAATATACTTAATTTTGTTGAAGTACATATAACTGACTCCTCTACACACCCTTTTCGACCCAGAATTTTAAAAAGTTTTTCAAGAAAGAATGACGCAATAGAGAGCTTTGTATATTACTGATATCTTACAAGTGAAGGGCTGCTTATCACAAGATTTAATCATTGACATAATACACACATATGAAATGTAGCTTACCTTTCCTACTGAAACGTTTTCTTTGTGAGGATATGACACCAAGTTTTAATAAACTGATGCAAGCAGTTTGTCTTCAGTATAACTCTTTATTTTTTTAAACTTTTGATATTCCTTTTCAAATACTGCTTGTGTCCTATAAATAATTTCTAGCAAAAGTGATATTTGCTCTCTTAATTAAAAAAGATACTTCAAAGACATTGCTTTACTAGTTTTAGTTTAAGAAATGTAATAAAAAACCACTTCCTGAAAGAATTAACTGGTTCCTCATCTACTCCTTGTGGCACACTCCAGAAATATTCTTAATTTTTTTTCATACTGTCTTTCTTTTTCAGTTGAGATTCCAGTGCAGAAGGTTGCCACATGTTTTTATTTATTTATTCCTATGATCAGTCCTATAAATTCCTGGTTTTTCAGGGAAATCCCTAAAACTTGTTTAGAGAAATCCTTCTACATCACCCTTTAAAGTGCTATAATCTCTTCAGTTACACTTTCATTTTGAAAACCATGAAAATGGCCACACTATTCGAGTTGGAGCACTTCTGAACATTTGGTGGGCTTGTTTTTGCATGACAATTTATGTTTGCAATTTTCTGAATCTTGCCTTTGGTCAAATATGGTGTATGGGTCTCCTCTGTTCTGATGCTGCTTTTCTCATTGCTGCTCATGAATTTAATTGACTTATGTTAGAGAGTATGACTGATTCTAGCAAGAAGCCAGGTATTCAACTTTTATAATATTAAAAAATTGTACTAAATAAAATGTTGGTCTCTATGTATGCGATGATGAGTTCCGGAACTTTTACTTCATCTTGGTCAGGTAAAGGAAATATAGTATAACAACTTTTGAATTTGAAAAAAACAACCCATCTGTAATAGGATGTACAGTAATTTTTGATGGTGAAATGATAGGCCAGTTTAATTTCTAAAATCAACAGTATGAAGTTTTGCATGCCAAACTAACTCTAAAAAACCGAGTTTACAAATGAAAAACAACACCACCAGTCTGTTGTTTACAAGAAGTCGATTCACCTTTCACCTAGTTTCTTTTTTGAATATTGATGTCGACAGAATTCGTGTGTGACAACTTTAAAGAGCCTCAAACAGTGCGTCTGTATGTCAGGATGCAAGTCCGCGGTAGCCTTGGGCACACGGTGCCCTATGGTTGGAAGTGTAGTGTACTAATGCTTGGAATGCAGCACCATCAGCAGCAGGCTGAAGTGCAACAGGCAACATGGGCTTCTTCCTCTGCCAGTGATTAGCCGGCCGGGCTGAATGCGTGGCACCTGGCTGACAATGGATTAAGCAGCTAGAGGCACACACGCACAGAGAGAGCCCTTCAGCGAAGATACTGCACCGTCTGCATCCCTGACGCTTTATCAGCCACCAGCACTCAACTGCTCTGCGCAGCAGCAGCGTTTCCTCCTTACCACTGGATCTCTGTAATGGAGGGGAGGGGGGAGCAGCAGCCAGATGGTACATTACTAGCGAGATCCTTTCTAGCCTGGTAGCTCCCCCCTCCACACCCCCATCGCGCACCTCTCCCTTGCCAGAGAAGTTGCCTGTTCTCTGCCGATGTGAATCACCTCCGATCGGAGGGGGACGCGGCTGTTTATTTAGGCATTGCCAGCTCGCAAAAGTTTCTAGGCAGGAAGCGGGCTCCACGCAACTGGGGTGGAGGAGGAGGAGAGGGGAGGGAAAAAAAAAAGTTTCGCTCGCTTCTCTCCTTGGCGGAGCCCCTCCCCGCTCCGAGGGGAGAGCCAGAGATGCTGCTACTTGCAACAGGCTGCTCTAGTAGCAGCGGCAGCCTGAGTAACACGTCCCCAGGAGACTAGCAGGAGCAACACGTGATGTGTCTACTTATCAGGGTGAGAGGGAGCGAGGCACCGCCGCGGGTGTGTGTGTGTGTGTGTGTGTGTGTGTGCGCGCGGGGGGGGGAGAAGGGGAGTGTGTGTGCGCGCGCGCTGGAGGGGGGCGCCCGCACAGCACCGCTGCAGAGGTGGAGGGGTCCCTAGCTGCGCCCATCTGCCCCCCGCCAGGGAGAAGAGGAGGAAGGGAAGTTACTGCGGAGTTGATGAACTTTGCACATCCACAGAAACGCCATTTTGATTCCTTTTTCCGGAACAACTTTGCGTCTCTCTCGCCCCCCCCCACCCCTTTCGCCAACCCATCATCAGTGCATCATGTCTCGACGCAAACAGCCCAGCCCCAGCAAAAGCAGGCGTAAGTACCCCCGGACCTTTCTACCTATGCTCCTAACTCTTGTTACAAAGGAGCAGCAGCGGTCTCTAAGTGTGAGGGTCTTTTTTAAAAGGGGGGAAAAAACTTTTTTGGGGGGGCGGTGGAGAGAGGGGTTTAGGAAGTTGCGATTTTTTTGCTCAAGAGAAAAGTTCTTTTTTGATCCGCTTTTTAAAAAGAGTGAGAAGTCGGGGGGTTATTATTTTTTTTTTTTGGTTTCCTTTTTTTAAAGAGAAAAAGTTTGGCTGGCAGTGGTGGAGATGGTGATGAGTTTGTGCAGCCTCCCTCTTCCACCCCCACCCCCCGCTCCTCCCTCCTGTCCTCTCGCTCCTTTGCTCCCTCTCTCCCCCCCCCTTCCCTGTTGCAGACTCCACCAACCAGCAGCACCAGCAGCAGCGTTTTGCCTGTAGCAGGACCTGATGCTCATCCATATTAAACCGTCTGAGCTCAGGAATCTGGCCAGATCATCTCCCCCTCCTGCTGCAAAGTTTATTTTTAACCAGCAACACCACAATTTGGATACGGCTGCGAGGAAGAAACTTCTTTTAAGCCAACTCATCCCTTCCTCCTAAACTGTAGACCTCCCTTCCCTTAGCCTTTTTTTTTTCTCATTTTTTATCCCCCCCCCCTTTTTAGAGGGGGTTGAATTTAGAACACTTGAGATGAAGGCTCTTCTTTGAAGGTAGAAAACGTTTTATTCTGTACATCTCTTTGCTAACTTTTCGCCTTGTTTCGTTGAGGAATCGAAGCATCCATGTGTGTCTTTAATTTGCACTTTGATACCTCTCTTTCTCTCTTCTCAACCCCCCTCCGCCCTTGGGAGGGAGGTGGGGACCTTGCATGATCATGTGTGTCCTTTCCCCTTCCTGGCCTTTATTTGTTGTTGCAAAGTTACAAACTCTCTCCGAGTCGCTTCTTGTACAAGAAGTATCTGGAGTTTTCACGCTTCTTAAAAAAAGAGAGAAGTGTTGTGTTTGTATTTCTCTCTTCTTTCCTCTGCCATTGTGCTGTGGCAGAGGCACATCTGTGTGTGATGTGGATTGTAGGAGGAAAGAAACACACACATCGTCACGAGTACAGGAAGGAGCCTGGGCAGCATCCGAAATAGGGGAAATAGTTCAGATCATAGTTACTTTTTGCCAGTTCTTTTAAAACGGGATATGTTAGCTAATCCTTCGCTTGCTGGACCAGATCTTGCATAGTTCTCTCCTCCCTTCTTCGCGCTCCAACTTTTATCCTTTTAGTCCTGTTGCAGTTTTATGTGTGTGTTAATAAGTTAAGTTTTAAGATCTCTTGGAATAAGGACTTCTTTTTGTAAAGCAGAGTTTTTCCCCTCTTCCTCCCCCCCCCCCCATGTTGATGTAGACTAGTCAAGACTCGTCTCTTAGGAAACTGCGACCTTAATCGTTGCTAAGAAGCAGGGGAGAGGTTTTTTCCTCTTCTCTCTTCTGTTGATCAGCATATTTTCTCTCGCTGTGGCTAAGTGGGAGTTGCAATGAGGATGCAGATCCTCCTCCTTTGGGCTCGGTAGTCACTACTACAAGAACCGGATTCCCCTTTCCCTCCGCACTTCTTTCTCCCTGCCGTGTAACAAATAATGAGCCTGCACGGTCTGGGCTTGGCACTATGTCCAGAGTTGGATTTGTTACACTCTGTAATATGGGTGGCTGGGAGGGAGAAGAAGCAGTGGGAAGCGTGGCTTGTGTTCTGTACTCAACTTCGGTTTTCTAGTTGTGCAACATCGTGCTCCCAAGACAGACTCATCTTGTTGTCGGGCAGAGTAGGGTAGCCGGAGACGGAGACTAGTTGGAGATGCTTAAACTTTTTAGAGAAGGGAGGGCAGGGTGGTGGATTGAACTTTGTCATGTCGTTGATAAGTTTCCTCTGGATCCTTCTCTCTCCCCCTCCCCCCCTTTTTTTTACTTCGGAGTTATATTATCTTTCTGCGCTCTGCAATGCATCCGTGATGGGTTATAAAAGAGGAGGAGAGTCTTTCTCCTTGCTCAGCAGATTTGTCCTCCCCTGCTCCTTACTGGGCAGAAGACAGAACGCGAGCCCAGATCCGGATGAGCAGTTCACATTCCATTACGAAATTCTACACGGCTTCAGAGCCACCAGCAGCACCACTAGTACTCACTCACACATAGTTTCTTTTTGGGAGATGGGTGGGGTGGAAAGATAGTCCCCCCCCCCCCTCAAAAAAGGTGCAGATCTGTGTGGTTGATTTAATACCCAAACTATCTCTTCTTCTGTAGGCTGCATTGAATCATTTAGGAAAATCAGTGGAAAAGATGGGGAGAATTGTTTTTTTGTTCTGTTTTGTTTGTTGCTCCTGGGATGGGTGATAGCTGAGAGGAGCAAAGAGATGCTTTAATCCTGAGAAGGAGCCAGCCTATTGAAGTGATTTCTGAAAAAAACCCAAAGTAGATCTTAACTTTTACCATCCTATTTTGCATGTCTTATGATGTAGATAAGATCAAGTGTGGTTATGTGTTTCTGTTAAACGTGATTTGGAATAGTGTGGGAGAGCGAAAATAATCATATCTTTTTTTTTTCTTTTCTCCAGCTCTTCTAATTCAGATCTTGGATTCAATGACTGTTTTTTTTTAAATAAGTAATTGCTTTTTAACAACTACAGTAGGAATTGTCAAAGACATAAATTGGCCTGCCATCTCTGATAGTGGAAACCTATTATAAGGTTGAAGTTCTGTGTTGAGACTTACAATTTTGAAGCACATAAAATGTGTTACCACAGTGCCCTTTTTCCTGAAGTTTTTGGGTGTGTGAGAGAGGGATGCAGTGACTCATGGCTAGGCCAGCCATATTTGCTTTAAGTTTTAATTTTCCCTTTGAAGATGTAGGCATTTATTCTATTGGTGTGCATGCATAATGTCCATTAGCATTAACGGGAGTTAGGTACATCCATGGGAGAATAGATCCCTTTGTGTGTTAGAAACTCAGAAACAGCATGGATCCATCATCCAATCAGTCAGGTTACCACAACACTTCTTTTCAACATTCAGTGAGGAACACACCTAATGTTCTTACTTGATACAATGCAGTTATCTGATCTTGATGCTTTTTCTCTCTTTTTGACTAGGTATTCACATTTAGAAATTGACTGGTATCTTGTAGGTTTAACCCCCCTCCCCCACCCCATCATTTAGACAGTTTTGTATGCTTTCTATAAGCTTATTTTCACAGGAAACCAAATTTTTTGAATTGTCATCTCTTCAGTTTAACAATCAATAATTTTTTTAGCCATCAATTTATCTATCCTTAACAATCCTCTCACATTATTATTTCTTTTAAAACATCTTTATTCTTGCAAAAGGGAAGTTGTGTTTTTTAGTATTAAAACAGAATATAACACGTGCTTTAAAATGTAGTTTCTCAAGCTTAGCTGTCTTTTTCTCCAAAATTTGAAGTTTAACTTATTAGCAGATTTCAGTATAGTTGAGCGTCTCAGTCTGACTCAGCTGGTACAGGTGGTACATCCATTCTTAACTGTTTACATCATTCAGTGACCTTTTGGTCATATGGTCTTTATTTTGGATTTGAGAGCCAGGAGATCCTGAAGTTTCAGGATTGAAAAAGCTGAATGTCTATGTTGTGTCTCAATAGTAATTTTAATAAACTCCTTGTAATACCCAAGGTGAACACAACGTATTACAAAAACGTCTCAGTTTTGTTTTCTACAGTGCTTTTGTTTTTTGTCTTATGGATTTTGTCAGTTCTTTGGATTAATGGCCTAGTATGCTCAAAGCTGCACCATGAATTTACTCTCCTTTAGTTAGTGAAACCTCTGTTAGTTAGAAACATAGTTTGGCCTGTTGGAATTCTTCTTGAAATAAAAATTAATCTTATACTTGCATTATATAGATTACAAAAATAGAGAGAGAAATCCCTTTGGTTATAGTCATTATCCCTTGTAAAAGTAGGTGGTGCTTTGAAGGTCATAGGATAAGTGTTGCTAAGCAGCTAAACAGAAGGATGCTAAAATTAACCCAAGTGTATTTGTAAGGGATTCTGTTCTTTTTAAGTTTGTAAATGAATTTCTAGTTTACTTCCAGTGGTTCTTTAAATGTCAGACAAAGATCTTGGAGTGAAATCTTGGAAAAATATTTAGGCATATGTGTAAATTTACTCACATAAATAGCCTATTGGGACTACTCATGTGAGTAAACTTACTCATGTGCCTACATGTTTGCAGGATTGGGCCCTTGATTTGTGCCCTTTACAAATGTCCTTGAAGAGTTATCTGTTATTCATTGCTTTGTGAGCCACTGATGTATGTTGGATAGCAGCCTGTGCAGACAGACTTGGAAACAGCAGCACCAAAGATTCTGCAGCAACAAGCAGAAAACAAGTATGTTCTGTTTTGTTTAGAAAAGTTTTAGATCTTTTTCAGTGCAGAAAATCCTCTTTAATTTTTTGCTGCCTGATAACTAAAATGGTCATTTCTATTGATCTACAGATTTAAAGCGTGTGAAATCATATGACATAATTTCCTTTAATTATTGGCAAGATTTTCACTGAAAAGAGAGAAATCTATTACTGGACCGTTATTATGAATACATATCATGATCCACAGTCTCTGTGATAATGTGACAATATGTTTTTTTTCCTAACTGTTAATCGTTTCATTCTCTTAGAGGAGATTGGCAGTACTATTTTAAGTTCTGCTGAAAGTAGTGAGGATGCCTGCCTTTCACATCTGTTACTCTTTCACCTCCTTTCTAAATTCAAACAAAATGGTTCCTAGTTTGCATTATCACCAATGTTCTTCTTCCTCCCTCCAGCCCCCCATCACAGCTTTAGAATGCATTTCAGGAGAGCAAACTGAAGCTTTAAAAAGGGGCAAAGTTTGTTTGCACTGTGTTCCCTTCATATAATTTTAATTATGACCGTGGTGTTCATATACCCTGCAACCTTGCCAAGAAATGTTTTGGGAAATCACATATAGAATTGGGAGGAGGAAATGTGTTCTCTTCAAGGAAACAGGGAGACTAGCCAATTTCTTATTGTTGGTTGGGAGATCTGATTTGTTAGAGGCTGGTGTTGAAAATTAAAACGGGCTCTTCTGAGGACTGTGTAAAAGGTCTACTTTCCATTTCTCGTATCTTAGTTAAAACAGGAGTTACAATGATTATGTTTCAGTCACCATATATAAAGGTGTTATGGATGAAAAATATTCCTTTGGGAGGATGCGATCCAGAATGAGTATAAATCCCACTCTCCCACCTTTTGCTTTCGATGATGCGATGAAAAGTTTGATATCACTTTCTTTGGGAAAAACAGAAATTTGCTTAGCTCTGCCTGGTCAGGTTCAGTTAGTGGTGTTTAATTACAAATGAAAAATGGATGGGCTGGGCTGGGAAGTACAGTGCTATGGGATACATCCAAACAGGAATTGGAGGAGATTTGACTTCCTTTGTTCTTCCAGTGCAGAAATCTGATGACTGGTTTGCATCCAAGATGTACCATCATTAGCATTTCCCACCTTAAAGGTTCTTTCAACCCCACCCTGGCCATCAATTTGTTTCATATAGCAGCACTTGAAGGTAGGACATTCATGATTTGAGAAGCTACAACTCTTAAGGCAGAACTAAAGCATCCTGTTCTTTGTTCTTGTGCTTACATGAATGATTAACTGTGTTGAAGCTAATATTAATATTGCTTTCCTGTGAAATAAAAAGTCCAGTTAGCAGGCAATTTGAAAAACTTTTCTTGTTTTCACACTGCCATAGCAGTGGAAATGGTTCAGAGTAAGCTAGCCTGGAAAGGGCGATGTGTGGGCCAGATTTTGCTCTCAGTTAAACTGGAGTAAAACTGGCAGAGCTCTATTGGGTCAATGGAGTTTGTGTGAAATTACCCTGATGTAACAGAACGTAATCTGGACCTCTGTTTCCTCTGTTAATCCGGAGGCATTCTGGTGAATCTTGTTTTTAATCGTACTTTAGCTTTCAGTTTGGCCTGCCTAGCAGTTAGTACAGTAGTTGTCTGTGAATAGGTGCTTTAGACAAAAGTAGGTGACTGGGTGGAGACTGTTTATTCAGTGTAATTCAAACAAGTATTTGAGAGTGTTTGAAAGCCTCTGTGAAGTCTTAGAGAGGACCGGCTGAATAGCTTAATTAGGATTCACCTGTAGATTTCCTGAGTTCCATCAGGATGGTAATAACAGGGCAGATAAAAGCTATTGGAAACCCTCTCCCCAAGACATAGTTAGACTTGTATATTAAATAGACACTCTGAGGGTTGTTAGATTAAGGCTTTTAACAGCTTTTGATTGCAACCTTCTCTCCACCCTGATGTTTGCATTACCATCAGTTTTTATCCTGGGATGATAATGAATGATGTGACCCCTTGATAATCTGTATGTTATTCCCTGATAACCAGAAACTTCTACGCTTAAACTCTGTGCCGTTCACAGTTTTTAATACATCTTAATAAAATTTTTAGATTTGATTTCACTACTTAAATGTAATCATGGGGTCTTAGCTAAAAGCTCTTTTGCACTATGCTAACATTGGTGGGTTACTTGGATTTTGTTTGAGTCTTTTCATCACATCAGTTTGGAGGAAGATATGAGACTTCCATGTCTTCCTGGAGGCACAATGCCTGTCAATCAGATCAGTTTGATCGTTCTCAAATTATAAAGTAAAAACCAGTATGTTTGGAACAAGAAGAATATTCTTTTTTTTAAGCGTTGAGGTAATTTTTTTCAGACACTTCTAAGTCACTTCTGAGGCTGTATCTACACTAGCACTTTTGTCGGTTAACTTATTTTGCCCAGGCGTGTGTGGGGAAAAAACACAGTTTGAGTGATATAAGTTACACCGGCAGAAGTGCTGCTATGGATAGACGCCATCATTTGTCTTTTGAAGCTGGAAAATGAATGAACTTTGATAGCCAGTTTTTAATGAGTTTCTGTAGGAATTTCATTCCTTTTTTATTTTCAAGATGAGGGAAACAAAACATTAAACCCTAAAAATGCAGGTAGCCTTTGCTTTTGCCATCTGTATTTGTTTAACTTGTTTTATTGAGGACACTGAGGATCTTTTCATCTTGTATGTGATGTAATTGTTCAGAAGCTTGAGGTTTTATACCATATAGCAAATCACATAACTCTGTTATGCACATTAACAGCAGTAAACTTTCTCCATGTATAGGTTGCTGTTTCCATACTTGCTTTTTTAATCCCCTATTTTATAGCTAATCCATAGAGATTTGCATTGGGTAGTCCTAGCAGACAAGATCTTTCCTCTTTTTCCTTTTGAGGGTGGGAGGGATCAATTCAGAAATAATGTTCACAGTTGTCAGATTTGGTTGGGGGAGGCAGGAAGGAATTCATTAAAATCAGGTGGGTTTTTCTAATCTTAATAAAAATGCTTGTCTTGATATAAAGAAGTCAGTATGATGCCTACCTAATTTATTTCAGTGTTTTTGAAAACCTGAGAAGCAGTCAAGATATTAATGATCATTTACTGTTCTGCATCCATGTGTGGAACTCTTCTCTGATGCCAGTGGAACTGCATGCATGCAAAGGGCAATATATGGCGATGAACTTTTAATATGGTTGCCATGTGTAAGTCACGTGCTGTTACAGCTTTTTCCCCCAACAGTTGTTACCCCATGTTCTTTTACTCTAATAATTCGTGTCACAGCTTGAATCTTTTACCATAGTTTTTTGTTTATTTGTTTATATGAAGATACTAAATTATAGTAAGAATAATTGAATGCTATAGAAGTTAGAGGTTGAAAAGGCCTCATGGATTATTAAAATCTTCCATTTTCAAATGCAAGGTACGCTCCCCTGATGTCCCCCCCCCCCATTTCCCTTATACCCCACAAGTGCTTTTCTGTGTAGATGTAACTTACACTTTATGCTATTTGAAACTAATGATCTGTTTCTCTTTCTCCAGAGAGAATTTTTAACATCTCAAGATAGCATTTGTTTTCATCCTAATGAGATGCCCCAAATGTGTATCAGTTTGTACATTCATAGGACTTCCAAATGAGACTTAAAGTTGAGGCCTTGACAACTTCTGGTAACTAATCCCACAACAACTTTCATGGCAGATGGGTTACTTTTCTACCCTGTATGGTCCTATAGTAAATGTGTTAAATGCACTATCCTCATCCTTTTGCAATATTAGGAAATTGTGATTGAGCAGAACTCCTGTTTAAGTCCTTGGAAACTCTGCTCCATTTAAGATCTGCAGCATTTGCTCCATTTTGTCTACCTAAACTCCCAACTCCTTTCATTTTATGGAAGAAACTTTTTCTTTTCTTCCTCGCTTTTATTATTATTTTTTATTTATAAAAAGACCAAACCGCTCTGTAGCTTTGCTGTGTGCAGAATGACTGCCATGCTGTCTTTAATTGGAGGCTAAATTTGAGTAGAGGGTGAAGTGTCATAGTCATAGTGGAAGCCTACTAGCTTATAAGGAAGCCACGCACATTTTAAACACTGCAGGAGGGAACCAACAGAATCTGTAAACTCTGAAGCCCTCTTAACTGCAATTCAGGCAGTTTTCAAGCTCTGCTTGCAAAGCTGATGGAATCTGTAAGCTCTTTAAGTCTAGTTGTTCTGGATTTTTCATGATTCTTTTTCCTCAAGTTAAAAAAGCTAAGGTGACTCATCTTAAATGCTCAAAACTCAGAAAATGAAGGTAAGGTTCTTACAGGAACATTACGTGGGCCATATATGGTTGTATTCTTGTGTAGCCCTTTCCATTTGACAGCCATGGGTACCATTTGCCTCAGTGCTGCCTCCAAAATGTCTTTCTCCATTCTGATTCCCTGGCAGTGGAGCTCCATTCACAGCTGTCCCTAGAACAGTTTTTTTCTGCAACCCAGAGGCTGCATTAACCTTCTAGTGTGTTCCCTGTGGGAAATGGTAGGGAGACAGCGTGTCCATGGAGAGAGAGTGAGGGATACACATGGAAGATTCTTCTCTCTGTGTATGGATTTAAGGGGCTTGTTTTGGGCCAGAGTTTTTATTTCCAGTATTAAGTTGCTCTTACTCCAGATCCTTCAGTGTGTGGGTTCTGAATCCACTATTTGTGTGCAATTGAAAACTAGTAGTCAGCTGGTAATATTCAGCCCATATAATACTCTGTCAGCTATGTTGTAGATGTTGCCTGGCCATATACAATGAAGAGTGACCTCTTGAGGAAGTATTTGCTAGCGCCTGATCTGACCTGGTCTTTCTGAAAGCTGCTCTCTTGCGTGTTCTGCCTCACTCATTTAACTTACAGTAAATGTTTCCATGTCCGTGCTCATTGTGTTTCCTTTTAAAAATGTACAGTAAAAAGTCTTTGGACCAAAAATAGTTTGTTCATGTTGGATGGGAAGAATACGACCAGACATACCTGTCACATGCTCAGTAACAGTTCCTAGCAAGCGGTTTGAATACAATAGCTTCTTCCACAAACACCAACTAGCATTTGATTATTTAGAGAGAGAGTCAAATGTTCTCTGAATAGTCCAGCTGACCAATGCAAATGCATGTAACATAAGTTACTACAAATATTATCTCAATAACAGCCAAAATAATTCAAAAATGAGTTGGTTTAGTAGTCAGTCTAGTATTTCTCTATGTGTAGGTGTAGACATAGCAAAAAATATCACAAAAATTGGGGCTGTCACCTTGTTGGCCGACTCAGCCAAGAAGTCAGTGATTTAATGGATTAATTGAAAAAGGGCATAGATACTGAACAACTGCTTCTAAAATATCCCAGCGTATTGTTTTTGCTTAACCCAACCTTTCTTCCTCTTCCACTTCTGCCAATTTGTTTATCTCCTCCACCTCTTATATCCTAATTCCTAGATTATAAATTTTTGGGGGCAGGGACTCTCATACATTTACCACATTTGTCTAGTGTCTAGCACAGAGGTAGGCAACGTATGGCATGCGTGCCAAAGGCAGCACAGGAGCTGATTTTCAGTGGCACTCACACTGCCCGGGTTCTGGCCACCGGTCTGGGGGGCTCTGCATTTTAATTTAATTTTAAATTAAGCCTCTTAACCATTTTAAAAACTTATTTACTTTATATACAACAATAGTTTAGTTATATATTTTAGACTTATAGAAAGAGACCTTCTAAAAATGTGAAAATGTATTACTGGCACACAAAACCTTAAATTAGAATGAATAAATGAAGACTCGGCACACCACTTCTGAAAGGTTGCCGACCCATGGTCTAGCACAATGTGGACCTGACCTGGTAGTCACTACTGCAATATAAATATTTAATAATAACTTCCCCCTTATCCCTCCACGTTGTCCTAATCTTGTACTACTACCGCCCTGGCTTCTGTTTGTAAACGGAGGACTTTGGTTGCACTAATTGAGCCCTTCTCATGAATGCTTTGTTCACACATAAAGGAAAGGCATGCTGATTCTCTGTGCAGTAGCATCAGTAAATATACATGATTAATAATCTGTAGATTGGTTTTTTAGTTTTTGTTTTTTTAAGTTTTGCAGTGAGTATACTCCTAAAAATTCTGTGCATATTTTAAAATTTCACTGCATTTAAAATATACCGTTTGGGTCTGTTTGTGTTGTTTTAGGCCCTGATGTAAACATGTAAAGCATTAAAATCCTGAAATGTAGAGGTTTGAGGAAGAAACTGTGAATAGTGTCCTGTGCCATTCCCTCAATAATTACAGAATTCTACTAAAATATTCACTCTTTCCATTCATAACCTAATCTAACTTTCATTCCTTAGGGTGCAGCATAAATAATTCGTGTTTAAGATTTTTTTAAAAAAATGCATGCCATCTAGGATGTATGTTATATGTCTTGGTTTATAAAGTATGAAAGTATATTAAGTAATGAAAATCACTAGAAACAACCCCCCCTAAAGAAGGCTCTATTTTAATCAGGTTACCTGGATTAAACCAACCCAAAGGTAATATATGTGAGCCTAAGTACTAGCTAGCTGAGTTTCAGAACTCCAGGGTTCCATTTTTTGTGTAAGGGTTTCTCCTAATCAAATGCAGTTCAGTGTTATTAGAGCTGGAATAAGCTGATGTCAGAGAGCTGCCCACGGTGCATAGCTAATAGAGGTCAAACACCTGTATGGTCAGTGATACTATGACTTGAAAGCATACAGAAGGTTTCTTTTCTAAACATCTTTTGAAAAACCCTGTGACAGCACCGGTGTTGTATATAACAGAAATGCATCTTCCTTTAGCTTTAGCAAATGGATGCATCCTATCAAATTGTACTGTTGAGCATGTTTAGTCATGTTGCTGCTATAAGCTCTGAAAACAGGAATGGATTTTGCCCTGCTGAGTTCATGAAGACTTTAATGAATTTGACTGGCTTGTTCTAGAAACTCTGATGTTTGCATCATCCCTTTTACATTCTGGTACTGGGGCTGGGGAAGGTGGTTAAGAGTTGTATATGTCTATAATACATTTTTTCTTTAAGTAATGTACAATAGTTTTATTAATCTCAGAGTGTAACAAGTAACCTTTTTAATGTGTTTTTTTTAATCTTTACTGTAAATAAATTATTGTATAGGTGTGTCCCTTCCTGGTATCTCAAGGTGTTAGGCACATTGTGTGTGATGTGCAGCACTTGAATATTTGCATTACTGGTACTCCTCTTAGTCCAGATAAACTGAGTGTCGGGAGCCTAACCTGTTCCTACCTTCTTTCTATCTTCTTGGCAATTCTCTTTAAAAAAGAAAAAAAAAAAAGTCTCCCTATGAAATATGCAAATGTGAAATCTGCTCTTCATGTGTTGGTTATCTTCAACTTTTAACAATGCAGAAAAAACCCTTTCAGAATCCAAATATTGTTCATTAACGTGTCATTAGGGTGTCAAAGGGACGAGGACAGGATCATGATACCTGTTGCTTATGCCAGCCGCTAATTGTACAGAAATTTAAATATATGCATAACTTTACTCGCATGAGTTGTACCATTAAAGTCAGTCAAACTATTAATGGGTTAATTTAAATTTGTTAGGACTGTGGTCCTTTTTACTTCTCAAAAAAGTTATTTGAAATAAGAGTCAGAATCTCCAACCCATGCTCATTGTACTCTTTGGCTTCAATGTGTGAATAAATACAATGAGACTAGGTGAGTAAACACTACTCAACTTAAGAAAGGGCTGCAGAATTTGGCCCATTGGGAGGTGGCTTTCAAGAAACACTGGACTAAACATTGCTATGTTCTTTAAACGTATGTTAAATTAGAGATCTGAAGTATACAAAAACTCAAATGCAGTGTCTGCAATATGTAAACAAAAACTTTGTTGTATTTCAACAGCTCAACACTTTTTTTTTTTTTTTTTTTATTTTGTGCATAATTTGTTAAACATGGCATACTGGGCCTTGGCTGCAGAGCCACAGTGTGCGGGCGGGAAGATATAAAAACAAAGGTGCCTTAAAGATCATTTTTTCACTCCCTTGGTCCTGATGCAGTTCCATGCAGGTTATCTCCCTTTTCTAGGTGTGCTGGGTGCAAATGGTCACCAAGAGTCAAAAATGTAGCTAAGGAATGACTTGGATCCATCTCCTCCTTTTTGTCCCTGCAGTGCTGCTAGTATCATGGAGGAGGAATACCATTAGGGTCCCTACAATGTCTTCGCATCATTGAGGAATCCCCTTACGCTCATCTGACCTTCCCTGGTCTGGTTAAGTCAGCTCTGTGGGCAGAATAAGCAGTGGTGCTATACAAAGCAGCTATCCCAGAGGATGCACTCTGTTGCCATGGCTTTGAAATGGCGACCTACCATTCTCCCTGGTATCTGCATCAAAAGAGAGACCCACCCAATAGGGTGGGTGTGGTAGATTGTTATTTAAGGACAATTTGGGCAAGAAAATATGGTGGTTTCACTTATGATAGCCAAAACTTGGGGTTAACATTTTGACTGCATCTGATCTGAGTCTGGGAATGAAAGTTAGCTTTCTGCTTCAGTTTGCTTGGAAAGGCTGCCAGTGACCACTTCACCCACCCTGCAGACATGTGGGCCCCCGGGGTTGGGGTGGAGGGGAAGAGAGCAGGAGGGAGCATCACCAGAAAGGCAGAGAGACTTGGCTCTTGGCCATGAGCAGGAGCAGCAACAGCTGTCTTCACAGTCCTGGGAGCCAGTCACTGATTTCAGCATAGTCAACACTCCTTAAACTCTGAGGGAAAGAGGGGGAATGACTGGATGGGAATTGTGTGAAGAAAACAGACGTCAAGACCAGCTTTTTTTGTTTGTTTTATTCTCCTTGATACTGGAGAGACAGGATGGCTCAGGGTGTTACTATTAAGATGTGGTGAAGGGTTTTACCTTGTAGATTGACATTTCAAATCGAGTTCAGGGGAGCAATGAATTAAAGTCATTGCCACCAGTTAGCTGTCTGACCTTCGTGAGATGGGTGCACATTGCAAAATTCACACCCCGCCCCTGCAATTGGCACTCAGTAGAGAGGTCCTGGATTGAATATATATGTTATATTATCTGTCCTGGGAGTAATTCTTCCAGTTCAGGGCTGAGGCACATTGGCAGGGGAGGCTGTGTTGCAGGATCTTTTCAGTCTCCTGGCTCTCAGTCCCGCACTTTTCACAAGAGGACTAAATTAGCAGGGTGAAGTGCTGCCACCCCAATGCTCAGTAAAATAATATTGTGCTGAGTTGTCGTATACCATACAATAAATGTCAATTATATTTGTCATTCTTTGGGATTTTGTCATGGTCCTCTGTCATGCTGAACCTTTTGTCAGGACTCAGGCTAGTTTTACTAATAGAAATAACACGTTGTATATTCTTCCGGAAATCTCACAAGTACTTCATACATTTTAATACATTAGCTGTCCCAACAGCCTGCTCACGTAGAATAAGTCTTATCCCCATTTTGCAACAGGGAAAGTGGTACAGACATGCTCCTAGTCGTGTGCCTGAACCGGTAGATCATACTTCCTGTCTAGAAAGCTGAACACACAAAACTGTAGGTTCATAGACAACCGTCATTTAATAGATGGCATATAAGTACTTAATAGCACTGGGAAATGTACTCATTGCTGATATATTGGATCTAGCTTCCAAATGATGCATTTTGGAACGTGAATTTTTTGCATTTAAAAAGTGAGATTTTGTGTTGGTGAAAGGAGACAGGCTGACAACAGTGGACACTTCTCACTGCTCACCCCAAAGCCTGTGTAAATGACTGCACCTTTAGCCAGCTCAGAATCTGAAATCTTACAAACTTTGGCCTCTCTCAGATTAATGAGGGAAAGAAGTTTCAGAATTAATGGACTTCTACTAGAAAAGCCAGGCCAAGAGCTCCCCTTGATGTTCAGATAGATGTAGGGACTTTGAGTGAGAATGCATCCGCTGTCTTACTGTACTTATGCATGGAGCACAAAAATGGAGTCAGCACACTGTCCAGGTCTGAACAAAGAGATGTAAAAGTGTGTGCCCATATTGACCGTATGTTATCTCAAATTGCATCACTGAAACCGCTGCAGAAGTCAGTGACTGCTGTTCAATATTTTTATTTAATGCCTATTATATTACCAACCAGAGTCAGCAATCAGGATTGATGCTAGGTGGTACAGAGACACATACTAAAGCACTGCCCTTGTTTCAAAGAGCTTAGAGATACAGATTGAAAAGTAAGAGTGACAAAATAGAACGCTGCAAGATGGAGCCTTCAGAATAGCTGCAAAACAACGAAGATGATAGTGATAGGTAATCTTTGGTCTTGTCCTGACTAGGATTTAAAGGTATGTTGTTCGAACATGTTAGCCAACTTTCTAACTAACTCTCTTAAAAGTCCAGAGTGGACAAGGCACACAGCTTTTAACAACTTCTGAATTGGTTGAGTGAAAGCTTAGGTGGAGTCAAGGGTTTACCTTGAACAGCTAACACCCGTAAAAACTATAACTTGCTTTGTCTATGCTGGGACTTTAACATGTTAAAAATAGACCTTTTTTCCCCAGTGAAGACAAGTCCATAGTCTGACATCAAGGAATGCTGAGGGCTACAGCCAGGGTCCTCCCTCCACCATCATCTCAATAAACTTCCCCAGTAGAGGCAGACCGGACACAGGAGGATAGCACAATGATCAGGGGCTGTCCATAAATTACATAACGTTGTTTTTTTCCCCCAAGACTCACCCCCCCATAACACTTCAGACAAACACACAGAAATAAGGACCCCCATCCCCCATGCATTATGTAATTTATGGACAGCCTTTTAACATCAGGCTATGGATATTTGATCAAGGGCCTAATGATTTGAGTGATTCCTGATCCCTGCCCTCCCTCTGAGAGGTATTGTTAATTGACGAGAATGGTGTACCCAGTATTCCCCCTCTGCCCCCTCCCACTGTATTCCTCCAAATAGTAGCCTGAAACTTTCCAAGCACAGCTAGAACCCTATGGAATGAAACGTGGCCAGACATAATAGGCATTTATCCTGTCCAGCCAAGGGGTGCCCCTGCGGACACCATCCACATCCATGTGATACTAGCTATAAAAAGTTAGAAAACTCATCAAAGCCCAGGAATACTAGAATGTTTGCGGGTGATGGAAGCCAGGATTCACCAATCTACTGTGGTCTAAAAATTTGGCATAGGAATTGCACTAACCTGTTTTTAAAAAGGTTTATTGCTATAACTCTTTTCTATTCCCATCCCATTATGTTTATAATCTCTCAGCATATTTGTATATCACATCTTTGAGGTCGCTGGGGTAGGGACTTGTCTCTCTTTGACAAGGGAATTAGCACATTTTGGAACTGGAACAAATAAGAAAGCTTAAAAGAAGTTTTCTAAAGGAAATTATTTTGCTTTTCACAGTATCCAAAATAACCCCATTTATTTTTATAGACCCTTATCCACTGAAGGATATCAAAGTACTTTACAACTGTGTAGATATATTATGCTACTGAAATGCAGCCACCTCTAGAGTGAAAGGTGGAGAGCGAAGAGACATTGGCCAGGTCACTAGGAGGAAAACCCTTTCCTTATAAAAAGTGCTCTGCACTCTATAATGCTGACATAAATAAACCAGAAGAGGAACCTTGGCTTCTAAAGTCTCTTCTTAACCCATACACCATATAGTGCATGATACTCAGTTTGCCTGGGATTGATGAAAAGGCTTAGTCAGTCTTGCTAAAGCTTGGCATTTAGCTGTAAATAGTGCAAATTTTAATGTTTGTTGTCTGAGTCTCTTAAGTAGTAAAGTTGCCTTTACTGGGTGTAAGAAAATAGTTACTTTTACAAACAGAATTCTGTTTGGTTTTTTAAAAAAACCATCCTGGATATTAGTCTCGTATTCAGCTTGTTGAGTATAACGGCTGTATTCAGTTTCTCAGTGTTTTATAGATGTCTTTAAAAGTAACAGAATTGGGTCCCAGCTATAATTATGGCGTTGCAGTGCTTTATAGTGGAGGCTGAATTTTCACTGCATCTCTATGTAAAACCAGTTTGGTGTTTTTTTTTTTTAGCCCAGCATCTACAGTACAAGGTATGTCTCTTAAATGAAGTGAAGTTTTCATTTTAGGGGATCTGACTGACTTAACTTGCCAACTATGCTTGTTGGTATGACCCATGAATTTCTTTACTTTTGGATTCAAGATTGGTCTTAAGGCACTCTGGCAGTGCTCTGTGTACTTTCTGTCCTGAGGGTTGTGTAGTTCATGTGCGGGTTAAGGAATTTAGCCCTAAATTGGCATGGTCTTGGATTGTGGGCTTGACTTCTGCTTTCACATGCGTAATCAGGAGTGTATGTGACAGTTGAGTTCCAGGATGTAGAAAACAATGTGAAAGCAGACCCTGAGTATGTGCTAACTGCCATATTCCCAAGGTATGTAACTTAGACAACCAGATGTTTTTATGTTTATCTAACAGCTGCAACCCAGGAGACCAGAACATACCTGCATGGCCAAATCTCTTAGCATTTTGTCCCTGAATAGCAGGCTGAACATTGGGTGTTTTTGTTGAGAGGCTATAGGAAAAAGAGATGTCTTCCTACCCCTTACTGTCCCTCACTGCACAAGTCCCAAAGCCTCTCTGCCAAGGTTACTTCAGCTCACCAACTGACCTAGCCTTTCAGCTTGCCTCTGTCGCTTGGGATAGGCCATGGAATCCACACAGCTGTGCACCCCAATAGCTCCTTGTGCTGCAGGGAACTTCTGCTAAATTGTGCTTTATGGTATACACTTGTGCATGGTTGGGCACCCAAAGCCATCATCTCTGCAAAGGAACCACACCTGTTCTGCTTCTGGGGCATGGACCTTTGCAACTATAGAGTTGGGGAGTGGTTTTGCTATGTCATGCAGGTACAGTGCATCCCTTTTTATAAGGTGCTTTGTTAAACTTTTGATATAAACCATCTGTATTCTGACTTGCAACTCCAATAAAGTTAATTGCAGATTTCCTCTCTGACTTCCACTAGTTGGTAGGTGCTTTCTCACCATTTAATGCTCATAGCACACCAAAAGAAAAGCAGACATTAGTTGAAGGCTTTTATACAGGTTCACTACTTCTTCATCTGCCCTTCCATTTGAAACAAACTCTGATCTTTGCCTTCCAAGCTGCTGTTTCACACAACTTTTTCACCAGTCAGAGGATATGAAAGGATGTGCTGATGAAATAAGTCAGAATCATAGAGGCATTTTTACAGTAGGAAAAAATCCTAGATTGGATTTCTCTGGTTGCTAGAGTTATGTTTTGTTGTTCTTGAAGATGCCTTTTTTTTTTTTTATCTTTTACTGTGTACCTCCCTACAACCAAGTATAACTTTCTTTCTCTGTTTTGATGTCCAGGAAGTCCATAATGATGAATTAATGACCTCACTATTATTTCCTTGGCCAGTGAGTGTTCCAGTGACATCACTGTGACTGTTGTATGAATAAGTCTGAGAGCTCTCCCATTCAGTCATCCCATTCCCCCATACAATCACCATCAACCCTCCTCAGATACTAATTTCTTTGCTAGCAGGTGAAATACAGAAGTTTTATTGCTGTTGGAAATTGCTTTTTAAGTAGTTTCTTCTTTTTATTTTAAGTTTGTGTCCATGTGACAATCTGTTTAAATTGCATGTAAGTCATAAAAAGACTCTCTCCTGCCCCCCCCCCCCACATCCATTTTTTTGTTTTGCTACCAAAGATTCTGGTCCAAGCTTTGTTTTGGCTATACCAGGGTATATCTGGAATAGCTTTGTTCGTCAGGTACTCCAAGTAAACCTGTGTAACCAAGAGCAGAATTTTGTCCTCTGTATCAGCAGTTCATTTAAGCCATCTCTAAGGGCACGTCTACACTTACCTCCAGAGCGATCAATCCAGCAGTGGGGTTTGATTTATTGGGTCTAATGAAGACACAATAAATCAACTGCCGAGCGCTCTCCCGTCGACTCTGGTACTCCACCGGAGCGAGAAGCATAGATGGAGTTAACGGGGGAGCAGCAGCAGTCAACCTACTGCAGTGAAGACACTGTGGTAAGTAGCTCTAAGTATGTCGACTTCAACTGTGCTATTTTCGTAGCTAAAGTTGCGTAACTTAGACCGACTTAGCTCACTCATACCCCATCCCACAGTGTAGACCAGGTCTCTCAGTAACTCCTAAGGGTGTAGCATATATTTGAGCAACTGTTGCACATGTAAGGTCAGGTTATAAGGTGCATGACTTAAGGTGTGTTAAAAGCCAAATATCAGTGAATACTGGAATATAAGAGTGCAATAACGCTCTTGGAAATATGCTTCATGGATTGTGTTAGTGCAGATTACGTGTAGTAATAAAACATGGAGTTATGGAGAAGTGTTGAAGCCTGCATATTATTGACCTAGACTATCCATGATATAATAATCTATCACAAAGGTTCATTTGTTTCCAGATTTCTAAAAGTTTATAATTACCTAGGGCAAGAAAAACAGAAAACTCACAATAAAGTTCAAACCTTCATTCTTCATACGTAGATATTGCAGCTGCCTGTCTATAGGCTCTGTTGCTCTAGGCCGTCTTGTCTAGCATGTGTACGGCCTTGCTTTCAGTACAAAGAGTACATTAGGAAGGAGTTTTGTCCTCAACTCTTTCCATGGCTTCTGTGAAATTCACGTTAAATCTTCACCACTGTTCTAATATGTTGTTTGTTGTTGGGGCTCGGGAGGGGGCATTCTTTGCTTCAATAATTTTTACATCTATGATACAAGAAGCAATGATGAGTAGATATAGAGAAGATTTTTTTAAAAAATACAGTGACTTTTCTAGAAATAACATTTAGAAATGAATAGAAGTCGAAGCTACAGTTGCATACAGTGTGAGACCAGCAACTGATACATATGGGTTTTTCTTTTTCTTTTCCAGTGAAAACAGACTTTATATTGTGAAGAAGACGCAGCTTCATAGATGCAAACTTAAATGGTAGTTCATTTCAGACATCTTAACACTGACAATATTTTGGTTTTGGTCATGTTATTTTTATATAAACCATGCATAGTTTCATGAAGTATATAGGCAGTAGTTTTTCCTCCATTAATGTTGAGAATTAGACTGTTTTGCCAAGAGAGTAAACAAACAGACCCAGTTCCTTAAAACCAGTTCAGCACCGGAGCCTGAATTTGCATTCCAGAATACAAAACCATAAAGACAAAATTTGTTTAGCACCATCTGTGTGAGCAATTATACCTTTCACTTACCTGTTTGATTTTTTTAATATTAAAAATAGACATTTTTGTTAAAAACTTTACTAAGAACAGCTGGTTTGGTTCTACTCTTTCCCTAATAAGCTAAATAGATTATTTATTGTTTGCCTTTTTTCCTGTGCTGCAGAGCATATATTCTCCAAGAATTAAATTTCATTTCTATGGAATGCTTAGTTTTAGATGGGCTTTTTCACATTTGGAGACTGTATCCACTATGGGTTAGAGCAAAGATCTCGGAGTCTAGAAACCTAGGTTGCTTTGATGACTGTTGTTGGCTTGCTGTGTAGCCTTGGGCAGATTGCCTAACTTCTGTGCCGGAGGCCTGATCACCACACAGTTTTGTATAACTATGTCAGGGGTATGATGTGTGGTTGTTTTTAACCAATATAGTTATACAGCCTCTAGTGTGGGTGCAGTTATACTAGTATAACTAACTTAGGACTTGGCTACACTTGAAATTTCAAAGTGCTCCCACAGGAACGCTCCCGGGGCAGCGCTCTGAAGTGCGAGTGTGGCCATGCGTGAGCCCTGGGAGAGAACTCTCCCAGTGCTTCTGGTAATCCACCACCACAAGGGGATTAGCTCCAAGCGCTTGGAGCATGGCTCCCAGAGCTCAGAGCCTGTCCACACTAGCGCTTTAAAGTGCTCAAACTTGCTGTGCTCAGGGGGGTGAAAAATCAGCCCCGAGAGCCAGCAAGTTAGAGAGCTATAAAGCGCCAGTGTAGCCAAGCCCTTATATCGCTTCCTCTTTGGGAATAAGCTGTACAGGTATAAGCATTTTCATCCCCGTAATACAGCCTCCATGTGAGAGTGATTGTACAGCTTTAATGATACTAGTATAGTTAAAGTGGTCAACTTTTCTGAATAGACAAGGCTTGAGTTTCCCTCTCTGTGAAATGTGGATAATCCTTTATAAAGCACTTTGGAAATGCACTTTAAATGTGCAAAGTAATTATTTGTAGCAGTAGTAATTTTGTATGGTTTAAAGTCTTTTGTACTTGATGAGAGACTAGTATGAAAAGAACTTGGAAGTCAGCTCTCAGAAAGGAAAAGGACAAGCTAACCTTGGCACCTGGGGCCCTGGCTATTGTGCTTCAGAAAGGAAGTGAAACATGTTGTGCTCCCTGACGTGATATTCTCACAGAAGATGGAGGAAGTTGCTACAGTTGAAGCTGTAATTCTGGATCTCTTCTCACTTGGTTTAAGGGGGTGGGGTAGGGAAGGAGGGTTACAGAAAGCACAAAAAAAAAAAAAAAAGAAAAAAAAAAAAGGCCACACGCAAACTTAGATAAGTTGCTGACAAAACTGCTAATGGACATTGTTTGGGAGGGAGGGGCTGTAGAACAGAGAATGTTTCCTCTGCTGGCTGTTTATAAAGAGAAAGGTAGTGAGGGAAGGCAGCAGGGGAGTGATGGAGGAGAGAATGGCTGCTTCTCTCTCTCTCTCTAGTTGCTGACTAAACAGTTCTGTCAGCTGGCAGTCGACACAGCCTGAGGATTTGAGATAGCTCCTGGAGGGTGGGGATGGTTACAGGGGGAAGGGCTGGTAGTGCTTCAGCAGCAACTGCTGCTTCTGCAGCGTAGTTACAGTCCAGAGAAGTTTTTTAAACATGAAGAATACTTATGGCACTAAATTTCCTTGGAGTTTATATTGTGTGTACATATGTGTTTGCCGTTTTCATTTGCTGAGCAATGTATTCTTAAAAGAAGAAACTCAAGGGTTTGTCTACACTGGAGATTTTTCCAGTTATGCTGGTTTAATTAAACAGAGAGAATTCTCCATCTGGCCACTCTTATTCCAGAATTATTCCACCAGCTTTTTGGGGGAATTGATTTAAACGACTTCCAGAGTGACACCAGCTAAACTGTGAAAAGCCGGTCTTGTGCTAAAACTACACTGCAGATCTCACAGCAGCACAGCTGTACCTCTGCAGTTGTGCCGCTGTAAGAGCTCCTGCGTAACTGCCTTATGCCGACTGGCAAGAGCTTTCCCATCGGCATAATTAAACCACCGCCAATGAGCGGCAGTAGCCTTATTGGCGGGGGGGGGGGAGCATCTTCTGCTGAGATAGCACTGTCCACACAGCTCCTTTTGTTGGTGAAACTTATAGTGATCAGGGGTGTGAAAAAACACACACACACACCCTGACTGACAGAAGTTTTACCAACAAAAGTGCTCTTATTTCAGAGTAAGGCTATCGGTGAAACAGTTATAGCTACTCCTTAATGCTAAGTAGCATTCTTGGATTTGTAGGAAGAAATAGTTCTCTATCAAAGCTATGGTGTATGCAGTGGTGCTGGAGATGTGTTGGTCCCAGGACATTAGAGACACAAGGTGGGTGAGGTAATATCTTTTATTGAACCAGCTTCTGATGGTGAGGGACAAGCTTTCAAACTTGTACAGAGCTCTTCTTCAGCTCTGGGCTGTGTGCAGAGTTCTGTAAGATAGAAAGCTTCTCTCCCTCCCTCTCTCTCCAACAGAAGTTGCTCCAATAAAAGATATTGCCTCACCCCACCTTGTCCGTCTAAGGCTATGATGTGGCAGTGCTAGAGACGTTTTAATTATCCCTTCATTCTTCTAGAACTAACACTATTTTTCACGCAGATGACTGTCAGAAGCATGTCATAAGGATGGAATAAGCTCCTCGAGTTGCTTCTGCTTTCAGTCATGTGCTTGCTTTCTTTGTTTTGTAGCTGTAAGTAAAGGATGGGTGAATGTGAATCACTTTATACTGGTTAACTCCTCTTCCTTATGACTCTGCAATGAGCAAGATAGCAAGTCTCTGTCTTGACAGGGGAAAAAGGGAGTGTTTCAGTTGAACTCAATATTAACAAGCATTGAGTGTTTTTTCTGTCAGGCTGACCCACTGGAAGCCATTTTAACTGGCCACGCAGAGCTTCAGCTGTGTTAGCCTCAACACCCTAAGAAGTGTTGAGCTTGTTTGGTCCTGCTAAGCCAACAGCATGATTGAAAAGCACACACTTATTTTGCCAGTCAAGACAGAGGTAGAGGGACGCAGGAGCTCACACTTCAGTGCTGGCTATTAATAAAGCACTGATGTTCCTAATGTTATGGTTGGTATAATTTGCTGTGGTGGATTTTAAATCTTTAATTCTTATCTGCCAAAGGAAATTCCTCATGCATCAAGAAATAAGAATGTGTTTCCCAAAGAATTGTCAAGTTTCTAGAAACTTTTCTGTTGTGATACCTGTATAACACCACATAGTTTTAATTCATTTCACTTTCACACCATGCCCATCCCATCACTTCAGCACAGTTCTCAAAATTGGTGAATTTTTGTTTGCTCTACTTCGTAACTTAGAGGAGTGTTAGTTTATACACACAAGTTAAACAGTGGTATTTTCATAGTACTTTGCATTCCTGTGTTGAAAGACCTGAAAGACATGCTGGCAGTTGGATTTTAGTTCCCTGTTGGTCTAGACTAATTAGGTGTTTGCTGCTTGGTGTGGAGATGCTATAAAATACATTAGTGATCGTTGCACTTAAGTGCATAATTACTAACTTAATTATTCCACGGTCCCCTGCTCTCTTTAAACAGTAAAATAATTTACCCTGCATTTAAAAAAATAAAAATAAAATCAGTACTTATAAAAAAAAAAAAAAAAAAGTGCAGGCATGTCACGTCTTGTGCGAGGGTCCCATTCCGCGGTTACTGCGTAAAGCGGAAACTGTGTATAGCCGAAACCCATTGAGTTCAATGGCAGGCGAAATTGCCCGCCCTATGGAAAGTTTTTACATTTTTATTCCCCCCCCACCCTTTTTTTTTTTTTTTTTTGCCGACTGCGTAAAGCGGAAATCGCGCATGTTAGATGCGCCTAAGACGCAACATGTCTGTAGTGCGTGTTTCTTAAGAGGATTTTAGGATTCACATTTTTATTGACTCTTCTAAGTGCACTATATTTGCTTTTACCTATCACAAAAGGAGAGAGAAATCCACTGGGGAAGAAAATTAATCTGTTTTAAAACTGCTCATAGTTTTCGCCATTATTGTTCTGGAAGGTCAGATACTTGTTAGTGTACATTATTTACGTGTCTACAAAATAGCCATGATAGTTAAAGGGGCCATGATGATTCAGAAACTGAATTTGATCGTACCGTATTCTCCTACTTCTTGTACACAAGGTTGTAGGGCAGGAGTGGGCAAACTTTTTGGCCCGAGGGTTTTGCAAAATTGTGTGGAGGGCCGGGTGGGGAAGGCTGTGCCTCCCCAAACAGGCTTGCTGCCACCCCTTAACTGCCCCCTCCCATTTCCTGCCCCCTAACTGCTCCCCTCAGAGCCCACAACCCATCCAACCCTCCCTACTCCTTGTCTCCTGACTGCCCACTCCCAGGACCCCTGCCCCAACCGCCTCCCTGGGACCCCATCCTCATCCAACCCCCTGCTCCCTGTCCCCTGACTGCCCCCCTCAGGCTCTCCGACCCTTCCAAACCCTCCCGCTCCTTGTCCCCTTACTGGCAGCTCAGGGGCTGGGCAGGACGGTCCCACAGGCCAGATGTGGCTTGTGGGCTGTAGTTTGCCCACCCCTGTTCTAGGGTCTGATTTTCAGAAATACACCAGACCCTCGCTGTAGCTCAGGATTCGGGATCCATACGTGGTCTCTCGCTTACACAGGGGACACATTGCCATGGATCCCAATTTAAATATTTAAATTGGGATCCATGGTAACAACCACGCTGTACGCGAATCCGTGCTATAGTGACGTGGGGTATAGCGAGGATCTGGTGCACTGAGCAGCCAGACATTGCTGTGAGCCCTTTTGAAAATCAGGCTTGTAGTATGTTGGATGGAAAGCTATGTCGGCCCAGGTAAATAATTTTTAAAAATATTTTGACGTGTTAATAAAACTTCAGTGAGTGTTTCTTCAAAGCTGAACACTTCAATTTTGTTGAATAAAATCAGTTAAATAGTTTGCCTGGTGCATAAGATGTGAATCTAACAATTATTTTTTAATTGCCTTTATCTATGAAAAGAGAGTTTGTCACTGAACTGGGTGACTAGTTTGACCTTCTTAGCCTTATGAGCTTGTCTGTGGTTTCCAGCCAAAAGCTCTCACTTTGAGAGAGCCTCACTTTTAGTGCTGAACTATTTTTTGATGCACTGAATGAATGCAATATGTTAACACTCCTGTAAGTCCCAGAATTGCTTGGCTGCCCCTTGCCCTGCCTGCCTCATACTGGCTGAAAAGGTACCATTGTTTGCTCTGCAAACAGTGGGTGATGTTTGTTTCCAAGGTGACTGTGGTTCTATTGCAGCTGTTTAGTGCCAAAAAAAAATTGGTTTTAAGCACCTGAGAGCATCCTGCTCTGGCAAAAGGACAGTGGGGGCAGAAAAGAGACAAGGTGGTGAGTTGTTTTCTGGTAGCGCTGTAAATGGCTGTCAAAAGATAGAAATGTGGGCATTTGAAGAAGTAACATGCAAAATGTCAGTGAGCTAAAACCAGGAGTGGTGTTGTATATTTTTTAGCATGAACCCAATATGTTAATAAAACCAAAACTGTAGAGGCAAGTCTGTCAAATATACTTAAATTATTATTATTTATTATATTTTAAAATGCACATTTTAAAAGTGTTTGAGTGAAGATAAGCACTTTACAAGGAGGCCCTACTTCCCTTCTTAACTAACATGTGCTCGGGCAGCTGCTGAAATGTTAAACCTTGTAGTTTTGTTTGAACATCCCAAATAATGTCATTCTCCCCTATTAAATAGACCAAAAATGTTTGTTTGTTTCTTTATTTTTAAAAAGAGGTTTGGAAGGTTTGGTTAAAGCAGGGATGTATAAATTTTCAACAGAAAAACTGGAAAAAGTAATTCAATAATTCTGCTAAGCCTTTCTGGACACGTAGATATTTTTAAAACATCTACTTTGGGTTAAATTATGCATCCCACAGAAAGTAGGTCACAGTCACCAATACTTGATTTTCCTTTTTCTTTTATGGGTTCTAGAAAACAAATGTAATTGTTACTTTTTCATAGAACTTTGGGTATGAGTCTCACAATATCGGTGACAAATTCTCTCAAACCATTGAAGAGATGGATTTAAAGTTCTTGTTCTTTTTCATTTGTGTTTTCCCCCCCTGACTACTGATGCTTGTATTTGGGCAATGAAAAAGCTTAGTTAAGAAGTAAAATGTGCACACACTTTTTTTTTTTTTATATATATATTGGTCATAGATGCTGTTAGCAGAACTTTGCCTTTCTTTCCCCCCTATCAAGTTTAGTACAGTTCATACGCAGGTTTCAGTAAACATTAACCACTTTTATCAGGCCTCCTAGCATGCTAAATGGTTAGCAAAGAACATGTGCCGAGAGAGACAGATGAAACGAACAAGTCCAAGGTCAAAAGGGTGGTAGATTTTTCTTTATTTTAACAAGAGGCAGAGATGACTACAGTTTGTGAAAAGGGCAAATTTATGTAAAAAAAGCAGGTGTTTCTCCTTTTATCTTTCATTGAAGCAAAAGTGTTCAAGTATAATTTAATGTGTGTATGTTGGTTATAGTGGTTTTGTTCTGATTTCTGTCCTAACACATTACTTCAGAGAATGACAAATTAACTTTTCAGCGACTTTATTCAAAATTGGGCCTGCTCTGATGTAACAATGACAAAATGCCCATTAATTTCAATGGTCAAGATGGAGCCCAAAGAGCAAAAGAGATCTTAGCTCCCATGAAGAAATGATGGGAAATCATCCTGATTAGAAACTAGGTTTTAGGAGATCCTTTTCTCCTGTTAGATGAGGTGAAGATTTTCTTGGATTGCCCTCCCCTCCCCGCCTTTTTTTTTAATTGTATAGGTGATACAGTGCTACTGAATTCTCTGTAAAGTAACATATACACTGAAGAGCTGAGCAATGAAAATTAGGTAAATTGTGATTGCAATGATTTAATTATATGAGGTATCAAAGAAACAGTAATCAGAACACAAAGCAAGGCCTGCCATAATAATAACTTTTGAAGTATCAGGTGCAAGTGGTCAAGTACGTAGTATTTCATTACAATTATTTATTGTGCTAATCAGTACACCCAATCCTCCACCTCTAGCCAAAGAACAATTTAGTTAAATTATTTTAATGCTCATTTTGATTATTGTTTTCTAGGAAACATTATGCAAAGATTATGACTAAGCAGAAAATGGTATCCCTACCTTAAATCTTAAAAAATTAAAAGAGCAAAAACAAAACCCCCCCACAACCTAAGGCCACTATAAATGCAATGAGTGAAATTTGAGGAACACTCTGCCCTAGAAACATGGCCTTCAAACCAGTAGCATGTGTGCATAGTTAAAATCTTATCTTTTTGTGTATTTGGTGATGAAAATAGATTCAGTGCAGGGAACTAGAGGAATCTCGTATAGAAATATTAGCTGCCTCACTTAGCAAACAGCTTCCTTGAGCTGAGCATTTTGGGGGAACGGGATAGTTTTCTGTCAGTGGGGCATGTTTTGAACTCTTTGGGTCAGATTCTCCTCTCACTTACTGAAGTGTAAATCAGGATTGACTCCATTAAAGTCAGTGGCGTCACATCAGTATGAAAGAGTTGGATCAGATCCCTTTGTTCTACCTTAAGTTGGGAGATGTGAAGCAGAGGCACGGAAGAGCATTCTAGCTGAAATGAGTTACACGTGCATACAGCTTTTTTTAACTCAGACCTATCAGTCATTAGCTAAAACAAGAAGGTTCAAGTTTTAATTTTTTATTTGCTTTTCATGTTTTGCCGTGGGGGTGGGGGTAGGGGTAGAGAAACTGCAGATGTGTCAGGCTGGATTTGTGATGTCTAAAGTTTCTGGTACACTGTGAGAACACTGTAGAGTTCTCTCTTGCTTTCTCGGTGATGGATGACACCTTCTGCTGTAACAGTGCACTGCTGTCAGTCAGTGGAGCGAGAGCAGGGCAGAACAGCTGGGTGGAGCATAATGATTGGTCCAGAAGCACCACATGAGGAAGGGAGGAGGGAAGCTACTGCTGCTACAGTTGGCCAATACTCTTTCCTTGTACTTTGGCCTGCATCTTCATGCCTGTTGCTCTGTGCTGAAGTGGGGAGAGACGGGGGGAGAGAGAGAGATTAGTTTTAAAGGCAGTCTTGCAGTTACAGTCTTTTTAATGATGCAGTATTTCACCTAAACATACAAAGAACTTACTGTGGTGTTGATCTTAAATAACAGCAACATTTAACAAATCACCATAAACAAGTAAAGTAAGAAACTGCAAAAAGTTGCATGTTTCAGACAGGATTTTTTTTTTTTACCTGCTTGTAAAATGACTTTTCAATTATTATTGTAATCATTTATGCAAATATAATACAAATTTTATTGCAATGAAATTGTACTGATCAAAGAAGTAATCAGAAAAGAAAAATATTACCACTAATCTTGAAATGGCTTGCCAATCATTACCAAGTTCTGGAAACCTTATCCAGTAATTCATAGCCAACTTTCGTTCTTTCACATCAGTAGCCCCACAGATCCTACTGAGAGTCTTCAGCTTGCTTTCAGTTTTTGGGAAAGAAACCACTTCTCGTGAAGAGCCTACCGCATTGGTCTGCCCTATGTCTGCTTCTGTGTGGACAGACATGCCCACTGCTGGCCTGGGAGACCAAAACTCTCATCTCTCAAGGGTTTTAACTCTAAAATTTGCCTGGCCCTTTACACTAGTCATGGATTGAAGCACTTCATGAAAAAAGGGAATCCATACATGAATCCACTTCTAGATTATGTCCTCACAAGGTTCTGTCCAAGGAAAACATGCTCAGGTGTGGACTTCCAACTAGAGGCAGTTGAAAAACTTGAAAAATTTCAACAAAAATTTGTTGGGGCTTTTTAAATTAAAAATGGGGCAAGTTTAGAGCTCCCCTGACAAATTCAGTTGCTAATGCAGCATGGTTTCCCGGGTGAATAGGGAAAAGAGCCTAGTCAACAACAGACTTGACCTCCATCAAACATTAATTCCTCTGGAGAGACATCAGGAAACTCTGCACAGCATATGGAAGATTTGAAAATACCTAGTGCAGTGGATCAGGAGCCCAGTAGGCATGATTGGTCAGTGGAGGATCCTTGATATGAGGCTACGACAAGGTTTTGTTTTGGAGCTCCCACCAAGGCTGGATCCAGCATGACCAGCTCTCCAAAGTTCAGCTCTCTCCCAATTGGATATATTCTGACACTCTCCCTCTTTCGCCCACATGTGGATGGAAAAATTCAGATTCCCTGAGAGATACCAGGTCTCAGAACTGCACTGGTTGGGGTAGATCTAGGGAAACAGATTCCTCCATAGGAACAGCCTAGGGAGATGGTGTACTTATTTTCCCTTGACAGCCCTCTGTCTTTGGGAACAGAGAGGCATAAACAGAGGCCCTAGGCTACTATTTGTGTCTATACTAAACACATGTAGTAAGGAGAGACAATATTGTACTGGGATATCAGATCTGCTTCTCTACGATGGGAAGCTCACCTGTTACTCTTCTAGGAAGAATCTTCTGTCTGGCAAGTCTTCTAACATCCACAGAAGGAACATCACCAAGGTGGATTGGCTGAGTCACCAATCAGTAGACCAGTCAGAGTAGTGCCTTTTCACTGATACCTTTCATCTAAAGACGCAGAAGTTTTGTATTGAACTAGACATTTTTGCCTCCAGATGCAGCTTCAGTAAAGACAGAGTTCTTCTCAAGAAAAAAGACAGTAGGGAGCCATCAGAATGCATGCACTATCCTAAACTTAGCCTACCAGTATACTTCGACTTTTGTCTCTACCTTCCATTCTCCACAGTGCAGCATAAAGTCTTTACTGTATTGTCGACGGTTGCTTATCAATAGGCTGCATTCCTCCCAACCCACTGGAGAATTTGTGGACTCATCAATGCAGAAGAATAGGGAAATATATCCCATATGTATTTGAAAATCTCCTTTCTTCAAATGATATGCACTGTTGTGACCCTTCCTTAGTGCAGATGTGTAACAGTGCTGAAATTCACAGCAGGAAACCGTATTGCATGCTCTGTAGTAGAATGTTCAAATGAACATTTAATTTTCTAATATTACACATACGGCTAACCACCCTTCTCAGTGCCTACAATATCAAGGTTCATTTTTCAGCTGGAGAGTCCCATAAACTTTAAAAGCCAAAAGGAGCCATTATAATAATCTAATCTGAATTCCTGGATAACACAGGACATATAGTTTCTCCAATTATAGAGTTGTCTCATCTAGAAGATATTTATGGAGAAAGGGCTCTGTTCTTGAACCATAGTGAATCTGCCCCCAGATTTCAAGCGACCTGTAGTATCTGGATCTGTCATAGTTGAGGGAGGAGGGAAATTCCAGGCAAGTGAGGATAAAGTTTATTCTTATGGTGGTGATGTGCGTTGTCATGACTTTTTAAACATTGGCTCTCCCGCTGAATTCCAATTGGATTTTATATAGAAAAAGGTAAAATGGATTAAGCATCATGCAGTGAAATTTTGTATGAAAAATTGGTCAACCACAATGCTTATTAGTCACAGTTTGCATTGAGGTACTTGGGTGTTTCATTATGCTTGAGAGACCAATATGTCTTGACTTTATTGATTCAGGGCTTGCAAAGCTGATACACTTCTTTGTTTTAGAGGATAGTGAGTGTCAAACTTTGTAGCTATTGAGATGTTCTATTTACCTGTAATGACTAAAGACAATTGGGTTTTAGAACCTGTCTGAAAGGTTATAAGCCCAGTATAAACAAAACCGTAAGTCTTATCAGTCACACTTTCAGGGAGCTTCTAGTGTAAGCCCCCACAGACCTTTAACTATAGTAGCTCTGATGAATGCCACAGCAGAGCTCCAACTTTTAAAAAATTTGTTTAAAGGGATTATGTAAGCCGACATTTAACTGGTACCACATGTTCCCTTTTTGTTACCAGTCTGGAGGTGGCATAGTTAATAAGGCAGTAATATGAAATTGTGCAAAGCTTATTTGGTCTGTCAAGTGTGGGTTTTGTATACTCCTGAGTTTATATTGAAAAATACCAGTCCATTAAACAAAGTTATTCTCTTTCTGTCTCCTTCCCTTGATGATGTTGTTGTGTGTGTTCCTCCCTTTTGAGTGGCATTTGCTATATACTTGGCTCACTGGACCCTAGTTGATGCAGTAAGAGTGTGTTGATAATGGTGGTTTTTGTTTTTCTCCTTTCTTTATTAATATTTCTTTTGCGTATCATTTTTTTTTTCTGTAGCTCAGACGGCTCCCGCTCAGCCCTTTTAGCCATACCCTCCCTCAGAAAACGTCAGCAACTGATTGTTTCATTTGCAGGACTTAGAGCCCCTAGACAGAGGCTCTTCCAGTCCTATGAATGCACCATTTGTTGCTGAGGGCACAACTGTTAGATATAACTGGCTGCATCCCACTCTGCTTGGGACCAGCATGCACTATAACAGGTCTTTGCATAAACCAGATTTTTGTATTAAATGGTACCATTTTGTCCACAGCAGTAGTCTTGTCTTTTTCCTTGTTGTGAAATGATTTACATTTTTTTCAGATGCAGATTGTAGAAAGAATATTGATGTACTGAAAAACACTAATGTAAAGGCTACTGAACGAACAAAGATTCTAATTTTAAGGAAGTGCAAGCTTATTTCATTAGTGGTTCCTGATACCGTCTGCTGGGTTTCTATTCATAAATGGAAAACTTATTCCTTAATTTATTTGGGTAGGGAAGACTTCTTACCAATGTAATATTTAAATATTTTATAAACAGACACATGATACAACATAAATGCAGGTCCTGTGATCGGGTATTCATTCGACTACAGTTTAGAGGAAAATGCATTTAGTATTTTGGATGTAACAGTAATATTCACTGATATTTTTCTTTTATCTTTTTTCTTAAACCCACATCCTAGATGTAACTTTTAAATTATCTATATATTCGAGACTCTCCTTTGTGTAACAGATTAATTAAAAATTTAAAACAAAAAACCTTCTGGCTCTAAAATATCAGCTGTGTTTGACATCTGATGTCAGGCATGACTCATTTCCCCCTAACCCTTGACCTCCATGGTTTGGCCATTCTTGTAGGCTTTTAGTGTTCAGTATCTAAGGTAGAAACTGTGAAAGTGGATTGGGCCTATTGATGTCAGCAGTTTAAATTGTATTCAGTTAGGTTTTGAGGAATCCAAAAGGAACTGTATTTAACATTGGGTGTCCAGCATAGCTCTCTTCTTAGTGTAAATATAATGTTTCACAGTACAGGTTTCCACAGTTTACATTTGTGTTTTTTGCATTTAAATCACAGCAGTGGTATAAACTGGAGGGCCATTTCTGACTTGGATATACAAGTACAGGCAGTTCCAGTAGAAGGTGGATTTGGGCTCTCAGTTGAATCTTTGAAGTCCTATCAGCTAATCGGAGCCTGTAATTTTATTCATCTCTACCAAAGTTGGCAAGGAGTTGTCCTTCAGTGATGTCCTCCCCTCCTTGTCTCTTCTCCCCTCATACCCACCAAAACAGAAACTTGAAAAAACCCCACTCATTCCCTTCTATAAGTCTATCGTAGTGAAATAGTTTCACATTCCTTTATCAGCTCTTTGCAATTATTCTCAAGTATATCTTTAAACACTTTTAGCTTCCCTTTCCCCCCCCCCTTTTTTTTTTTTTAAAAAAAGTGCTATGAGGAATTATTTTCAATCTTTCTTTGAGTAGTTGAATGATTCAAAACACTGAAGAGTGCTGATTCTAAATCATATTAATTTGTCCTCCAAGCAAATAGAAATGCAGCGTGCATTCCGTCGGTGAGGATTTTCCCTTTCTACTGGTCTTTCTTGCACTCACTACCCACATAAAATTACCCACGGGATGAGGATGGGAGGGGGAAGCTTGCTCTTTTCATGTGACTGGAGCACAGTTAATAATTGTAACAGATTTCAGGCCCCAGTGTGACCAAGAAACTTATTGAGGATCATTTCTGGTAACTCAACAGAAAACTTACAAGACACACTGCATCTCTCAGCATCCTGGCAAATCCAGAAAGAGAAACAGATCCACTTTCTCTGTTATTGTTTGTTTTGTTTTTGTTTATTTCATATGCATTTTTATTGTACAGGACACAAAATTAGCCTTTCCCAGAGGCGCTTATAAGGAAGGTCTTGTAAATACAGCTATAAAAAGCCTCTTGGAAACCTGAACATTTCTTTTTTTCAGTGTCTTAAAAAAGATATGGCGGAGCAGAATGATAAAAATGCATCAGGTTCTACAGTGTAACAGGTTCAATGCTGTAGTAGATTTTTTTAAAAAAAGGATTAGTTTAAGTATTCGTCTTCAACACTTCAGTCTTTCCTGTGTTGCAAATGTTCAGTTTCTGCTGCTGAGGGGGGGTGGATGTTCCAATCTGTTTCTAATGGACTTAGAAGTGTTTCCTAAAGTCCATAAAAACCTGACAAAACCCAGGCAATATAATTTGCCTCATGCTGATTGGTCTGGGGGATATCCCGTATTCTGAAGGTCATCTAATGATCTTTCTTTTTAGTTGACATTGTTGGTTTCTTGAAATGTGTTTTATGTATGTTGATGCTGCAGCTGAGTTGTGGTATGTGTTGCTGAGCTTTTAAAGGTCCTTATTTTCTACTTTCCTTTCTTTCTCCACTGTTCCTGTGTTACTGAACTCCCAAGATTAATATGCCTGTTGCTTAAAATGGCTACTGAACCATCACCCAGTTCTTCCCACCAGTTAGAAACTGCTTATCCTGAGTTTAAAGAGAACCAGAATAGCTTAGAGTTGATGCTTTTGTTGCTAAGCAGGTAAATTTCTGATCTGCAGGCTATCCATTAACCCTGTAAATGCCCCACATAATGCAAAAGTGAAGAAATGTTTGTCTTTGTGATGCCGTGATGGCTGCTGCTCCTGCTCCTGCTCCTTCTCTGCGCTGTGCTAGATTTTCAGGGCAAGTACTCTGTTTAAAAAATCCCCAAACCCAAAACTCTCAACCCCCCACAATCGTAGGGTTTCTAATTTCTTTTTGTTTTTTTTGCTTTGGTTTGGTAGAGTTGTATTTTTTGGGCATGGAAGTATCGGGACAGCTGTGGAAGTGGGAAGCCTGACACTTGAGATTTGACAATCCTGAATGGTTGATAAGGAAGATCCAAGTTCCATGTAATAAAGTTGTTGTTGGTCTGATTTCAATCTGTGCTGGATTTAGTTCTTAGTTTTCTTTTAGTGTGTTTCCTTGAGCCAGGGTGGTAGTAGTGTGTGACCGAATGTGAAATAGAGCCAGAGAGAAGAAAGGGGCTGCAATCTAGATCTCGTTGCCAAAAAAGAGTTAAACGGAACATACCACAAAACAGGTTAGGCAAGACTCTGAAGCCAGTTATGAAGTTTCTCTCTATGCTTTAAGGCATCTTCAGTAAACCCTCCTCCTCCCTCCGCCCATTCAAGATTTTTTTCTGTTATGAAATAGTCTCATGAAGACATTCGGTTTGAACGTGGGGTGGGCAGATAGTGTAGCACTCTCGCTGCCAGCTGTTTCTTAAGACATAGATGGTGCACTTGTCTGTGCCTGTCATCCTGTAGAATAGGCAACATTCTGCAGCAACATTCTTCCGTGTACTTTCATGCCCTCTATGGGGTTGTGTTGTGAACAGCCAGAGCAGGGAAGTAGCGGGGGAGGAAGAGAAAGAGGGAATGTAGGAGAGTGGAGCTGGAAGGCTGATATTCTGCAGTTAATAATTACTGTGCAGTATAAACTGGACCCGCTTTCTAGAGGTTTCAGAGGCATTCACAGTCAGATGCAGCTGAGTATAATATGAAGAATTAGTGTCTAAGTGAGACAGAGTTTAGCCTTATAGTAGCTAGTCCAGGGTCTAATATACGATGCTGCACATCATTTCTTTTGTAACATGTTTATGCCTAAACATTCAGTAAACATACCATATATAGTCTGGTTCATGCTCACTATAACACCCCATTGCATGGCAGCTTCTCTAGTAACACACAGATGCCTTGGCTCCTGGTAACAGACTGACAAATAAGATGTTGCCGTATGTAACATTAATATTCCACACAACCATTTTTACGCTCCAGTTCGTGGTGTGTGAAACACATGTTTCTGATCATGACATTCTTAGTCTGGTACCGTGAAAAATGAAGAGGATTATATAAAACAAATTGTCTTATCATATGAGGAGGACCAGCTCCTATGCATGCACTTGCATTCTTTTAAGAATAAAGATCTTGTTGTCTCTCAATAAGTTTAATGTCCAATATATTTATGATCCTTCTGTTTGCAGACTTTTTTTTTTTTTTAAAGCATCTGTTACATACATAGCAGATGATAAACCCCCACCTATACCTATGGTCTTCTGAGAACTTTTTATACCTATTTGTTTCTGCATCTCCCTTTAATTCCTCTTTCTCCCCGCTTCACAGCTTATTTACTCAGTTGTTACAATTATGTACTTTCCGTTTTGAGTGCTAGGAAGCGACTTCCTGTGGAGTTACTGATTCTCTACCTTTTGGCAAGAATGGTTGGGGACAAGAGACACTGCAGGGTTATGGGGCTAAGGAAGGCAAGATGGAATGTTCATGTCTCTAGTGTCAATGCAGTGAAATGGACAGAAGATAGGTGCAGCGGCTCCTCTGCTTCCACTGTCCATGGCTTCTGGATCCTAGCTCTAGTAGTGCAGTGAGCTGCCAGCCCACACAGCTAGGGAGACTGGTACATCAGAAGGGTGCCATTAAATTCACATAGCTGGATTTAGGTGTATTTTCCTCTGGTGACTGGTCCTTATTTAGACAGAGTTTTGACACCAGGATGGTTTGCAGCATGGATGTTAAGTAAAAGGGCAGGCCATGTACTTCCTCTGTCTTGTCTGCTCTTCTTGGCCTCATCAGCGTGAATTATGTCTGACTGCTTGGCAGTTAATTGGACCATCCTTCCCATTTCTTAAGCTGATAAGCCCCTCTCTGTCTGGCTCGATCAGGCTTCTTTGTTTGAGAAGTCACTAACACTGCAGAAGAACAGAATAGCCACTTTCCTGTTTACTGTACCAAGTGAGGCGCTCTGGTCTCTAGCAGTTGTATCTTTGTACACTCATTACACCCTCTCATTTCTTAAACTTGTTTAAATATTCTCCTTCAAATCCCACTGCAGGACACACTTCTACTGTGACTCTCACAGGAAAGGATGGGCAGAGGCTCAGTTAGATATAGCAGGTGTCTTTTTTTTTTTTTTTTAACAAGATGTGTATGTGGTGCAGTGTTGTCATAGCTGTGTCAGTCCCAGGATATTATTTATTAAAGGTTATGTGTGTTTTCATTCACATGTTGTCTGTTGTCCTGGGCCCCAGTCTGCCCACTGCTCCACTACAGACCCTACGTAGAGTCCCGCTGAGTAAAATGGGGCTCTTTGGGACAGGAGGGGTCTGCCCATAGGGAGCAGTGTGCATGGTGGGGGCCTTAGATTGTGAGTTCTTTGGTTAGGGAGAGCTTTTCTGTGCGTCTGGACGGTGTCTAACATAATGAGCATGTCACCAGAATACAAGTAGTAAATTCTGACAATTAATCATACTCGAACCATGTTATTCTATCATGAGTTGGTATAAACAGTTGATTTCTTAAGAAATACGCTACAGTGAGTAAACTGAAGAAATAACGCTGGAGAAAGTGGCTTATGGGCATAAGGGCTTGATTCTGGTTGCTTTGGCACTGGTTATACGTTTGACGTCAATGGCGTTAACTTCTGACTTACATTGGTGTTTTGTGAGATCAGAATCAGGCTTTTACATCCTCTGGAGCTATGTTTAATTCCCCATCAGGATCAACTCAGCTGTTCTTCTTTTTGAAATAGATAAATTAAGTTCCATACAGTTTAGGCCTGGTTTACACCTAAAACTTAGGTCGACCTCGCTCCATCACTCAGCATCATGAAAAATTCACATCCCTAAAAGATACAATTAAGCCAGCCTAAGCCTTGGTGCAGACACAGCTAGGTCAATGAAGAATTCTTTCCTTGACCTAGTCACTGCCCCTGGAGGGAGTGGATTTACTACAGCAATGGAAAAAACCCCTCCATTGCAGTAGAGTCTGTGGCCCCGCAGCTATGCTGTTATAGTGTAGATGTGCCACGATTGTGCTTGTAGTGTAGAGATAACCTTACCATGTAGGAGCTTTTCAGATGAGACTTCAGAAACATAGGGCCTGATTCTCTTTTATTTGATGGTTTGTGTAGTCAGCTGCACTTGTCCAAAATGGGTTGAACACTCTTTATCAGATTAGAACACATCACTTTGTACACTTTCTGAATTGTTGCAATTCAAGATGCAAGGCAGGGGAGAATCAGGCCTCTAGTTCCAATCTGAGTAGACACTGAAAATACCGCGGGACACTATATGTATAGGATTTGTTCCAGTGTTCTTGACCAACATTTGTCATCTCTATACTATTGCATGGTTGAATGATGAGCCTGGTGTCAGCCACTGCTGGGACAGGATGGCAGCCTGATTCCTGTATTTGGTTTGGAAATATTTTTTGAAATCTTTGCTAGAGCTCCTTTCTTCTCCAATATAAAATAACAGTGCTTACAAGCCAATTGAGTAGATCCAGATGCACGTAATATAAACATGCTCTTGCTTTGAGTCCTAACAAAGTTTCTGATGAAAAGGTGTGGTAGTATGTAGTGTGCATCTTTGTACGGGTGTGTTAAACCTTCCAGGTATATCCTCCTTATGTGCCTTGTGATTGTGGTGTGAAGGCATGTGAACTGTACACAGATTCCAGTTCCTATATTAAATCACATCTCAAAGTTGAAAGATCACACTTTGCAACAGGAAACCACTTGTTCCCTGTTATCAAAACAACAAATAAAACTAAACAGGCCTAAAGGAGTAATAGCTCTTAAAACAAAATGTACATTAATAATAGCAGCTAAATTAATTTTGAATATACCATTGTGTTTGTAATTTTAAATGTATAGTTTTTGTAAAAAAATATTTTGAAATGTAGGGTTCATAACAGTAACTTTTCATGCAGGAAAAAAAAAACTTGTATTTCTCGCAGCGTTTTAGGACCTGTAGCACTTGAGGAAAGCCCTTAAAAGAGAATTGAGAATTTGGTCCTTGAGCAACAAGAAGTAAAGGGAAAAGATGGAAACAAAATAAATGAATGCTCCAAAATGGGATTTGTGTTCTGCTAGACGTGAAGGAAATATGGTAGATGTATAAAAGGATCCATCTCATCACAGATCTGTGTTGCAGCTATATTTTACAGACTCTGGAAGTGTCCACCAGTTTGCTCTTATTGTAGCTCTCTTTGAGTTTGTATTCGTAAATCCACTAACAACTGTTGTGTAGATAGAGACATAACGATGAGAGAGAAAATGTATATTCTTCTCTATGAATTTAAGCAGCTGTTACTGGCATTTAATGTGACAAGTGTATGATTGGGGGTGGGGAGGGGGAGTCTGAGTTCTAAATCCTCACCAGCAAATTCAGAAATGGGAAGAGTTGTGATTGTGAAATACTAGGATGCCAGGGAGAACATCTTGATGGTAGGGGGAGTTGGGCAGATCTCTTTAAATGCCAGTATTTTCCACATACATTCCACTGTTGGCTGGATAATACCTCAGAGGTTTTGTTCATGGGCTGATAATTGCTGATGTAGTTTGGGGTTTTTTAAGTTTGTTTTTTAAAGTTACCCTTTGTATTAGAGTTACTGTTGTCTGACGTTTGGGATGATGGGCAGAGAATTTACATATGGATTTTACGATTGCATGTAGTGCTCAAAGTTTTTTGATCCTTAATCAGGCTGTTTCAGTGAGTAGCTAGCCAAAATACTTGCAGCTATCATCAGATCAGTGAGCTTTAACCTTTCTTAGTAATTAGGAAGAATAAGGAGTGGCTGTGCTTTGAGAAACATCGGAAAAGGAAAAACTTGAATCCGTGCATTCCCCTGTGGAGTTCTTAGAAGGAAATAGAAGCTGTGTGTGCAGTAGCGTACACAAGTTGCACGTAGCATGTACATTAAACACAAATCGCCTCTAGGGTTTATCAGTGGTGCCTAAAAGGAACAACCCTATCTATTGATTGAGGGATTGCAGCTCTAAATTAATGAAGTCCAGGAAACACTCACGTTTGTCTGAAAACATTAATGTCTTGGGAGAACGTTAGGGATGGACGAACTCAAGCATCTTTGGGCCTGGAGAATAAAGCAATTTTTTCTTGAAAATAAATTACTGCCAGGTGAACAACTGCTAGATTGCAGGACCTTAACTACAAAACGTATCAAACTTGAGTGTGGAGAGTGGCAAATCAGTGTTAGTAAAAACATAGCACTTCTAGATGTCATGGTAACCTACTTAAAAGATACAAACACAACCAATTATTTTTATATAGAAAATAAACAAAATAATTATAGTGCTGCCAACTCTTAATTTTATTACAAGTCTCACAATATTTTGTTTCCTTTCTCAAAGCGAAAGCTCATGGAATCAAGTGATTCTGAGAATTTCAGCTTGCTTTCTTTTTCAAAAATGATAGTATCTAGCCTTCATAGCTGCAGGAAAAAAAGGCTTGAAACTGAACTGAGTGCACCATCATGGTTCAAAAACTGGAATGGAAATTAAAGAAACAAAACTAATTTTTCTTTTTTTAATAGCATTATTTTTTTGGTTCTGACTCATGGATTTTTGACTGTGTGTGTTGGCAATAGCAGTAATATCATTTGAGACTGGTCAGATGACTTCTTCAAACTAGCCACTTCCAAAAATATTGAATTAGGGTCCTAGGTTATGGGATGGGTTGATCCAGTAATTTCTTAGCTGTTCAGGGAATCCTAATTCTCAGATGTCTTCAGAAAAGAGCAAGTAAGGGGGAACGGGAACCTTGACAGGTCCCTCAGCATGGAATTATAGGCAGTGATCATAGTGCCATCTATTGAAGCTGCCTGACATTTCCCATAAGAACATAAGAATGCAAAGGTCCATCTAGCCCAGTATCCTGTCTGCCAACAGTGGCCAATGCCAGGTGCCCCAGAAGGAATGAACCTAACAGGTAAGGATCAAGTGATCTCTCTCCTGCCATCCATCACCCCCCTCTGACAAATAGAGGCTAGGGACACCATTCCTTACCCAGCCTGGCTAATAGCCATTAATGGATTTAACCTCCATGAATTTATCCAGTTCTCTCTTAAATCCTGTTATAGTCCTAGCCTTCACAGCCTCCTCAGGCAAGGAGTTCCACAGGTTGACTGTGGCTGTGTGAAGAAGAACTTCCTTTTATTTGTTTTAAACCTGTTGCCCATTTATAAGATTGTTTTCAGTTGCTTATAAATAGGGCCCTACCAAATTCACGGACCTGAAAAACACATCATGGATCTTGAAATCTGGTCTCCCCTGTGAAATCTGGCTATTATGGTGGGCAGGAGGCGGGATCCCGGTATTGCCACCCTTACTTTCTGTGCTGCCTTCGGAGCTGGGTAGTCACAGAGCGGTGGCTGCTGGCCGCTGGCCAGGCACCCAGTTCTGATGGCAGTGCCTCTGCCAACAGCAGCTTAGAAGTGAGGGTAGCATGATATGGGAGGGTTGTTTCTTTTTGGGGGGACATGGCTTGCCTTATAAGTGGGTGTCATGGGCAACCACCTAGAACACCGTGGGGGGACGTTGTGGTCACCCACAACCACACAGGAAGCCCAAGGTTTCTTTAACCCCCTGGGGAGGGGCAGGGTGCGGATGCCCAGTCAGGAGCTCCTACCATTTGCCAGGCTCCAGCTGCTACACCCTGATGGGCTATAGAGAGACAGGACTTCTGCCCGGGCCGCTTCAGAGGCCAGGTCAGATCTGCCTCTGGCAGTGGCACAGAAGGAAGGGTGGCAATACCATACTACGCCACCCTCACTTTGGCGCTGCTGGCGGTGGCAGTGCCTTTCAAGGGCTCTCAGGTAGCAGCTACTGCACTTCAGCCACCCAGCTCTGAGGGCAGTGCCACCACCACTAGCAGTACATGATATTTTAGATTTTTAAAATCCTGGGACCATGAAATGGACCATGGATTGGCCCTACTTATAATTTTACCAAACTTTAAACATTTGGGCTGAAATTTTACATGCTGGGTGTATGCCTCAGGCTGTGAGGGTTGTTTTTTTTTGGGGGGGGGGGGCGGGGGCGGAAGAGAGGATTTGAGGAAGGATTTCAGCCTAAATGGTTCAGCCATGTCCAAGAATGGGTTTTTGGAAAAATATGTTGGTTTTGCCCATTATAAAAAGTTCTGGTGACCTTTTCTTTGACAAGCTGTATTACCCCAATGATTAGGATCAGGGTCTTAAAAAATTGGCAGGGATGTGGCCCTCATGTCAAAGATGTGCCATTCCCATGAAAATCCATCCTAATTTGGCCCAGTTTTAGGCGGTCCTGTAGAAAAAATATGTGATCATATAATTATAGACTGTATAATAATGCCTAGACACAAAGGGTTCAAACTGAGGTTGCATAGGCAGTTTTTTGTGTGTGTATATATTCTAGTACATAGTACGTCTATCCATCAATAAAGCTCTCTTTGGATTATGTAAACGTGCATAGTATAACCCACTCTTCCTTTTAATATGATCCCTTGGTAAGGTGTTTAGTTTTGTACAAGTGGAAGGCAGGAAGGAATATTTTATTAACATGGCCAGTATATGGAATACAATTTTTAAAGCATATTGACTGGATATGGGAAAACATTAGTGACTGCAACAAAGTGAAAGAGTAGTTCTTGGAAATAGTCATAGGTTCTTAATGTTTCTTGTAAACAGAGATATCTATATGTGCATGTATATAAGCTAAAAACAGGACCAGATTGGAATTTGTTCTCCTAAACTCTCAGACTGAATACTGAAGAAGTTTGGAATCTATTCCAGTTCTGGATCTTAACTTTGCAATGTAGGGCCCATTTCTGACATACATTGTGCATTAATACATGTTGTTTGTGCAGGATACAAAGCTGTGTGCTAAATTATCTGTTTTTTTACCTCTAAGGACAATTTAAGGATTTCTCTTTGAGAGTTGGTCTGCCCTCAGTTTAATGTCCCATGCTAATGAATGTGTCCATCTTTAAAGACTCCTCCATTCCAGATTTAATAAGTATAGTATAGTTTGAAAGTTGTTTGTCAAGATACAGGGGAGAACAAAGTAGGGGAAGCACCCCCCCTCCACAACTTGCTAAACAGCCCCAGGAAGTCCTTCAGCAGTGGGGGAGGGAGGCGGGAGCGTAACACTCCTGCAAAGTGTTTTGCATAGTCATATCTATATGTATGAATGAAAGCTCAGTGGAGCTAATGGGGCTTCCCCAGAGCAGGGGACTGCCAGTGTGGATCTACTTACAGGATTAGGACCTTAGTTTGTAATGGAGCCATGCTGATTGCAATATTATATTGAGTTGCTCTCTGTGTCTGCGGGAGAGAGAGAGACTACAGTAATATTTACCTTTCCTTCCACACAGCAGGAATACATAGGGCAGTGGAATGTGTGACACACCTAGCAGCCCTAAGACATTTTTCTCTGAATTTAAAATGTACAAAACAGGATCCGCTGATGCTTTATGTAGCGACAGAAGAAGGCTGGTACCTTAATAAATAATCCAAAAGGAGCTGTGGCATACTGATAATGCTAAAGTTGCAGTTAACTTAGCAAGGACAAGCAAGTGTAGGAACAAGCTGATTCAAGTTGGTTTTAACAAGTAAGCTCTTGCAGGGTTTGGGGTAAGTTTTGTTCATCTCTAGCTAAATTTGTTTGCCCAGAACTCTGAGACCCCTATTTTATACGTTTGTATCAGTAAAATGATAAAATGATCGCTTTTTTTTTAGTTTAAATATTCTTACTTGTTATGTACAAATCTCTGTAAATTCCAGACACCTTCAAAAATGTTTTTATTGAACACACGGATCATTTCTGTGTAGAGTAATATTGCAGTGGGTAGTTCTCTGCTTACAGAGACTCAGTAAAATAAAAGCAAAACTGTATTTTTCTTCCCTTGCCACACAGACGGTCCTCAGAAAATGCAATACTGAAATGAAAAAGTGGTTTCATGGTTCTTTTTTTCTCCTGCTTTTTATAGCACAATATGGTATATCGCCCACAGATTACCCTGGAGACTAATTTTAGAGGTATTCATACATGGTTGTTTTGAAAATACTGTCGTTTCCACGTCCAGTAATCCACAAGGTAGAAGCAAATGGGTAGAATATTTGTATGTATTTGTAAACCTGACTCTGTATAATGTGGATTTGTATGCGTGCATGTCACCAAGAGCGCCCACGTTAACACTTCAGTTAGGCAAAAATTTGCAATTCACCACCAGTTTTAGTCGTTGGTGGTTTGTACATGTAGTAGGGCAGTGGTATGGTGTTAGCTAACTCTTCTGAGGCCTGCTTAGAGATCAGTTGCCCAGTTATTTTAAACTTCAATAACTAGCACACCATTGAGAAGCGGGGGTGGAACGAATGTGATGGGAAGTGGTTTCTTAGAAGGTGGACGTTCTCGTTGTGCTAACAGAAGTTCTGCACTATTAGCCATCACTGTGCTTGTCTGGTATGCAAGTGTTTATTCACTTTTACTTTTCTGCTTTCTTCCCGATAAGGCCCAATGTTTGCATGCATCCCTTCTCCTGTGAAAATGGCCACACTGAATGGATGGGGAATTTATTTCTTTTAAACCCTTGGCAACGAGGATTTTAGTTTGAATGTATCGTCTTTCTGCAAGTAACCTGCTGAAGGGATTTAATTTTTTGCACATTATGTGAAACAGGAAGTTTGAGATAATGAAGCAGATTTATAGATAGTTTGACATAGACATAACCTTCTGAACTTTTCCTTTGGACTAGGATGCTCATAGTGTCATAAAGGCAGTCATTTCAAAATAATATTGCTTGCTAGCTGCACTTTAGTTCAACCTCTCTAGGTCCTTCCAGTTCTTCACCGCCTTTTTTTCACTGTTTGCTTGACTAGAACTGGGACTACTACCTAGCAAGTTGTGTGCCCTTGGCAGTACCAGCTTTGCTTGTAGGTTAGAGCTCAGAGAGAAAGATGGCATCAGATTTTTTCTATTTTCTTTCTGGCTTTGAACAGCTCTTAAGCTTTGTATATCACTGAACTTAATATTTTATTCCAGATATGCTCAAATTGCTTAAAAATTGTTTCCCTCAAGTGGTGAGAATGTTTGTTTGCATTTTCAACTCAATATGTACAACTTCTTTTCAGAGCCCTATACTTAGTGCATTTTATCACAAAAATAAAATGGAGGAAGAGCTGAAAGAAACCATTCGTTTAGTCTCTCGAGGCTCAGCATCTCGCTGGATCAATCTGCTAACTAATCAAGTCACTCAAGAATATGGAAATACAAGGAAATGATGATATTTGCAATAACATTTTTATTAGTAGCAGAAGTTTAAAAAATAAAGAATAAAAAGCATGTGCACAGCAGCGGGCTGAAGGAAAAAGTAGCTTTGAATTGCAAAGGGCAGAGTGATTCAGAAGGACTGCTGTTGCTGCTGCTGCGGTGGAGGCTAGTGGTGGCCTGTGCTTCTTGATATGAAGCTTACTTCTGTTGTCTGAAGGGAGGGGAAGAGTGAGTGACTCTACTGTGTTAATCTGCTTTCTTAACTCTGCCTTGTTTGCTCTTCGATTAAAACAAAATATTGCTTCTCAGTCAACCTTTCCTGAGGGATGACGGGGAGAGGGAAGGATTATATTTTAGGCCAGTGGTTTTCAATCTTTTTTCATTTGTTGACCCCTTACAAATTTCAAATGGCAGTGTGGGACCCTTTGTAAACCTTATACATAGTCTGCAGACCCCGACCCATTAGATGTAGTGTGTGGACCCGCAGGGGTCCACGGATCACAAGTTGAAAACTACTGTTTTAAGCCCAGGGGAAAAATGGCTACAGTCTTGCTGCTATAAGTGGTGCTTAACTTCCTTCTCCTACATCAAAATCTGTGCACCAACAGAGTAAAACGGGGCAGCAGTTTATGAAGCAAAATGGTCCCGCTGTGACACGGCATAGTAATTCTAAGGCAGAAATGGCTGAACGGTCGCGTCTCCTGCTTGAACAGCGTTTATGCCTTGCTACCTAAATTCTATGTGTTAGCTTCCCATCGGCTGCTAGACTGCAAGTACTGTGAGTGAGGCTATTTGGATCTGCAGATATGGAATCAGTAAACTGTTGCTTCTTTGTGAGGCTTGACCAGAGCTGCTACGGTCCCTTTTTGACCCGGAGTTCTAGTAAAAACACAGACACTCTGGCAACCCTACTTGCTGATGCTCCATCTTTAATTTGCTTCATTGAACTACAGCATAGAAGCAGAGTAGTGTGAAACACTCAAGCACAGATCTCTCGTCCCTGCTCCAGTACTGAGCCTGTGCAGAATGGGTTAAAGATAAGTTTTCACCTCCTTGATTTGTATTTCCTTGAAACTGTGGTCTTAAACATATTTGTGTTTGTGGGTGTGTGTATATTTTCATACTTTCATCCTCAGCAAAGCATCTTAAGGAGCACCTTTTTGAAAGTTCCTTATGAGCAGTATACACTGAAGTTTTCCTTCCAAGAACCTTTTATTCAGAAATTTCACAAGTTTTGAATCTGGATTTTTATCTCTTCTCCCTCCATATCAGCTGTTAACCTGGTTTGGGGCTGATAAGGGCTGTATCTTTTAGGATGCTGAATGGGTTGGCCATCTTTTGCTGCAGTTGGGACAATGTGGATTCATGCTATTAGCCAAGGTTATCTCCTCATTGATCCTTCTCACCAAGGTTGAGTCCTGGCTACCTGGTAATTGGGTAAATGGAAGATTTTGAAAGGGTTTGTAAAGATTGATTTTTTTTTTTTTTTAAGAATGAAGGAGATATTTTTATAAAACTTTTGGCTTTATTAAATTTGAATTTTGAGAAAGAGGGAGGAGGTGAGGGGAACCCACTACATACAAGTTCACAAATTCAAAGAAAGAAACATAATTTGAAATAGACCGTAGTTGGTAGAAGAAATAAAGGAGACATTCTACATACGTTTTTGTTGTTTCTAAGCTGGATATCATATTAACTTCCTCTTATCAAGGTTTTGTAAAGGGCTGTCAGGTGCATTATTTCTTGCCCTGGTTGTGCTTCATATGTGGGTTATTGGTGTAATTAGGTGACTTACAGGGGACTTGCAGCATATTGATTTATTTATGTGGTGCTCATGCAGAAGTTCGCTTGCACCACCACTTTCCCAAGGTGTTCTGCCAGAGAATCTCTGGCGTTCATTTGCAGGCAGGGTTCCCAAATTTCAGCCTGCAAGGACTCCTGCCCACGTGATGCAATGAGTCATCATCACCACAGCCCCTCTTGCTCTGCAGCCAGCACTGCCCGTTTCTTAGGAATGCACTCGATGGCTGACTCTTGTCCTCAGTGAAGCAGCATTTGTGCCACTACAGTGCTATTGCAAGCCGCCTTCTCCCCAGGACCCTGAATCATGCTGACAGAATCAGACCTCCTCAGGAAGTACGCATCAGCTATCTGGCCTCACTGTTCCTGAGGTGTGCCCTTGCAACAGGCATATGCTGTAGCTGAGATCACTGATTCTGTTTGCGTATGCTGCATGTAGGCACTCACTCTGCCATGTCACATTTGTAGTTTGGTTGGTATAGTTGTATTGCACAGGCTCAGAATTTCACTGTCCCAAGGGAGCAGCAAATATTTGTGTGGTTTAAAAAATAAATAAAATCTGGAGAGTTTTAAAACTTAGTGTAACTAGGGGTCACTGTACTGTAGCTCACCTGTATGATTGAAAGTAATACACAGCTGCTGGCTCCACTTTATCGCAGGCTGTTTGTGCACGGAGCATTGATAACCGTTTATAGACAATACATGGCATTTGTTTTCTTCCTCGTGATAACCCTTCACACCGGAACGTACTTTACTCACATTTAATTGGTTTCAAAATTTCCTGCATTGAATTAAATATGAGGTACGTTTTCAGGGTGGGGGCGGGGACCCTTTGTTAGCTCTGCAACAGAACTCAGCATGTGAATAGATTTGAAAAAAACAAAAAACAAAGATGACTTTTCTAGAGGCATCAAGCCCCTCCCGTAGTGCAGCAGGGCATAGTACATCGAACTTAGAGACCTTTAGAGTACATGCTGAAATGGATGCTGGGAAGATACAGTACATTGCTTGGGCACAACTCCAAAACTCTCAAGGCAAGCAATATTTAAACAAGCTGAACAGCCCCTTTAGGCAAGCAGCAGGAAATCCAGCACTCAGCTTTTTGTTGTTGCATGGTCAGCAGAAGATAAAAGTGTAGGCTGTTGCAGCTGGGGTTCCCTCCCATCCATGGATGGCAAACTGTTAAGAAAAGATAAAAGGACAGGGAAGAACAGGGGTCCTCTGACTGAAAAGGGTTCTTTCTTATTTAAACTACTGAAGTGCTTTGAAAGATGTTGAGCCTTAATCTTCTCTCGCTCACATTGGTGTAATCTGGAGCATCTCCACTGAGGTCGGTAGAGTTGTGCTGCTGTAAAATCAGTATGTCAGAGGAGAATCGGGCCCTTTGTTTCATCACAAACAACAGTTTAAACAAGGCTTCATTAACTATAGACATAGCCCCTTCACAGCCAGCAATCTTTTGGGCAACTATGTTTGCTACTGACTGGGGCTTTTATTTTCAAGTGCCACTAGAATCCAATCAGCTATTTTCTTCTCTAATTTTATATCTGGAAGCTCATTCCTGATTGTAGGCTCTTTAATAATTAAAAGAACTATTATTTCAAGTCATCTGATCTCTATTTACTGTATTCCAGCCTCCCCCCCCCGGCCGCTTTTTCCTGCCATGACAGCATTGGTGACTTAGGAAAGAGAGAGCTTAGAGCATTTGTTACCAATTTACTAGCAAGTACGTGCTCAAATTTAGGTCTTCTGAGTTCTGTGTGTGCCATGTGTGGCCAAAATGTAATCTTTGCTGGTTCTAGTGAAAAAGAATAAACACGATTTTGCTATTTGTCGGATAGTGTTTCTTTCATTTAGTGCAACTTACGCTGGCACAGTCTTTTTCTTTTGGTAAGACCGTTAAGCAATTAGGCACCCTAGGGAGCACAGTTACAAACTGATCACTCCCTTGGGTTAACTGAGGTATGAAACACGGCCAAGACAGAACCTCTGACTTCTCTCAGAGCTGAGCTAATCCTCCTAATTACCCCCACCTTTCTAGGAGCTCATTACTGCTATTTTAAAGTCCATTGTTATTTCAGAAGTAACCTTGTTTGTGATATTTTGGGGGTGTACGAGAGGATTTATTGGGGAATCCATAGACTTGTTTTGGCTCTGATGACCCATATGGAATTTGCTGTGGGGTATGTTAGGGTTACCATTTTTTGTAGTGTTTTTTGTTTATTTGTAACAAAGCTCATCCTGTATATGATATTCCCCTCCCCGCCTGTCATGTATGTGCTTACCTTCATAAATTACATTTTATATAGTGTAGGATCATAGGAGTTAGATATGGAAAAGACCTATTAGAATATGTCTACATTGCAGTGAGGCATCTTTGGCTGGCCTGGGCCAGCTGACTTGGGTTTGTGGGGCTCTGGCAAAGGGGCAGTTTAATTTCTGGGTAGATGTTTGGGCTTGGATGCTCTTGGGACTCTTGGACCCTCTCACCTTGCAGGGCCGGACTCCAGCCCAGGCCTCAATAACTTACACTGCAATTAAACAGCCTCTTTGCCTGAGCCCTAGTCAGCTGCCACAGGCCAGCCACTGGTACCTAATTACAGTGTAGATGTACCCTTAGATACTGCCTTAGCTGTGGTTAAGTGACAGATACTAATACATTCTCTTGCTTAAAGTCTGAAATAGGGAACAAGTGAAACAAGTCTGGTGACCTCAGCCCAGTTCTTAATAGATAAATTGTACCACATCACCATATATGAAATTAGCATATTTGTTAACCAGATTGCTACCACATCATACTGAGAAGTCATTGATTTAGAGCTGGTGGTATTACTTTCCTCTGCAGCTTTCTTGTTTTAACTAATTGAAATATATACTTGTTTTAACAGCAGTATTCGCTAGAGATTCAATCTCCTCAGTTATACTAGGTGATCTCCCTTGATCTAAGTAACTCAGTTCTATTAGGATCTCACTGAAACATTATATTGGAAGGGGATGATATCTGAACTGGAAGGAGACTCTAATTTGGAGCATTTGCTCCCACCATTTCATTATTTGCTACTATGTAGTGTCTCTAAAGGGAAGTACAAATTCAGCTGTAGGGCTTTCACATTGAGTGTATATCTTTTTCTGAATGACTATGTGATCTTCCTGTTCCATTGGCCTTTCAAATCAAGCATAAATGGAATCAAAGCTGTTATAGTTGTGACCTGTTCTGTGAACCTTTGCTGAACTTTCCTCAGCTCTCTCAAATATTCTAGGCCTGATTTTCCTCTTATGTTGGTGCAGGTTATGAGTGGCACCACTGAAGCCAGTGGAATTACGCTTTACAAGGCAAACCAGCTCAACAGCGGAATGAGCGAGTGGAGAACCAAGTTGCCTGGTCTGGAATGATAAACAACTTAATCTTAGACTGGAGCAGGGTCAGTCTGTCTGTCTGTCTCAGGGAGAGAACTCACAGGAACATTGCTCATCTTAGTGAGTTTGAATGGCAGGATCACTGTCACTATCTCTGAATTGACAAATACAGTGTTGATATACAGCGAGTGTATATATGTAATTTGAAAACTGATCAGCTTAGTTTCACTAGGAAACTAATACCATTCTCCCGGAGGACATTGCTTCCTGCTGGATATGTAAATATTTATGAAAAAACTGTTCTTGTGTTGATGTCCCTGATTCAGTCACAAGTGTGTAATTGTTATTGTTAGGCTTGAAACAGGCTATGTTTTGGTGTTCTGTATGTATCTCAAGGGGAGAAGAAAGCAAGTTTCCCTTTTCGTAGATAGATTGTTCAAAGAGTTGTCTTTGTCATCTGTTGATTTACTGTTTGAGCAGTGGAATTCCTCCTCCCTTTTTGTAGGGGAGGGTGGTTTAGAACCAGCAACAGACACTCAAGCAACTTGCTAGGAAATCAAGGAGTATATCTAAATGTACCGACTACCTAGAATGAGGCACGCTGCAGCTGTCCTGATGTTTTGTAATAGATGTGTGGCTTGTGGAAATAACTGGTCACAGGTTGCTAACTTGGTCCAAACAAGTGGAACATCACATGCTAGGAATTGTAGTCTCTTCATACTGAGCCTCTAAAGTGAGGATGAGAAGAAAGATGAAAGCCTGCGGTGTTTGTAAGATCTTTTAAACCCAGATAGCCATGGTTGTTCTTCCTCTTATACTGTATCTCCACAATTGAGCCCTTGTTTGCACTGCTGGCTACTTCAGGATAACGTACATTGCTCAGGGGTATGACTAATACACACACCAAGCGATATAAGTTATACCAACCTAAGTGGTGGCGTAGACAGCGAGAGAGCTTCTGTCGACATACTACCGCTGCTCGTGGAGGCAGGAGTGATTTAAGCCAACGGCAGAGCTCTCTCCCATCGGCTTAGAGTGTCTTCACCAGAAGCGCTACAGTGGCGCAGCCGACTGCTGTAAGTGCTGTAGTGTAGATATAGCCTGTAAGTTTGCAGCAACAGTAGCCCATTCTTTATGGTATTCTGCTAGTCTTTCCATTTGAGGAATAATCCTCTTGATCCACCCAGGCTCCCACATCGTCAATACATGATCTTCTTTTTCTGCCATCAACTTTCCGTTCCAATGCCTGTAAACATGCATATCGCCTGCTGAACCTCTTAACAGGAACCCTGCAAACTGAATCTTTCTTTTCGTAAGATCTTACACTAGTGTTTGCTAAATTCCACTCATTTCCGGTTGGTTACACAATCTGTGATAATTTCAGAATTCTTCTGTAACACCAACATTGGAAGGACTGTCATTTCTTTGTTATCATTTGAATATCCGTGATTCACAGCTGTAATTGAACACAGACCAAATATAAATTTTTAAATTAGAATTTAATCTTCAGATTTATGTCCATTCTCATCAGATGATTATTCTTCCAGAACGTTTATTTCACTCTTGCTATTCTGGTTCTGACTTGAGTAACCAATCTTCCATTCTTTGTAGTGATGCTTTTAAGTAGCAGTAGTTTATTATTTCCTGTATGACTCTGTCGTTCACTAGAATCTTGCATGTTTTCCCAGGATCCTTGCATACCATGAGAGCTGTAGTTCAAGGATTTTGAAAGCTTTACTGATATATCCAGCAGAGCATGGAAGCTCATAGAGCCAAACTCACTGCTGACACAGGTGGTCACAATTCTGATGACTTCACCTTTATTTGCACCTCCATATAGCAGAGCTGTTAGCCCTTGGAGTTCAGTAAACTTCAGACTATTCCTACTACAGTGTTTCCCAGGTCAGCAGGTCTGGCGTGCAGAGCTTACAGCATTACAGAAGCAACCTGTCCCTTAAGCAGTCACCAGGCCTACTCAGCTGATTTTGGTCATTCGCTTGCTTACCACCACAGAGCTTACAGTGCTTGCAGACTCTCTGGGCTGACCTCCATGGAGTCCTTGTAGGTCTTATGAGGCAAGGCATGTGTACTTTGTAAAATCCTTTTGCAATGCCTGTGCGTCTTGTAAAGTCCATTGGACCAAAAGCAATACTACAAGGAATGTAGAAGGTCAGCAGACCTACCTGGGGGGAGGGGAGAAGAATAGGTTCTGTGAGTCCTCCCATCCCCATAGCCAAATACAGAAGTGTCTTTTTTGAGCATTCTTTCCAAGCTCTTCTAACAAAGTTGGGGAGTTTTGAATTCCGCAAGCAATTGCTAAACTTGATACCTCTTATTATTATATGTATAGCTGTAGCCCTGAGGAGCCTGCGTCATGGACCAGGCCCCCTTTGTGCTAGGCCCTGTACAAACACAGCACAAAGACTGCCTCGGCTTCCGGGGTGAAAGTAACATTAGTGTCCTCCCCTCCCCCACCCCCACACCCCCCCGCGCCACCCAGAGCTGGGTAGCTGCTCCTTTCCCCCCAACCTTCCCACCGGTTGGTGGCCAGGAGGAAGGAGGGGCAAAAGGGACAGGGATGTTAAAGCACTGCCATGGCAGTGCTTTAAGCAAGGTCCTTTTGCAGTGGCAGCGCTTTAACATCCCTGCCCCTTTTGCGCCCCTCGCTGGCAGCCCTGCCAGGGCTGCCAATTTGGGGGGTGCAAAAAGAGCAGCAAAGTTAAAGTGGAGCTGTGGCAGCGCTTTAAGCAGGGCCCTTTAAACCAGCAGCGCTTTAAAGTAAGGTGGTACAGGCCGGTACAGGCACCCACTTTTTACCGGTATGCCGTACCGGCCTGTACCACCTTACTTTCACCCCCTGCTTGGCCCCCAAAGAACTTCCAGTCTATGCTCCATTTGTGTCATAGGGTGAGATGCTCTATAGGAGCCCTGCTGATCCTGGAGGATGGTGCATTGCCCAGCTGCTCCTAATTCATTTAAACACTCTTGCTTCATTTTCTTATATGCATGAAAATATAAGAATTTTTACTCCTTTCTCTCCCCCGCCCCAAAATTAATGTTAAGAAACAGTAATATTATTTCACATTCCCATAGTCCTGTCCATCCGAGGATCTCTTACTTTAGAAGGTTTAGTGGGCAGTCTACTTAATATATGATAATTAAACTAAATTAATCTCATTCAAATAGAAAACCAAATTAAACAGTTGATTTCAGAATTAAGGTTCCATGAACCCCCTTAGCCCGGCCCACTTAAAAGAGCTCATGGATGTGATCACATATAATACAACTACTTTAGAAAAATGTCGCATTGCTGGCAAAAATTACACATTTTACACCCGGGCAGTTCTTTTCTCTCCTTCTTGAGGGAAATCATGTAGAAGGCACAGGGTAAAGTTACATAGCTGGCCTGCATCTCTAAAGTGAGGTGCAAATCATAGAAGGAGAGGGAATGACTAACATACAATGAGGTATCTAATCTGAATGGAAATAATAGATGTGATATGTTGGTGTGTCTGGCTCAGAGTGGAATGTGGGATGGTGTTGTCTGAAAACCTATTTAGAGAGTAAGATGCAAGATTGCAGGATGGTGGCCTGTAAGTGGGTCAGGTCTTTAGTCTGTGCCAAGAAGGAAAGAAATGTGTGTCTGGCCCATCATGGTCATGTGGACTGGGAAAAAGTCCATGACTTGGCAGTGGTTGCAAGATCAGCCTGAGATCTGGTTCTGTACTCCATGTCTGATAGTATAGATTAAAGAAGTGCAGGTGTAAAGAAATGTGTCTTATGGGTGGATGAGAGGTCACATATGTGGGGGCAGAATTTTTATTATTATAGTACCTTAACTCTGCATTCCTTCACTCCAGTATGTCTCCCTCTCTCTTGGTTTTTATTTTGTTGGTTTGTGTTCAATTAAAACTTTCTAATTAGACTTTGTTGTAAAGTAAAGGAGTGAGTTAGTTTGTATGTGTGTTACACAGAAATTCTGATCTTTTAATTGTTTTAATAGAGTTTCTGTCTGGAATACACAGTAGAGAGGGTAGATCCTGTGCTCACCCAGGAACAGAAGGCAGGAATATGATGATGTTAACAAGGTGGGGAGAAAAGGAGGTGTTTGTTTAGGAAAAGCCTAGTCACTAAAGCCTGTGGAGCAGGGGAACCCTGCTGATAACACAGCAGAAAATAAGAGGCTCTGTCTCTTTCCTGACTTTAAAGGAGTGGTGCCTTGTAATAAATGGCTGCCATGTGGCAGCTGTCTCCCAGCTTTGTGAGTCTGGCAGTAGTTAATCCTGTCAGCAATGCACACTTCCTGGAAAAGAGCAGTCAGAAGAGCTGCACGTTCTTAAACAATTCTGTCCGAAAAACTTCTTTGTTTTGTTGTTTGAGTCTTTTCCCCATTAAATCAAATGTGGTATTTCAGTGAGCTTCTCATCTAAAAGTAGCATTAGTAGAATGTGCTATGAATTAAAAACAAAATGGAAAAAAAAAAAGACAACTTCATTGCAGGGTGTAAGAGAATCACTGTACCAAGGAGGAACTCTCTCCACAGTATTGCTATCCTCAAGCATTTAAAAATTTAAAAGTGTGGCCACCCCACAAAAAATCATGATTGGCTTACAATGCATAGGACTACTTTTTTTTTTTTAATTATTTGCTTTCTTGTTTGTTTTTACCTCTAGGGTTCATGCAGCTTTTCTCCACAGCTGTGAGGGCTGGAAACATACATATAAAACTTTTTTTTTTCTTTTTTTTAGTAAAAGCCGTGATGCTCATTTAAAACCATGGCTCCATCAGTTTTTACAAGATGTGATAAAATCGTGATAGGTGGCAACCATGACATTTTTATTCCTCTGAATTCTAATGAAAGTTTTCTATTGTCCTGCATCGTTTTACTAAATTAACTCATTAGGTGCAAAGCGCTGTGGGATGGGGTGCGGCCATGTAAGGTGTTCCCAACTGAGAGCTGGGTGAGCGAAGGGGCTGGAGTTTACAATAAAAGGAGATGATTAGTGGCAGAGGCGTGGCAGCAACAGCTTTCCAGGATGTATTCAGGACCCCTGAGCAAACTGGGCTAATACTGTCCCCTTAGTGTTTGTCTACACAGGGAAGCTGACCAGCATAATTTATATCAGTATAGCTGTACTGGTATAACTCCTCATGTGGACACTCTCTTATTCTGGGCTAAGAGTTTTATTTTTTCTGTGCTGCTTCCAAAGTGACAGTGTCACTGGAATTCCCCATATAGCCAAGCCTTCAATGACTCTTTTTTTAAAAAAAAAATCATCCCTCTACAGTGGTAGCAGATCATGACCAGGGCTTCCCGCCATCCCCCAGAGATGCAAAGTATTATCAGATCTGCTGTTGCTTCCTGTGCACTCTTCACACTGATGATCCAGCCTTCCTCTAATCCTTCCTCAGCCTGTTCCTGTTGCAGCCAATGCAGCTCGAGCTACGTAGTGAAGAGTGCAGGGTTAGGACACTAATTGCTGCACAAACTAGTGCCTGACACACACATCTGAGTGTTTAACCCTCTCATCTTAAATCCGTGAGGAAAGATGCCTTGAACAGCTTCAAGGGAGGGTATTAAACTGGAGAGTGATGTCTGATACGTTTCTGCTCATCTGATCCACCAGTTGGGACTGACGGGCCGTCCCTCCTGACCAACAGGTGCAAAGACCGATTGCCAATGAGCAAGTCGACATCACCAGTTTGTGGCTTTCCTCCGTCTCAGCATTACTATGACTGCTGTTTTCACGATGCTGTAATAAGAACAACCAAACCAATTGTCCCCTGCCGATTCATTACAGTGGATGCCTAGGCATCTGCATGACCAATCGATAAGACACACAAGTCCCCGTTGGTAACTTGTCTCAGAAACAATTGATTGCAGGCTCTGGCTGCACTGCCTGGAACACAGATGCCTGCTCTTGGCCCGCCTTTAAAGGGCAAAGCTGCAGCATCATGCCTCTCATCAGGTTCTCTCCCCTCCTATTCATTTTACAGCAGGAGTCCCATGGCTTGGACTGGCTATACTGTCTGGGATTTCAGCCTCTCTGTCACTGTTGTCCAGCTCTGCCTGCATGTAGCCCTCATAGCTTTTCTTCAGCAGACGTTTTTAGAATCCAGGAGCACTTTGTCTTGGGTTGTAGGTTTTGGGGGGTTTTCCCCCTCCCCTCCCCTTTTTTGTTTTCTTTGTGCCACAAGCTTTCCACCTGGTTCTTCCAGATTTAATCCATTTTTTCTATTATTGAGGCTCCTGGATATGAAATCCATTCCATAAGCTGGAGTACAGTACCGTACCATCCTTTCCTTTTAAAGGGGTAGCCGGCATCTCAGCATATACAACTTTTCTAAAGGTTAATGTTTATTCATATTAATGATCTGGCTGTATTATGGTTTGCCTTTGTTTTGTTTTATTTTTTAACCAAACCACAGATCTCTTTACCTGTTGCATTTCAGATCATGTTTCCTTATTTTATAGCCCCAGCCTGTCTTTCCTGGTCGAATGCAGTGTTGCAGCCCTGTCGATCCAGGATATTAGGCGAGGTGGGTGAGGTAATATCTTTTATTGGACCAGCTTCTGTTGGTGAGAGAGACAAGCTTTCAAGCTTACGCAGAGCTCTTCTTCAGGTCTGGGAAACACATTCAACGTGTCACAGCTAACTACAGGATGGAACAGATTGTCTACTTATGCTAAACAATCTGTTCCATCCTGTTTTAGCTGTGACGCTGAATAAGTTTCCCAGAGCTGAAGAAGGGCTCTGTGTAAGCTCGAAAGCTTGTCTCACTCTCTCTCTAACAGAAGTTGGTTCAATAAAAGATACTTCCTGGTTGAGCCAGGGGGAGTGCCATGTGGTGCTTTGATGTCTGACGCACTACTTATCATAACACACCACTAACCACTAAAGGAGTGTAACAAGTACCCCTTTGCCTCCCCCTGCTCCTAGGAGAAAGGGCACCCCTCGTTTCTCACTGCTCCTTAGTGAGGGGAAGGAGACCCAGGAGCATTTCCTCAGTTCTTTCAGGGCTTTTCTGCAGAAACAACTCCTGGGTGTATACAGGGCCACTCTCCTTGCTGGCTAGTTTTGTATCTTCACCCCAATGAGACTCCTGATCATGACGACCCCAAGAAATATAAAGCACTAGCAGGAGTTCAGATACTACAATAAGTGCCATATAAGAATCTATATAGAACAGAATAGAATTCTCCTCCGCATGGTTCTGCCCCTAGGTTGGCTGCTTGAGGAAAGGAGTTTGGAAAGTTGTTGTGTCAGTCCCTGGTGCTGCTGTCAGCAGTATTGTCTCAAGCTGCCATGTTCTCCTCAATCTTTGTATTAGAGAAAAAAAAGTCTCCTTACCCAGTGATATGAGAGTCAATACAGTCTAAACAGCAGTATAATGCCGAGAACTGGGAAATGCTCATCTGTCTACTGAAAGACACGACGTGAAGTCGCAAGCCACTCAGCATTCTTACAGCCAGTGCCACTCTTCAGAGGAGGGAACTTGCCTGGCTTGCCACTCCGTCTAAAGCAAATAAACCAGACTTAAAGCCAAGAAACATATCTACTTCCTGGAACTCTAAGTCATTCACACAGCTGTCTTAGCTTTCAGAACACATGCAAAGCAGTTCTTATGGCAAACACAGTAATGCTTTTGTGTCTGTCTTTAACAAGCAGAAAAGGAATATAGGAATAGACATACCGGATTACACCGAAGGTCCATCTAATCTAGTGTCTTCCTCTGATGGTTGTCTGTTCCACCAGCTTCAGAGGAAGACAGCCGGCTCCTCATTTCCAGTTATGCCATGCTGTAGCATGAGGAGTTAAAGAGGAGAGTAGTGAAAACTCCTTCCTGATTTTTTGTGGGCTTTAAGTCTGTTGCGTGAGTATTTTGTCTTAGCTTGTGTAGCTGATAATTTTAGGGCTACTAACAACATTATCCAGATCACTCTCAAATTCCGATTTCCTCTTCACTTGAGCAAGTTCCTGGAGATACTGAAATATGTAGAACCTTATTTCCTGGGACTTTGTTGTTAAATAAGCTAAACCCAGAAATGGAATGAACAGTAAGGATGTGAGGAGTTTATTCTGACTAGCTTTCTGTGTCCCATGCTAGCTGTTGAGCAGTCTGTAGGTGAGCGTGATTGCCACCAGATTGGGAAAGAAGGGGTTTACACTCGTCAGCAACCATCCAACCTAAATATGGGTATGTCAGTAGTGATCACCGTCTCAGTGTCTGACTCTCTGGTGCCTGGCACTTTGTGTAATCACTTACACTTGTGCAAAATGCAACCCAATCAGAATGGGAGTGTTTCACACCCACTGTGCACAGGTGTAAGTGACCATCCAAGGTGCCAGTCCATTGAAGAGCCAGGCATTCAATCCCTGTCTGGGGCCATCCAGTTTTTGCTCTCACTTTCAGCACAAATTGAGCACAAAAGATAAGACAGAGATCAAATTTACAGTTACATTAGGGCTTCTTCATGTCACTGAAGTGGCACAGGGCAACTGGAGCATATTGGTGAATCTCATCCACGAATTGGCAGGGGACTGGTTCACCATTGCACTGTTTTAGTTGCACGCCAGTATAGTTGCATTGGTTTCAGTACAGTTACGTCATGCAAGTGGAGTAACACAATGGTAACTCAAAGGGGTGTAGTTTCTTCAGCATCATTAACTTGCCCCTGTCGCCAGTCCTAAATACTTTTATGATACATATGTATTTTGTTATCTATAAGTGCTTGTAGAGGACAAGTAAGCGTGTGTGTTATTGATGGGTCTTTGAGGGCGAAGGGATGACAGGTTCAGTAATTTTTTTTTTTTTAAAACAAAGCTAAAGTACAAACCATTACACCTACATAGACATGGTAATATAAACATACAAAAAGTTGCTAACAAGCCCTAATATGAATAATATAAAAGGCTCATAACAAAACAGGCAGTCTCAGTTTAGTGGTTGGAGGATGTCCTTAAAAATGTGCTTCTCTGTTTTTTGTGAGTTTTAGAGTGACATTTTCTCTGGGTAAAATTCTACCTTTAAGTGTGTGTATTCAGACATTTTTTTGAAATATTCCCAGTGCCTTTTTGACTTAATGCTCAGTAGTTGAAAAAAAAATGCCACCATAAAGTCCAATTCCACTGTCTTATCCTTTTTGCTTTTCTTTTCGTATAGGCTGCTCTGTACTGGTGCTCCAGCAGTGGTGACAGTGAGGTGACGCTACCAGTATAAACTTCTCTGCCGTTGGGGCCTCGCCAGCACCAATACTTCAGTAGCCAGGGCAGACTTGGTATTAAAAAAGGTCAGTTGGAAAACTTTCTTTGGTTTTCCTTTGCTTCAGGCAGTGGCATTGAATAGTATCACTTTCTTCTTCCAGCACAGCTTGTTTCCTCCCTGCTGCCCTGGAGGCTTTGAGGCAAAATTTCACTAAACCTATAATCCTGCTTTTGATGTGACCAACGGCATGGGAGATGAGTGGGGAGAAGCAGTTTCTCGTTGCACTCTGAGTGAAATTCATTCCCGTGCAGAAACTCAGCACGAGACCTATGTACCACTTATGTCTCACTTAAGTCCTGATTTGAAGGCTCACGTGCAACTTTAGTGGTGAATAGTTTTGGTGCTGGACTTCTAAACAGAGGTGAATTGCAACCTCTGAGATAGTTTCTTTCTCGGTGTTCATAAAGAGATATCATGGGCTTTTTGTCCCAGATGAGATGTCCCCTTGCTGATTTGAACAAAGTTATTCCTCTGTAAATCTCTGCATTAGTAACGCTGCCTGGACTTACATTTACACAGTCTTTGGTTTCATTTCTCATTGAAAAAGTAGGTCATTTTAGGGGGATGGTAAGTAGGAGTAGTAATGCTTTTTTAGGCCCAAAAAGGAAAAGTGTTTTGAAATGCATTTAACATGTGTGTTTTAAGATGGGAATCCTCCTCCTTCCCCACAAAAGAAAAGATTATCCATAGTATAGAACATAGTGTGTTTAATGAAACCAAGAAAAGTGTGTGTTTGGCTGAAAGTATTAAATTTTCTCTGGCCCAATTAATTCACAGCTTGTATTTTAACATTAATGTGGGGTGGTTGTTTTTTTAAGCAGAACAATGAGCTGCTTTGTGCCATACGTCAGGTTTGCCCTCTCCTTGCCTGGACTGTGTGTATTGTGTGCTTCTTCCTATCTATTCCAAAGGGAGCGCTCATGTGCAAGACAGTAGAACAAACTGTAGTAAAAACTTGTAATAGTTCCAACAGGTTGGGGCACACTTTTTGCTTTTGTAGCACCTTCTCTGTGGTGAGTCGATTGATTGTGAAAAAGCATCATCTCTTCTTCCTTCCCTTTTCCTAACCCCTTTAAAGATTGTAACCAAGGTTCTCCTGTTGCTTTCTCACTAGTGCTTTTAAAGTTAAAGGAGAAGATGCTGTAACCATGAAGAACAATCTTTCTTTGAAATAAAATTGAGGTGTGGGGAGAGGCGGGGAGAAGTAAACGTTGATGAGCGGAGCTTCAGCATACTGTGGAGTCACATTTTATCCCAAAGGAGGAAATAGATCTAGCAAATGCCTTCCTGTTCAGACTGAATGGGAAGCAACAAACATGATTTTTGTTAAAGCCTCTGCTTTACTGTCCCTTCGAAGCTAGTTGTCAGTTGTTTCAGATCATGCCTTTGTCACAAACAGCTATTTGCAGCCTTCAGCTTTCTGTGGTCCTGCACGGCCTTGGTTGCTTACAGATGCCACACCTCTAGCCGCAGTAGCCAGGACCAGAACGAAGGGATAGATCCGTGCAGTCATAGGTCTGGCTCTGAATTTGTGGGTGGAGTGAGGATTGAATGCTACTCCATAGGGAATTAATTCAGTGCTTAATACAGCCCAAGGTATTGCCTCCAAGCTGAGCTCCCTCTTCACTGTGGACCTCCCTATCTCCTCTAATTGGGAAGAGGGGTAATTGCCCAGTGCAGCAATAAGCAGACAGATTCCCGAGAGCTTGAGAAAGACAAGTGATCCTGTAGCCAGGCAGTTATAGAACTTCCATACTGTTGGCTCTTGTCTCCCCGGTTGATTCTCTGATATAGGTTCAGTGGGCCAAACCTTCTCTTTCCTACTAGTGAAGGGGGGGAATGCACCCCCACCCCCACACACAGATGTGTAATAAATTTTGCTGGAGAAACCTCACTGAATTTTCCTGCCCCAGGGCCCCTCCCTGCCATGGGTTTTCCCACAGGAAGAAGTGATTTGGCCCAGTATTCTTATTGTTGCTATGTCCTATTGCAAATAGAAAGTTGTGCTTCCAGAATCAATGCATACTATTATTTTTGTTTCAGTGGTATAGTTTTCCTTCTCACAACAGTACTAGAATATATTTTAGAGAACTCCAATAATACTTACTCTTGCAGAAATTTAGGTTTAATTCTTTAAACTGTTTGCAAACTAGGAAGTTTTTAATGTACAGAAAAAAATTGGTCTCCTGTTTAAAAACAAGATCAGTATCCAAACATCTTGTTTGAGTTGGCAGAAAGCTGCATTTTAGTTTTAATCATAAAGTAACTATTTGTAAACAGAAGCTGTTATGGGCTGCAATTCTACTGTGTTGTGCCCTTTCTGAAAGATGTCGCATCAGGCATACTTGCACAGAGATTGCAAAACTGAAGGTGAGATTTCAGGCTGATGTTTGCATGTCTGCCCTTTTCTTTCTTTCTGCTGAGCAATTTGAATCAATGCTAGGAATTCAGATTTTATTTCTTTGAAATACTCCTGTGGTATTTAAATTACCTTGGACTACACCTTGTTTTCACAGTGGTTAAATAGAATCTTTATTTATTTAATTTACTGTTTTTAAAAAGTATCTAATAATTAAAGATTGACATGTTGGTTATTGGGTAAAAATTCAAGAATAGTTACTGATCTGCTCAGAAAGAAAGATGGTTTAAACTAAGTTTGTTTTTTGCTTTAACCAACACAGAAAAATGGTTTAATATTTTTTTTTCCAGTTTTTCTGTTGTATTAACTAAAGGGATGCTGTTAAGTAAGATTAAGTTTGGACCAATGTCAAAAATTTTAGCCTATTAGGGAAATGTTGTGATTTTTACTTTTGTAGTTGTTGTTTTTAAAATAAATCTATTCCTGCATGAACCCTTTATCGCTGAGATTTAAAAAGTAAAAAGCCATCACTTTTATGGGCCAAAATCAAGTAAGCTGACGCTGCAGCTAACAAAAACCCTAATCTGAGAGCTGTGCAAAAACGAGGAAGATACCAAAGAAATTAATTTGAAATTCTGCTAGAAACACAGTGCCTAATCGTGAGGTGCAGGTCACCTGCAACCCTTATTGGACTCGGTGGCCATTTTAGATACTCAGTCCCTCCCAGAATCAGGCCCACATCAGAAGGGAAAATCAGTGCTTGCTGAGTGGAAAAGGGATTAAAATTGGGAGAGAGAGTCATTCAGGAAAGTTTAACATACAGTTTAGAAAAGCCTAGTTTAGGGAGCAAGACTTCTAGGCTTTAATCCAAACTCTATTACTGACCCAATGTGTCAAGTTACTCGAGTCCTGATTTAGGACAGGTACTTAAGCACATGGGTAACAGTTAAGTAAGTGAGTAGTCCCTCAGAGCTTGTGTCTGCCGTCCTTCCTCCCCCTGAGGTGAAGGAAGGTATGGCATAAGGAGCTATTCAGCCTGAACTAACATGGAAGAATTGGGCCCTCTCTCTCTCTGTCTCTCTTTCTGCCTTTGTTTCTCCACCTGTAAAGTGGGCATCACTGAGATGTCTTTTATTAATTCATGAATGTTTGCGAAGTGGGTTGGGATCCACTAAGAAGTGCTACATAAGTGCAAACATATTGTGTAAGCTGAAATGGGATAATTACAGTAAGATGTGCTCGTTCTTTTTACAAAAAAACCCAAACCTTATTGTTTTCGCTGCTGTTTGAAGCTTGTATATAGGGAAATAAAAGCATGTAATGCTGTTAAAGGCCTACAAAGAGACACCATTTTGAAATCTGAGATGATAAAGCTTCCAGAGGCTGCTGCTGTTTGTTTCAATAATGAAGTAACAGAACTATTTATCTTTAATGTTACCGTGGTGCAACTCTCTGTTAAAACTGTAATTGCATTTTGCAGTATTACTTTCTGAAAAAAAATCTTCCCCCCAGGAATCACTTTTTGTTTGTTTGGTACATTTTGTTGTGTTCCTGGAATGCCTGCCACACTAAAAAGGCCTTCAAAAAGTGTTCTGGCTTATTTGAACCAGAGAGGTATCCTTCCCACAGCGTTAGAGTTGCTGACACTAGCTTGATAAGTGCATGTGTGGCTTCCAAAAAAAAAAAAAAGGAAGAGGAGGGGGAAAAATTCCACTGGCTTATGTATATTTTCAATAATTACTGATAAACTGGGATAGCAGATATGAGAAATGTGCTGCATAGTCCCAGAAATTTCAGTCGTCCTTTCCACAGTTAGCATTAAGCAAAGGGTCATCATGAATTCAGCTGTTAGAATAAACTGTAATTTTTCTAAAAGGAAAGTGCGGAATGTATGAACTTGAATTACTGAAATTCTCTAGCTGCAGAATACACTTGAATTTCTCAACCAGATATCAGTGATGTACTCTCTCTCTTTTACTTTGCAAGTTGAGTCTGGGACATAAATTAGGCGGATGAAGTCTTTCTCTGTTAAAACTACCTCATAATTAATGTACTCCTCCCCTTTCCTTCATACAGTACTAGAGGGTGCTATAGAGGATCTAGACTCTGCTAAGCCTAATACACTAAGTGGGGAGAGCAGCAAGCAAGAAGAAAACCTCATTGTTCAGCAGTCAAGGGAGGAAAATGAAGGTAACTTATTTAACTAGAATTGTGTGCTTTGTTAATTTTTAAAGGATCAGCAAGATTTTTAAGAGTTTTCCACAAGATATATATATTGAGCAGAAGCACAAACACCTACACTAATCACTGCAAAGCTTACAAATGAAGACTTATGTTTTATGTTTCTAAAGCAAAGTATGAAAGACTTACTAGTATGTTAATGTTTACGTAATATGTTCATAAACTGGAACACCACACACCTAGTGCCCCATCTGTTTAAGTACAGTATCTGAAACAAGATCATCATTCCTACATGTACATATGATGTAGGATAAATCTTCTGTGTCTATTCTACATTGCACTTCTTATACCTTAGTGTAACATTACCCAAAACACCTACTCACCCCCATGGCAATGTGTTTGCAAGGGCAAGTGCTCATGAACAGTGTTCCAGTTTTTCACTGTGGACACAGAACACCAACAACATGCTGCATTATGATAAGAAAATTAAGCTAAATCTGATTTAAACCGAGGATTACTGACTCTACAGTAGAACCTCAGAATTAAAAACACCAGAGTTATGAACTGACTGGTCAACCACACACCTCATTTGGAACCGGAAGTATGCACACAGGCATCAGCAACAAACAAAAAGCAAATGCAGTACAGTTAAACATATTATGTTAAACATAAACTACTAAATTAAGGGGAAGTATAACAAAAAAAAAGACTTGACAAGGTAAGGAAACTGTGTCTGTGCTTGTTTCTTTTAAATTAAGATGGTTAAAAGTAGCATTTTTCTACTGCATAGTAAAGTAGTAAAGATAGTAAAGTAGTAAATACTTTTTTCTACTACATAGTAAAGTAAAGTAGTAAAGATGTATTAATTCAATGTTCAGTTGCAAACTTTTGAAAGAATAGCTATAACGTTTTGTTCAGAATTATGAGCAACCTCCATCCGAGAGGTATTTGGTAACTCTGAGGTTGTACTGTACTGTAGTGTGGGTTTGAAAATCAAGTTCACGTGAACAGAGCATTCAGATAAAAAGTTGCAATTTGGCTTATGTTTTCTAGAACGTTAGTAGCTTTCCCATTAACAAAGGACCCCAAACGGTTATGAACTACTGTTTTTTACTTTTTCAGATCACACAAGTTGTGAATTCTTTTGAGGCATGGACCATGTCTCTTCCGTTAGCTGCATACTGCTGACCACACGGTTAGCTCTCCAACTGATAATCTCAGCAATGTTTTTTTGTTTACAATTCCAGAGAAGCAGCTCAAAAGCTTAACCAATTACAAGACACCAACTTTACCAAACAGTTTGGACGGTACAGACTTGTCCTCCATTGACGCCATGATGTCAGCTGTAATGAGTGTGGGGAAGATCGCTGAAAATGGCGGGAATGCTGAAAACATCAAGTCCCCATCAAAGTCTCCTGCACCAAATCGGATTGGCAGGAGGAACCAGGTATATAATTCCAAGCATGCAACCGATGAGAGAGTTTCACAGTGGAGGAAGAGAGTTAATTTTCATTTTCATTTTTGCTTTTCAAATAGTATGAGGGCATCAGCGGTTATGGATTGCAAATCCATGTGTGGTTTGTGACTTTTCACAGAGTAATTGTGGAAATCTGAGCTGGAAAAGACCTTCTTGTCATTTGAACACTGATATAGCAGTGCACTTAAACACATGCTTAACTCTAAGCATGTGAGTATTCCCACTGAATTATACTTGCTCATGTGCTTTGCTCAGTCAGGGCTTTAGTCTGTCCCCCTACCAGTACACATTGTTCTTTAAGGTATAGTCTCTGCTGCTTTTTCTCTTTTTTTAAACAAGTACATAAACTTACTGTGTAATGCACTGCAAATGCATAGGGGCTGATCAAGTTTATCACATTTACCAGTTGACAGCACTGTATCAATACCACCACAAAGAAGAGATTTTATATCAGTCAAACTCATGTTACTTATGTGATGTTCCTGTAGCAATTTATTAATAGCCTGCAAGCTAGTCTTTCAGATAAATGGCTTCTGATTTGGCTAAGATTTTATTTCTTCTAAACTAAAATACATTAATTGAAAAGAAAAATATGTCCAGGTGACACAAAGATACATGCGATCATAGGAGTATATTGTCTGGCAGCTGGCACGAAAGATTTGCCTGCTAACGTTCGTTCACAGTCCAAAGTTGCATTAAGTGGAAGTGTGCTATTCAGACTCCTTTCAGTGGCAGGGCTACTAGAACAGCTGTCTGCTGTTAGGACACCACGTGATTTGGCTTCAGGAGAGTTTGTTAGCGTTGCTGACCTTTATTCCACCTGATATTTCAGTGGGCATCGGATCAAGGGACACTCAAGGAGTAAATGTGACAGGATTAAGGTGGATTCTTACAGTGTAAAAATAAATAAATTAATAAAATAGCTGATTTGTTTTAGGTGGAGATAGGTTATCACCAATGAGGTAAATACTTGTTTCAGTGGAAAAAATGGAATTGACAGGATTTCAGGGCAATATTAAGTTTGTAGCCTTACTCTAGCAACCCCGGATGCAGCAAATTTCTACTTACAGCAAAGGACATTATAAGTGGTGAATTGTTTCAGTGCATTGCAAATAGAAATCTGAATTCTGGTCAGAATTGCCCCCCACCCCCCATGCCTCAGGAATAGTAAAAGGGGTAACAATTTATCTGGTTTTCTGTGTCTCATTGCTATATTCCATGGAGTTATAGTGAAACAATCTCTCCTGAATCCTTATCCCAAGTCTATGGTTCTTTTTATGATGCTGCCTTTATCTTGGCTCTGGTCTGCCTAGAGTCTCATAAACACACATGCACATTAATCCTCATCTCTTATAACTTTTAATTTATTTTCTCCTGAAGAAAAGATGTTACAAAGAGGCTTCAGGCCACTTTTAAGAGAGAGAAAGAGTGAAAAACAAGAAAACAAATCAACCTAATAGAAAACTCCTACAGAGATTTGCCAGCAGTTGGGTGCAGAAGGGCAGTGCCAAATTGCTTTATTTAAGCAAGTGTAGTTAACAAATGAGCTGCTAATTTTATCTTTCAGTTCAGGAAGTACTCTTTCACCAGCACAACTGCAGCAACTCAGATATTTAGGCGTTGTCTACACTGCCACTTTACAGCGCTTCAACTTTCTCGGGGTGTGTAAAAAACACTCCCATTTTTTCAGCATTGGGAGAGTTCTCACCCAGCGCTGGTGCCACGACTACACAGCCCTGTTAAAGCGCTGCTATGGCAGCACTTTAATGTTGCTAATGAAGACATACCCTTAGTGTTGCATTTTTAATTCTTAAGTGATGCTTCTTTTACAGAAGTGATGCTAAACGTTTTTGTCTGCATTGAGTTAGTCACCAGAATTCCGTGATTAGGCACCCTTGATTTGGTTGACCTGTATTATGGTATGTAGTGTGTACTGTGTGAGCACTGGAGAAAGTTTGGGTTTTAGTTAATAATAAACCCCAGAGTCAATACTAATCAGCTCTGGCTGAGCTATAGTGTGTGTCTGATCTTTGCTTCAAGGTGAACCAGTAATTACTCTATTTTTTTGTTAATTTGCTGATTCAAAGAGCAGTCTAGAAAGCAGCCTTTGAAAAAATTAATTGTATCGTGTAGAATTGTATCCTTGGCTAAAAAGGGAAAAGAAGTAGACTGATAATTTCACAGATATCTCTGGGGATTAAACACCATCTAAACTGTCAGCACAGCTGCAGGGATTTTCCTCACAGCACAGCGTGTTTATTCTCCCAGCCCTGAGCCAACTTTAACAGAGCCGCAGTATAACTGGAGCTGAACATTATTCCACAAAGTGGTTGTGTGCAATAAAATTACATCTGTGGAGGGGAATATGTGTATTTTGTTTTCTTATATATTCCATATGCAATATGTGCTACTGCACAGATTTGATCAGCTTTCTTGGGAATGTACAGATTTCAGGAAAACTTTTTTTTTTTTTTCACTTTCCTTCTAATGTTTTTCCCTGCTAGTGTTTTGTGAATGTCAAGTACATGAGGCTTTGGCCCATTTTTAGGGGCTATAGTGAGGTCTGCAGTAGAGAGTTGTGTATAATCATCTATAAACAGTGGGAGGATTTTTCTGTGTAGGAGAGAAGGCAAAAAAAGCTAATAATTTCACATTAGATCACAAGTCTCATGCATTTGGGATTTGTGATCAGTGTTCTTGTTTACTCTGTTTGGGCTGAAAAGATGCAGAAAAAAGGCCATTTATTCATACAGAAAAGTCCTACTTAAGGTTAATTAAAAATAACCATTATTTTTGAACAATTCTATAAAATATAGTAGATAAATTATAGGATTGTGTGTCCCTCTTCTTCCCCCCACTCAAAAAAAAAATCACCCCAAACAAACACAAACCAAATAAAACTATAGAGCAGTTACTGCTTTATTCATTTATAAGGGACATCAGAATAATCTCCCTAGCACCTGATTGGCAGCATCCCTTTTTAAATTCTTTAGTATGTGACCATAAGGGATTTTAGCCATCCACTTTCTGGTGGGATGAGCAACCGCCGTTCATGTGTATGTTGTACATTCTGGAAAAAGTTCTTTTTATTTGACATCTCCAGGGAGTGGTTTTTTAGGAGGAGGAAATAGATGGACACGGACGTGAACACAGTATCGCTGATGGAGGAGCTATTCATCTTTTTTTTATTATTGCACCAAGAATACTTAAAATAGCAGGCAAGAAAGTTCAAGTAGAACATACCTTTTCAGTATAAATGTGATACTCATCAGCTACAATGATGACTTTTGTGCATTCTTGAGATACCAGGGGTTTAAATAACAAACATTGGGTCTTCCTGGTTGGTAGAGAGCTACACTGTTCTGCAGAAAAAACATGTTCAGTTTTCAGGATCAGACACTCTTGCTTTTTATTTGGCGGCTCAGGTAATAACAGTGCACTGTGCTTCTGTGGAGGATTGTGGGTGGATGTGTCTTTCATCACTTAACAGCAGTCCTGGTCAATTAAGTGAAATTAATTTGTTTCCACTTGTCCCTTGGTGGTGGAGTCAATATCTCAAAGGCATACTTATAATATAAGATGGATTCTCCACTCTCACTGTTCTTATTCTGGCTTTACCATAGTTACTCTGGTTCTCGCCAATTTGAAAGGAGAATAAGGTATATTGTGTTTGTGTTGCATATACTCCTGCATCATTACCTCTTGCAGGCTACAATTTCATCAAATCTTGAAAACTTAAGAAGGGTTGGATCTGGCCCACATGTAGGTGGGATACTTCCAGGGAAAACCCAGGATGCTCTAAAAAATGGTCTTGGTGATTCAATAGGTGCAGTGCTTCCCTGTGCGAAGCAGAAATTCAGTGTTATAAAGGCACTGTGCTCCTGCACTGTCATTTGGATGAGATGTAAAATGTAAACCCCTGTGATTTGTTTAAAGATCTCATTGGTCCTTGTTGGAAGATTAGATGTGTTAACCTTCACGTCCTGGCCAGTTTCCAATTTGGGTATTTGTGCACTGCTCGCCTAAATTCCTTCCAGCAGTTTTAGCTGGTCACAATGGATGCCTTCGCTTCCTGTCCCAAACTGCTGTTGCAGAGTTGCTCTGAGCTGTGAAACAGCTGCTGCATTTCTGTGGTGAGTGAAGCGACCCATATTTGTAAATTATAAAGTTTCTAAAGCTTCCCGTAGAGATCTTTCAGGATGATGAATGTGTAAATAGAAGTTGTTGTTCTGTTCTTTGAGAGATGTTCTTATGTTTCTTGCTTATGATTTCAATCTCCATCAGTAGTTGTGATATTAGCTTTTGGGTTTCTCTACTTTTATGTTTGTGTGTTTTGTTTTTCTTACAGGAAACAAAAGAAGAGAAGTCTTCCTATACCTGTCCTCTGTGTGAGAAGATTTGCACTACACAGCACCAGCTAACTATGCACATTCGTCAGGTATGCAGACTACTTGTCTTAATTGTTCTTTAATGTAAAAGAGATCCCAGTGACTTGAAGAGAGATCCATTTTTCAGTAACAAAAATCATTCCTTGTCCAAACCCAGAAGTTCTTCATTATGACTGTGGTTCACTTTTCACGTACATATTTGTTCCTTCATATTTTAAAAAATGTTTTTGGAATGCGCAAATGTTGTAGGTTTTTTTCCCCTCTACACCAGCCTATTCCCAAGCAATGAAATGTTTCCTCTTCAAGGAAGTTTAAAGTAATCTGAGGATTCAGAACAATATTTCCATTAGCAAGATGCAATTAAGGACAAATTAAGGACCAGGAACATAAGATCTTTTAGCTTAGGCTGTCATTGAAGCACTTCTGTCCTATGCAGAGAGCAGCAATTCTGCGAAGCTAGACAAAGAAGTGACTTTGCAAACAGCACCTATTTTGTGGAGCTAAATATGTCCTCCTCCTACTTCTTTTTTTTTAAAAAAAAAATGTAGGTAGTTTTGTAAAGGAGCTTTTGTCTTTCTTTCTTTCTTTTTTTTTTTCATAATAAGGAACAAAAAGAGATCTGCTCTCCTCATCAGGGTATGGTTCATTTTCTGGTGTCCGTTGGATAAATGTGTATTTCAGATTTCCCTTTTATGCTAAAACATATAGTTTTAATTAGCATCATCATCATGGTTTTAGTCTGTATAAAGATCTTCTCATGGTGTTGATAACTAAGGGCTGGATCCTACCCCAAAAGGAACATACATAGCCATAAAAATGTGGTCTCCATCCAATGGCAGAATACTGCTCTAAATTCTGTCATCTACTCATTTTAAACAAATTTAAATTTACACTTTCATGAGAAAAAAGCATAAACATTTTAAAATGATCTTTCAAGTTTAAACAACGCCCACCCCCACCCTCTGTCCCTAACCCTCTGGATCCCTTTTCGCCCTCCTTCATTGCACTTTACAGTGGATGTGCAGCACAACATAGTAGGCCTACCTCAGCCAGACATTCCTGGTGTGGTTGTGTGGCAGCGAAGGGGTTAATGAAACAAAAAGCATGTAAGGTTTACCTTTATGTAGAGTACCCTGCTAAGTAGCTCTTTTAAAAAACAAAACACAACTACTTTTTTAGCTGTTACAGTTCTCTGATATTTCCTGGGCAGTACATAGGAGGAATTCAATGAAAATCATTGCTTTCTTTAGCATAACACTGACACTGGAGGGACAGACCATTCCTGCAGCATCTGTGGAAAGTCTCTGAGCTCAGCAAGCTCCCTTGATCGCCACATGCTGGTGCACTCAGGTGAAAGGCCTTATAAATGTTCAGTATGTGGACAATCCTTCACCACCAATGGGAACATGCACAGGTGAGTGCTGATCATGACACAGGAGCTTGGAAAAGGTTGTGGAATGTGGGGGCATTATGTTTCCTTGGCAGGAGTGTCAAGTAAGGAAAAGGCTTTTACATGGGCAGGGAAGTATGGATGATGTATAGTGCATTATTTCTGAGAGAGAAACAAAGAAGATGTGTGATGATAAGCTCTGTGTCACCATAATCCCCCGAAGCTGCCAGAATGCAGGATTTTAGGATGATGTAAGAATTGGGGATGGGTTTTTAGCTCACTCAGTGGTGGGGTGGTGGGGACAGCTCACTGATTTGAGCAATGGCCTGCTAAAACCATGGTTGCATGTTCAGTCCTTGAGGGGACCATTTAGGGATATGAGGCAAAAATCTGTTGGATGATATAATTGGGGATTGGTCCTGCTTTGAGCATGGGGTTGGACTAGATGGTCTCCTGAGGTCTCTCCCAACCCTGATACTTTATGATTCTGTAATATCTGCAAGCGCTACCTTCTTTTTGCTCAGGTTCCACAGAGGTTAGATTGTCATATAAATGGCTCTCAAGGAATAGCATAGGGGTCAAATTTTAAAGGGGCAACAACCAGCCTCTTACTGTGCAGCTTCAGTTTGGCAGGTACAAGAGGTTTCATGTGGCCATCTGCATGATTTGTGGGTGCGTTGGATAGTTAAGTGTCTAAATACCATCAGTAAGGGTTTCTTCTTTGTCCTGTCCTTATTTACATGTTTGCATTCCTAAGGAACCTTACTTCTTTACAAAGGATTTCCTAGATCTATAACAGGTTGTCAAAATTAAAAGTTAATATAGTTTAGTTTATATATAATGATACATATTGTTGGTGACTGAGGAAGCAAAACACTTAATCACACCCACATTTTTGTCCCACACAATTACTTCATTCATTTGTATTGCTGTAACACCTAAAATATGCTAAGCATTTTCCAAATTCATAGAAGATTAATTCCATGTATCAAAGAGCTTACAATTTACAAAGCAACCCAACGAAAGACAGGTAAGGGGAAAGGGATCTGACATGAGTGAAATAACCAGAGCAGTAGCAGGTGCACATCTTTGTAGTTCTCTGTGTGGGTTTGGGAATATGGTCTTGTCTGTTTTTCTTTGGTTCAAGTGTGAGCCTTTGTCTATATGGAAAAAACCACACCCCCCCCAAATGACAAGTTTTCCAACAAAAGTGCCTTTGTGAGCAGCACTTACACAAAGCTGCTGCCACTTGTTGGGGGTGGAAGCGTTTTGTCAGTGGGAGAGCCAACAAACAGCAGCGATACTGCGTGATTTTTAACGGCCCGGCTGTAGCAGCACAGCTGTGTCGCTAAAAGGTGCGTAGCATAGGCATAGCCTGAGTAACTTTTTTTGTAGGCAGTGCTGCAGAGCTGGGTTTTAAAGGAATGATTTCAGTTAGGCAGAGGTAGAGCATAGATGAATACTTAGCCAATGTTTCTTTGACTTTTTTCTTGCTGTTTTATCCTCTTTGCATGATGTGTATCCAATTTAAAAACATACTGTAAAATGACATTAATTTTGCATCTGTATCTGTGTGATTTGTATAATTTTCTGATTGGAAGGGGATGGGTTTGAAGAGAGAGATACTGGCCTCAGCTGAATGAAACTGGTAGCTGTTGTAGCTGATTGGTAGTTAGAGTTGCTTGGAGGCTAGTTTCTGTGCTCCAAAGGGTTTATTGGGTGTTGGAGTAGTGGAGTTGTGAACACATTGCTGAAAATCTCCTATTTTAACGTCGAAGAGCTAAGTTTTCAAACTTGAATGCGATTGGCATTAAGGCACCTAAAATGTTTGTTTGGGTGCTGAAATGCAGGATAAAAATTGGGCTCCTGGTGTAATACTAGACAGAGTAACATGGCACATAAATTGAAAACTATTTGAGGGGGTTACATTTTCTCCTTCTGTCTAATGTGATGCCCTTAGAGGAACCCTCTTCTTTCTCACTTACAGTGGACAGAGTAGGAGCTCTCAGGTGGATGGTTTTATTTTCTGCTAGACTAACGCTTTCCTGTATGCTGACTTCTGCAATGTCTCTCACATATTGTCTATCTGAGATGGTACTTCCTGCAGTGGCAAAGGTGGGCTTGTTTGTTTTGAGTCCAAGATGCTGCGACAGGCAGCAATTGAGGGTGAGAAATCTAGTGTTCTAGCAGTCTCTGCTCTGTTTATATCCATTTCCCAAACTTGGGGTCAAATGTGGAGGGTGTGCCGTCTTTTTAGCTTTAATGTTCAGCATGTCTCATCATTTTTCTCCAGTGAGCAGGAAGTTGGTTCTAGTCACCCCAATGACCTCAAGTCTATGATTTTCAAGTAGACACTCTGTCTCTTAAGATAGAGAATGGGAAAATGCTGATTTAAAAGTTGCCTACAATGTGTCTCTAGTAATTTCCAAAACAGTAAAAATCCAGGGAAAATTAGTTTCTGGGACAGAAACATGTTACTGATAAACGTGCAGTATTGGTATACACTATCTCTTTCATTTTCTGTTGTTTTAGGGCCCATGGAAAGTGATAGACCAGATGATCCTTGATCTAACCATAGACTGGGTACAATGCCAGCAGAAGTACTTGCTTACCAGTACTGCTCTCTTAATGTCCCTCCTTGCTGGGTAGGAGGGATTGCCCAAGGGGTGAGATGGTACTTCAGATTCCCAGCCCACAAGCTTATCTTGCTGCTGTGATTCACAGTGGGTGTATCGCATGTCATTCTTTAGTGAGGTCGTATGTTAACCAGAACAAGTCAGGTGCAAACTTGATCCCCAAGGAAGGGCAGATCAGCCAGAACACAGGCTATGGTTGAGTAAAGAAATGACTTCTGTAAAGGAAATAAATGTATCAAAACAATACCAGTGCTATGAATTTTTGGTTGTTTTTTTCTTTTAGGCCAAGTGGTGTGCAGTGCAGCAGCTATTAGAGCATTAAGATGGGCCTAGGAATAGACTCCCTATAAAGGACATTTCCATTGTCAGATATCTGGGTGTCGGTTTGAGACACTACACTTAAAAACTAACAAACCTTTTGAAGGCTCTTATCTCACTGCACAATTTCAGACTGGAACCACTCAATGAAAGTTGCAGAAGTCTCACACTGTACTGATGTAGTCTGTCATTGCAGAAGATGATCTCAAATGACCTGCAGGGTGAAATCCTGCCCCATTGTAGTAAGTGGGAGTTTTGCCATAGATTTCAGTGAGGGAAGAATTGCAGCTTGTATGTTTTAAAGAAGTTCTGTTTCATGAGTGTAGCTTTTAAAAGTCCTCAGAAAATCAAACCACTGTGTTAGAGAGCAAGCAGACAGATGATAAATGTGAAGAGACATGACTATGTGGCACTGTAGTGCACTCAGTATCAAAAGGTTTATTTTGCACATTGGGTAGAGCTGTCAAAACCAGGTATTTCTAGGTAAAGGTGGTCCAAAGTAAATTGTTTTATATGTATTTCAGACACAACTGTGGCATCGAGTCCAACAAGCCGTAAATGATCCAGGGTAAAGGCTTTGCATCACATTACATTCACTTCTATGTCAGCTTTGCAAAGCAATGATGCACTATGGCTTGCTAGCTCCTTCTTGATGCGAAGCTCCCATAGGCACTCTGCACCTGCAGTTCAACGTCACCTGTACCCATGCTCTGTTTGTGGGTGGGGGAGCGGGGTAAGGCAAGTCCCCAATCCCCAGGATTAGACAATTTTTCTAGTTTTCTTTTTAATATTTTATGCTAAAATACGAATATTTAAAAGATGACAAAAATGTGCCAAATGGAGAGCGGCAAGTCTTTTATACCCTTATTGGTAGATTCCAGTGATCGGTGTAATGGCAGAAGCAGAGATCATGCTGAGGTATCTCACAGAGCCAGGAGCTAGTGATATTTAATAGATCAGTCAATTGTGGACCTGCTGTGGAAGAAAACACGTAACTTTAAACACTCCTTGCCCTGCATTGGGGAGTCTTACCACCTATTACTGTATTTACCGAAAAGCCATTGAAAGGAAAGAAATGTGAATGCTGCTTGTGTATATACAATGTATTTTGGTCATACCTAGCCCTTTAATCTGACTTTCACAGTTTGACTTTTATCCTACTCTTTAGTCCACAATTGCCCTAGCCTCCCTCATCTGCAGTCTGGCTTATTTTACATTTCTTGCCAGATGTATAGAGACTATCCTTCTCAACCTTCAGAATAAATCTTGTATTTCTGTGCATGAGTCATAGCTCTGACTTCTTAAAGTTCTGACTGTGTCGTCCTCCTTGACCCTGCGCCCTCTCTCCATGAGTACAACCGAACTGGCGCTATAAGTTTAGGGGAAAAAAACCACTGTTTCAGCACTTCTTCAGAAATGGCGGTGAACAGCATGGCTTCACTTTCTGAACTGGATGACTTTTGGTCAGCATTCTGAGTGGCGAACTGTAACTGTCCTCTGGACTGAGTGAGTGAGGTCATCTTCAAAGGGTCTCTGTCATGGCTACCAGGCTGCTCAAAATGTCCTGCTACTTTGGAGCTCCCTACTGGAAGGCGCCTGAAGTTCTGGGCCAGGTGCCCAACATGGAGCCTTCATCTGGAAGAGCTGTGTTTGGTTCAAGGAACAACAGTGAATAGAACATAGATACTGAAGGAAAGTTTGTTTGTTTTACTTTTATTTCTCTGAATGCGGCACTGATCCTGCTGAATTGCTGCACTTAATGGAGAAGGGTTGTTGGCGGGGTGGGGGGGCGGGGGAGGAATCCCTCCGGGTCTGTCAGAGAGTGGAATTCCTTGGGAGAGAAGAGAGGTTGGAGACTGTGTATTCCAATATAGATTTTTTTCTGGGGAACACTGGAAAGAGTGGATTCATTTACTTCCTCTGTCTTATAAAACACACACAAAACCCTATGGAGGAGTTTGTAATTAATCTTGCTCTTGAATCATGTTAAGGTTGAGACATAAACCTGAAAATGCAAGCTGTCTTAGCAGGGTGGATTTAAAATGGGATTCACACAAGCACTGCTGTTTAGAGCACGCAGATCTACACATACTTGTGCTGGAAAGACAGTGAGCAGAGGTTTTCTCTCATAGTGGATGAGTTATATGCTTTCACATTTTCAGCGCAAGTGTTGTAAAGTGTGTGTGTGTGTGCGCGCGCGCACGTAAAAGGGCATTCTGTAGAGCTGAAAGCATAGGGACCTCAAATCCTTTCTGAAGAAGTCTGAAGTAAGTGTTGGAGTAGATAAATGTTACAGAAGCATTTTAATCCAGGCTGTCACTTTTGCCATATCTGTATGTTGTTGGTGTATCCAATAATTAGCAGATTAAAACCTTGGGAAGCTCTCTGGGCCCTGGCTCTGACAAGAAATTGAAAGTTGCAGCTCCCCAACCCTCAAAAAAGAACAAACAAGATGAGTTGCTTTATTTGTGTATTTTTTGGTGCTATCTTTTATTAAGGGAGCTTGGGATGTCTAAAACTGCTTGCCTGACTTAATTCTGCGGTCAAGTTTTGCTGAAGCAAAATGTTAAGGACTCAATGTAGAAGTTGAACATATCCCCAGGGCTTCCCTAGAATAGTTTCTTCTGGATAAAAGGTAATCCTGCCCTGGATCTTTTTCTAGTTTTATGACTAGGATGGTCTTTACTCATCTATGTTAAATTGCATTTTTCTGTCTGTTAAAGACAAACTTTCCATAAAATTTGAAGTTTTAATAAAATGTAAATATCAGAAGGTAAGTACATACTGGCTCCTTTCTTGACCGTCTCTGGTGGCTGTTAAAGATTCCATATCATGTTTTGAAAAGAATGGCGGGATGACCTAAGTATTTGAACTAAAAAAAATTCTCCCGTATAGTACATACGTGTAAAAAGCTTAAAACTTAAATAGAAGAGCAGAATTGCATGGGCTTTGCTATGGCAAACTGTTACAAAGACGCCTACTCAAAGATGGCATTCTTATTTTAATCTTTTAGTTTCAGGCACTTCATCCACATTATTTTTTTCTTCAGTGACAGTTTCCTCAAACTTCTTGAGAAGGATAGTCAGTCTGCAATGTCATAACTGCTGCTGTTTTTTGTTTTTGGAAATTATTCAATTCTGCCTTCCGAGTACGGCATTTTTCAGAATCCATCCTCTCCACTTTTGTATATTTGAATGTTTTGAGAGCTTGAAAGCAGCTTTCATTTAAAATTTGTGTGAGTAAGGTCTTCATTAGTCAAAGAGTGCATTTGATGAAGTTTACAAAACATTAGTTAAGAAATGAATGAGACCCACTTACTGTCCCTGAGCATAAACCATAATTCCTTTACTTTTTTAACACATAGGTGCATGCATCAGGTACAGATGTGCGTGTGTGCAAATGCTTTAAGTATTTGCACACAACTTTTGATTCTACAGGCCCTCCTTCTAACCTTGCCAAAGCATCTTCTCCCTGCAACTCACCCATGAATTCTTCCAGTTTTAACTATGGTGTTGGATCTCTTCTGATGTATATTATGTGCATTGTAGGTGCAGTGCATTAAATAGCATACAACTTCAGAGTATGCGGAGTCTGGATAGAATTTGTACAATCTGATTACATATGCAGTCCTGCATTTGTTTGATTTCTGGATAGTGTGTTGAGAAGAGAATTTTTTTAGGCTCTACATAGTTAAACACAGCGACAAACTTTCTGCATTTTAAAAAGGGGAAGTATAGTGCAAAAACGACCTAAATGCAACATTCAGTTTGACACTTTTTCAAAGGCAGTGGTTCTCAGCCAATAGTCTGGGATCCCCTAGAGGTCTGTGAGAAGATTTCAGGGAGCCACCAAGCAGGGCCAGTGTGAGATTTGCTGGGGACCAGGGCAGAGGGCCAAAGCACTCACTGCACGGGGCTGAAGCTGGGGGCCTGGAGCCCTGCCTCCTTGGGCTGAAGCTGAAGCCTGAGCAATGTAGTTTCATGGAGGCTCCTATGGCCCCAGGCAATTGCCCTGGCTTTTATATGCAGAAAGCCAATTGTTGTGGCACAGGTGGGCCCTGAAGTTTTTATAGCATGTTGGGATGGGCCTCAGAAAGAAAAAGGTTGAGAGCCCCTGGCCTAAGGGAACATTCATAGGAATTGGACATTTAAAATTCTTAGCTAGTTTTGAAAAGTTCAGCCTATATGCCTTAAAAAATATATATGTAATAAATATAATAGGCGATAATCTCACATCATCCATGGTATAGATGTTTTGCTCAAACAAATTAAGGCATTAAAATTAGCGGCATACAAAAGACTGTCTATGTGCTATACAGTCAAATTATATTTTCTGTATGAACATAATGTATTATCTGACTTCTGTGCAGTTATAATAGATACAGCATTGCATTAGAGTCTCCTTTTTATTTAGTTGTAGATTTACTCATGCACTAGGATGAGTCCTTGCGTAACTCCTGAGGATTTTTGGTTTACATGAAGTTAAAACTAGACACCTTAAATTGAACTAATTATGGAGGAGTGGGTCTAGTTGGACAAGTCATGTTTGACATGATCTTGACCTTAGTCTTATGATGAATGGAGGATCATTGGCAAATATCTAGGTGCTGTGACATCAGCATATGAGAGAGGATAGACTTGTTCGGCATTTGCAGATGTCCTAATTCTTGAGCACTGCACGGTTAGAACTAATTGTGAAGTAACAGATTATTTTAATTATAGTTGTAGCAGAAAAGTGAGACACAACACATTTGATTTTTAATTTTTAATGTGTTTTCTTTTCAGTAATATACAGTGCAAGTATAGTGAAAGCATGGACTGGGTGGAGACTAAAACTAGCAGCAAATATGCTCTGAGTAACTGTGTATCACCAACGAATGTCCAAGTGAAGAACAGGAAAAATTGGCAGTGTTGTGAACACCAGCACTGCAGAAAGTGCTAGTGACATGCGTGCACACACACACACACACAACACCCACCACACACACACACCCCTCTTCCTTCCTTATTTCACAGTCCAAGAAAGAACTAACCACTTCTCATAAAGCTAAGCAAGACATTAATTTGTGTGCTTGTTTAGTGTTATGTGATTTAAATAAAGCCTCTAAAAAAGCTGCTGTGGTCAGTCATGTCCAAGTACACAACAGTTCAATGGACCTTTAAAAGCTTGAGGGAGATGTCATGATTACAGATATGTCATATGCCACTTACTGCCATTATCACCCTCCTCCTCAATTATTATTAAAGAGCTGTGAAGAAAGTTAGCACAAACACTTCATGTTGGAGTCTGATTAGAATCCAGAATATCAAGGAAGTTCAGAGTTAAAGTTTATATTCTGTCCTTAGTTGGCTCGATTGTTCTTGAGAATTGAAGCATATACAAAAAGCAGCATTATATTTAGGGTGACCAAATGTCCCATTTTTAAACGGACAGTCCTGTTTTTTGGGGGACTTTTTCTTATAGGCATCTATTACCCCGTCCTGTTTTTTTTTACAGTTGCTATCTGGTCACCCTAATTATATTTGCATATCCAGGCCTCTTCAGTTCTTGAACATGCAAGTGAGTCAAGGGTGCACTAAGTCCTCAGAGTGGGTGGGTGGTCTCAATTCATGTAAATCTGGTCTTGTTCACTTTAAGACTGTCTTACTCTTTTGTGCAGTGCTGACAATGGATTTGGGTTTCTGGTTTCCATGTATGTGTAATGGGGAAGATGGTCTGGAATACAGGGGTAATACCAGTTTCATCACAGGCAATAACATAAATCTCCATATAATAGCATGTATTCAGCATAGGTTAGTGCTGCTTTGTTTCCCATGTCACAGTTCAAACAAGAACATGCTACTTGACGTAGTAGATTCTAGTAACTGTACACATGGCTACTTTAGACCTTTATTTATCTTCAAAAGTATCTGCCAGGAGCAACACCTGCTCTAGGGGTTTAGTAATTCTGCCTGCTCAGGAAAGTTGCCTCCACTCTCCATCTATAACACAAGACTGCAAGAGAGGATAGAATTCCAGCTCTAGAGATTTAAGAATATCTTTGGAACTTGGAAGCTGTTTGTCTTTTTTGCTTTAATCTCAGCATTGTAGGATTTTTCTGTAGATCTAACATTTTAAGGACAAATGGCAATATGCCATGTTGCAGGTTTGTAATGAGATGGAACAGGTGAGGAAATAGGTTAATATACCAAGTGCTAAAAATACAGGCCATTGGGGAGGTTTGAGGAATGTTCTCTGTGTGTTGAAAAACATCCTCTGTGTATGTGGGGGCGGGGGGGAGGTGGCGGAGGGGATGGTGGTGTACAAAAGTATATATTATTGCAATACCTAATATGTAGACCTTCTCCGTCGACATAGCTACCGCCGCTCAGGGAGTGGAGTACCTATGCCAATGAGAGAAGCTCTCCTGTTAGCATCTTCGCGAAGTGCAGCTGCAGTGCTGTAAGTGTAGACACAGGTCCTCAGAGAATAAGGAGGAAAACGCTTGTAACTGTCTTAAACTGTTTTTGTACTTTGTTGCTGTTCTACCTTAACGCATGTCTAGCTTTAATTCCCTCTCCCCTTCTGCCCCCCAATATGTAAGCTGCCCAACCTGTTCTGGTTTAGCATGCTGGAACTAGCAAACATCGGAATATAGGCACTCATTGTCAGCTTCTCCTTTCTTTAAAAGAAAAAAAAAGGCAATCATTAGCGATAAATTGTTTCTTAAAAGCAGAAGAAGACCTGAAGACCTGAGACAAAAAACCACAGCATTTGGATTCATGAAACAGCAGCAGTCTAATCCTGGCATGCTCATTTTCCCACTATGCTACTTGTCTGCATGTTACACCTAATACACAGGTGGCTGGCTTTCAGTATGGAGAAGATGCCTATTTATGTGAACTGACAGTGCCATTGTATATTACGTAGGTGGATTGTACTTGTAATACAGACATCGCTTTGTCTTCCATTAGGGGATCTGCTGGTATTCTTGCCAATCCAAGCTGAGCGAGTAAGCTCTCGTGGGGCCTTATCCACAGCCCATTCAAGACTCTCATTGATTGCAATGAGCTCTGGATCAGCTCTGTGTCCAGTGACTCCTTTGACCAAACTCTCCAGTATGTCTAGACTTGAGAGAGCTGTCCTGGGAAGAGGAAGACAGGCAGTCCTTCCTGCAGTTTTAAAATAGAGGCACCTGTATTGATTTGGCAGGTGACACCTCTTCAGTGGCAGACTTGAAACTGATGAGTAAGGCTGCGCTTTAGTCACAGATATTTTTATTAAAAGTCATGGACAGGTCACAAAAATTCACTGCCCCATGACCCTTCCATGCCTTGTACTATATACTCCTGACTAAAATGTGGGCCAGGAGTGCTCTGGGGAGGGTGAAAGGCCAGGGGGGAACATAGGTGCTGGGGGAGTGGAAGGGAGCACCATGGGTGATGAGGAGGGCAGGGTTTGTGGGGCTGGCAGGCTCCCTACCCGTGTCTGCGCAGCTCCCCAGAACTGACCAGCATGTCCCTGCAGCTCCTTTCAAAGGGTTGGAAGGCTGGGAGCTCCGTGCACTGCCCTGGCCCCCCGCTACTAGTGCTGGCTCCATATTTCCCATCGGCCAGGAACCACAGTCAATGGGAGATGTGGGGCAGTGCTTGCAAGCAGGGACAGCGCACAGAGACCCTGGCCCCTCAGCTTAGGACAGGGGTAAGCAAACTTTTTGGCCTGAAGGCCACATCAGGGCTCCAAAACTGTATTGAGGGCCGGTGCCTCAATGGCTCTTGTAGCCGTGCTGCCTGGCAGGAGCTTGCAGCCCAGAGTACTGGTGGCACAGTGAGCTGAGTCTGTGGGGGACGGGATGGGGACTAGCCTCAGCTACCTCCCGTGATAGACATGAAGCCTTAATGATGAAATGTATCGGTACAGATGCTTCCCGAGTTACAGAAATCTGCGCGTACGGAAAAAACTCTGTAAGCTAAAAATAAGAGGGTTTTTTTGTGTGTGTAATGGCCGGAGATATATTTCTGACTTACGCAAAATTCGACTTACGCAAGGCGTTCTGGAACGGAACACTTGCGTAAGTCGGGGAGCGTCTGTAGTCCATTGACTGCATCAAAGTTCATATCCCTAAAGCAGAAGTTCCCAAACTGTGGTCGGTGTTCCATGGTGCAGTGTCTGGTGACCCATAGAGAACAGGCTAGTTCTGTGGTGTTGGCACTCCTGTTCCCAGCTGCTAAATGTTATTAAAAGATAGCTTAAAAATTCATTAAATATTTTCTTAACAGTACTGTCCCACACAGACAATTGTGGTTACCACAAAGATGCTATGGGATCACACATGGGAGAAATAGGTGGGCCACAGAGTCGGGAGTGGGAGGGGAGATGGTATACAAGAAATTCCTCTATTTAGGATGTGGTCTGCAGTGTGTGTGTGTTGGGGGGAAAGGGTTTGAGAATCTCTGGGTAGAGCTGATTTGTTTACCTTCCTCCTCAGCAGTCATTGATTCGTGCCACTGACATGATAATGCAGAGACCTTGTTTTGTCTAGAATGTGGTTTTGTAATAGAGTGCATTTTCCTTGGGATTTTTTAAAATTTTATTCCCTTTGTAAAGCACCTTCAGCGTTTGTGTGGACTGTCTTTCTTTCTGTGCCAGAAGATATAGCAAATTTTTCTCTGCTGTTTGCCATGAGCCGTACTCAATGGCAAAATGCTAGAGGGCAGTGAATGGAGTAGGCTGTGTCTGATTCTGGATGTAGCTGCTCATCATGTTGTGTTCTTTTTTTTAAAGAATAAAAGATTTCTTGACCATGGTTTATTTTTAAAAGGGGTAAAACTTTTTGTTTTACTTGCAGTGCTCTGTATTTGTGCTGAAATTAAAGCTGCTTTAATGTTTCTCTCCTTTTTAAAGCTATTTTTAATGGGTCTGTCTTAAGACATTGAATAGAAACATCCAAATTTGCTGGTCAGTGGCTAGGCTTATATGCATATGTGATTTAATAAACACAACACAAATAAGGATTTTTTTACAAAGCTTGCAGAATCAGAGGACCCGTTAAAGAGTGTCATGTGTTTAACTCTGCCCCGGTAAGCAGAGTTTCTTTCATCTACAAAGTCACCATATGTCATTTGTCATTGTTAATGTAGCGCAGCCTGAATTACTGTAAGGTGCCTCTAAGCCAGTTAGGTGAGGCAGCACTGGGAAGCTCACACTGAATTTCCACCATCTCTCTCTCTCTCTCTCTGCTTGTGCATAGCGTGATTACAGTTGCAAATGAAGCTCTCCCCCTTTGGGAAAACTGGCTTTAAAAGCATGTAGAGCAGGCTGCAACTATTGAATCACTTCACTGTTGCAGCAGCATCAGGCATGTAGTGTTGGAATAGTTGCTTCCTTTCCCCCACCCCCTTTTTTTTCCTGAGGTGTTATGACAACACTTTTGGTGGAGAGCAGGGATAATGTCAAGCAAAGATGGGAGTGCATTTGTATCTGTCTAAACCTGTTTGAACTTGCTCACTTCAGTATAGCAAGTTAGTTGTTTAGATATTTGTTAATACAACATATATGGGTCGCTTTACAGAAATAGTACCTTTCCCCTTTTCGTTTTGTAGATCTGCTCACACACATTTCTGCTTTTTTTTTTTTAATCTTGCCAAAACAAAATTTTCCTCTCTTGGGTGAAACTACTAAAATATAAGTATGTGTATAGCTGTATATCTTACACTCTAGCTATAATGTGTATTGGCAGAGTTCAGAAAGCTTTATGTTGTATGGCGTTAACTACAATTCACAGGCTTCACTGATATCTTCATCAAGGAGTTTATTTACCAGAATCGGAAATTAATCATGAGCAGCTTTTGCAGACATTGAGCTTTCAGATAGGCTTGATAGTTCTAAACCATCAGAAATAATATAATGATGATGATATTTGCAATAATGTTGTGGGGTTTCTTTGTTTTTGTTTTTGCTTTGCTCTGTCAAAGCTCTCTGCTGGAGATAGAGATGTCCTGGGGGAGGGCTGGTCCAAGACTGTGGAATGAACTCCCCCAGGAACTAAGGACCATCACACACCTCCCCACCTCCTGCTTTAAGTGCAAGGTGCATTTCTTTGGCCTGGCCTTTTCTAACACACAGATACCTCAGCGTGTGTGTTTTGCGTGCATGCGCAATGCAAAATAAAACATTCAGCTGTATGCACTTCTTCCCCTGAGGGAGAGGATGAGAGAACAACCCATGCCAGATGATAGCATACTGCTTAATGCACTTTGGAAGTCACTCAGATATTACTAGGATGAGTGCAGTCTAAGAATCTAGATAGAACAGAATAGATTATTGTCAATTATTGTTTGTTTGTATTATTGTACTATCCAGGAGCCCTAGTCGTGAACGAGGACTGCATTGTGCTAGTTGTACAAACGTAGAACAAAAAGACACCAAAGAATAGACTTCAGCCTTAGATTTACCACCACCCTGCACAGGACTCTTTCAGCAGTGGCCTTTAAACCATTTTGGAACTAGACACGTCCTGATGAGCATTTTTTTGGCCTGGCAGTCTTGCCAGTATTTATAAGGGGTGTTTAAACTAAGGTTTTCCCTAGCCCGTTAGGCCCCAATCCTGCAATGAGTCCATGCTGGAGGACTCTGCCACTTGAGTGGAGCCCTGTTAAGTTCAGCAATGCTTCATGTGGGTGAAGGGCTCCCACTGGACAGGGCTCATGGCAGGATCAATCAGAAGGTTGTACTTCAAAGTTAACCAACAGCCCAGGGTTGAAAGAAAGAGAGAGAGAGAGAAAGAAAGAAATTCCCTACGTGTTTATAGCCATGGTTAACTGCTCTGAACTTAGAGGGAGCAAGTGCTTCTAACATAACTCTTCTCTGACCTGTCTGCCACACCCAACTCTTCTGCTGAGGTCACTTTGCTCCAGTGTATTGTGTTAGGTTTCGTATTAGCTTCACCATAGCCACACAGAGTTCTCTCACTGTTAGTTGCTCCTGGCCGATCCTCGCCATTAGTCATTCAGCATCATGTGAATACTTCAAATAAAAGCAAAAATCTCAGCATTGAAATTTCTCATCAGTGTTAGTAGAGTTTTCACAAGGTGGTTGGGGTTTTGGCATCCAAATGTATCTCAGTTGACTAAGTGTTTTGGGAGGATCTGAATAGCAACTGTTGTCGTTGGTAAGCTGTTAGGAAAAACAAAACAAAAACCCTTCCAAATACCAGTCATGTTTCATTTCAGAATTAGCTGCATCTTTCTCATCCCAGCGATTACAGCTGACAGTGTTGAATGAATTAGACTCTCCCAAGTAGTGGCTGCTTGTAATTATTAGGACTGAACATATATTGTCAATACAGATTGATGACTTAAGGTGTTTTGACAAACAAACAACTGGAGGTTTAGCTGTTATGTAGTGTTACTGTACTTTGGAGTTGAGTTCTAGTCATCTTCACAACAAGGCTTTGGGGAAGGGCTAACAGTCTTTGTATTCACTGATGGCTCCTGAAAACACTGCTGACCAAACCCATTTTGTATTTGTTTAGGTTTTTCCCACTCTTGCTTCAAAGGACAGACATGAATCTGTACAATGAAGTGTTTTTGTCTTTTGTAGTTTTTAGGCCACGTGGATAAAGTTAGAACTGCCAAGCAGAATGAAATAATAATAATTGCACAGATGTTTTGAGCTGGAAATGTGTCAAAATAGGTCCCGGTTTTGATATGAATGGAATTAAAGTTGGCACTCTATTGCTCTTAAGCCACTTTCCATCCTGTGGAAGGACAGAAAGAGCACAGTGGGCCAAAATCTGGCCTGTCGTAAATCCTTAGCACTTCATTTGAATTTAGTGTGATTCTGCAGGATTGAAATCAGGGTGAAACTGGCCTTTTTTATATAATTTGTATTTTGAATTGCAAATATTTCCTCTGTTGTGGAATATTGAAAGTATATCATTTTGATTTTGGTAAATTTAGGAACATAAACTACAATACTAGTACACTGACAGTAATTCAGGAAGAGAATTACCAGAATAAGTAGTACACCGTATCTACAGAAATTTTTTTCAGCTACCATATGGTCAGGGCAGCTGGACCTACTACCCATCTGACCAGCTTACATCTCCAAAAAATGCTGACTTTACTAGATTGGTAGATGTTGAAGAATAATCTCTATGATATAGGTGGTAGCTTATGAAAGAAGCCATTTTCAACATGGCTGATTTTATTCTCACTTTAACTGCTTTCCAGAATATTTAGATGGCTCTATATAGTGCAATAATATATGGAGGTTTTACACTTGCTGTTTTCAGATAGATGTCAGATATATGGGTACCATCCATTTCTTTTAGAGGTCAGATTGTGGTCCGGCATCCAGAAATCAAATGAGGGGAGATGCAGTGCAGTGGGATGTACTGTACATAGAGTGGTAAAGTGAAGAAAGCTATAGAGAAGTTGTATAGAACAGTGTGTGGACTGGGAAGCCTGAACATGATACTGGCAAACAATCACTCTGATTTGGTAATGGCCAGATTTACTTCATTATTTCCAGAGCAATGAGGGAAAGGGTTTCTTGCCTACACACTTGCTTGCCCTGTATTCAGCAATTAATCAGGATTTTTGAGCCTGGGACTTTCTCAACCATATCACATTGAAAGTGCCTCCTGGCTTTCCTGTGGATTTCACCATGGGTCTCCTCGTGAGGATGTATGCGCACCATTCGTGACTGGTGATTTTTATCAGTTGTGTCTGCAGGTCCACAGCTGTGCCTTAGACACCCCTGTGCTCCAGTACAAGACTCTATCAGGAGGGGCAGACCCATTACCACTGCAGTTCCATCTCAGCCACTTACAGCTTGAGATGGAGCATTGTGGTGTCCATTTAGCTAGACACCCATCACTCATTTATTCTTTATTTCATAGATTTTATTACATAATTCTGGTATCTTGCACATTTTGTGCTGTTGCAGAGATGGGATTCTCCTTCCCCTTTTTTCTTTGCTGGATGTGGGCCTTTTTTTATTTTTCTTGGACTTTGACCCACAGCCTTTTGTTCAGGTTACACCCAAGACCCCAGGCTCCAAACCTTGCCAGACCCTGCACTAGGTCTTTTCCTCATGGCAACAGAAATTTAAGCTGCCTTCTCCACTGCCTTGGGGAGTCTCATATCCCCACTAAATGTAAGATCTGCTCCGGTTTCAAAAGCAGATCTAAGAAATTGAGGGAAGACAAGCTAATGGGATGTTCTCTGAGTCACCCCCTATACATCAGATCTGCCAGTCCACCACTATTCCAGTGGTAAACAAAGATCCTGGGGCCCTGCAGCACCACCCAGGTCCTCTAAGAAGAAAAGACCCCAGTCTGGGTCTCAGAAGCCATGGGCAAAGAAGCTGCATACTGAGATCATGTCTACACTACCTCATGGGGTCGATCTAAGGTACGCAACTTCAGCTATGTGAATAGCGTAGCTGAAGTCGTCGTACTTGGATCTATTTACCACGGTGTCGTCACTGCGGTAAGGCGACAGCTGATACTCTCCTGTCGAATCTGCTTGCGCTCTTTGTTTTAGTGGAGTACCGGAGTTGACGGGAGAACGCTCAGCAGTTGATTTATCGTGTCTATACTAGATGCGCTAAATCAACCCCCGCTGGATCAATTGCTGCCTGCCGATCCGGCGGGTAGTGTAGACAAACCCTGAGATGCCTCCCAGTATCAACACTGAGAACAGACTCAGTGCCTTTGAAACGGGGGGCTCCAGAATCAACACAAAATCTTTATCATGCGCTGTTTGTTCTTCGATACTGTCTCCATTGCTGCCTGACATTGACTCCCGAGGATCCCTATCCAGGGTCCCTAGTAGCTTCCAGACATTTGTTCCATGGGGACCTTCGTACCTTGGGAGAGCCTGAATCTGCACTTTAAAAAAAACAAAAACTTTTTTGACCCATTAGTCAAGGGTCATGAGCTGCCTCCCACTCCAGATCTTACGCTGCATCTCTCCCCTCTGCCTCCTTTATGGGGATCGTCTCTCCCATTGTCTACCTTCCTGGGAGCTCACCACGTCAGAGAGATGAATCCTGAAGGTGATTTCTTCAGATTATTCCATTCAGTTCAGCTTTCTGTCAGCCCCAACCCTTGGGACTGCTTTCAGCTAAACTATTCTACAGTCTGCCTATTCAGCACCCTTCTCTGTACTGCTCAGAAGTCACCTGGTGTGGATCACCCATAGGGACACTGCTTGATGAAGAAGAGGTTACTTATCTTCTACAGTAACTGGAGTTCTTCAAGACGTACGCCCCTGTATGTGCTCAGCTGCCTGCTCTCCTTCCCTTTGCCTTGGAATCTCTTGTTAGACTTTGGGGGTTGAGAAGAAATTGGAGTGGTGGTCTGTCTGCCCCCTGCCTGTGTATCCTCATCTCAGAGTGTGATGGTGTGTAGGGCCCAGGCAAGAACCTGCAGACTAAAATTTCCGATCAAGAGTGCACTGCATACACACACGTCCTGACGTAGAGCACCCAGTGGGGCACCCATCTCGAAGAACTTCAGTTACTGCACAAGAAGGTAAGTAACCTCCCTTTCCTTTGATCAGACCTGCCTTGCACCAGCCTATCCCAATTGACAAGCAGTTCTGCTCATGCCATAGAAGTAAAAGAAGAGGGACTTTAACCCTGGGAACTAATCAGAGGCCACAGTCATCATCTTTTTATTCCATTACATCCCCAATCCCCTTCAGAGGGTTTCCTGGCTCTTGTGGGCGTATTATAATCTTCAGAGAGCTTGTCTTTTGAACACACTCAACCTCTGGGCTTCTAGCTTCTATGCTTCTCCCTGAAACTTTCGGCAGCACTCTTTCTAGAGGTCAGATCATGACCAGTAGGAACCACTGGTGCAAGCTTTTCTGAGGAGTTGCCTCTGTGACATACTCAGCCAATGTCATCCCAGCAGAGCAAAAAAACCCAAAACACTTGAAACAGAGCAAAACTAGAGTGAGTCACTTTTTTCACTCTTTCTTCAATAGTAGCAGTGCTGGTTTAATCCCATGTTACTCTCCTGAAACCATATATTGTGGATCAAAGTAGAACTGAAGATAGAGAAGGAAAAGCAGCCTTTTTTTGTGCCACATCATCTTGGTCTGAATGTAATCCAGGTGATCATCAGAGCTCAGTTGCCTGATGATGGGGGATGGAGGGAAAGGGACCAAGCCTGGGGGAGAAGAAGATGACACCGATAGAGAGTAGGGGGTAAAATGCACTAACACTGTTGAAAAACACCTAAGTTGCTAGAGGGTTGACTAATTAGATCATGGCATTATCAGATATTCTTGACTCACCTGTGGAATTTTGGGAGGGGAAAAGGGAGGGGAGTTCTTGCACACAAACTTGCTGCAAAAACTTGGTGGAGCAAGATATCTGCATTTTTTGCATAGCATTTCTTAAAGCTTTCAGGTTAGAGATGGAACAGAGCTTTTAAGATCATGAAGTCCATTCCCCTTCCCGTGCAGGATTATTTCCTACAAGTACCTCTTGTGTTTTGTCTGGTCTCATTTTAAAAATTCCAAGTAATAAGGCTTCCATCCCTTCCCATGGTAGATTATTAATTCATAGGCTGATAACTCTCAGTGCTTGGAATTTTTTCCTGCTAGTCCGTTTATATTTTCACTTTCTTAATTTCATCCCATTAGCCCTAGTTCCACCCTCTTGTTCCACCCTGTGTAATTCCCAAGTGTATATGTGTGCATGCACATACTCAGGTTACCTACCTAGAGCATAGTTTTGAGAGTGCCTGTGTGAAGTACCATGCTTGTCCATGTCTGGGCCAGATCCACGGTTGGTGTAAATTCACTTAGCTGCATTAAAATCAATAAAGGAATACTCCCAGCTGAGAATCCGGCCCCAGGGGTGCTGGAACAGTTTGTATAGAGGGTATGCTGAAAACCATTGAACCAAACTGTAAACCTTGTATTTCAAGTTAGGGAGTGCAGCAGTACCCCCAGCATCTATGTCTGGCCCTCAGTTTTTCCTGCAGTATCTACCCCTAAAAAAGGCCATTTCGTACACTTCTAAAGGGGGATAGGGCAACACAGATATTGGTCTGTTTTCAGAGTTCATTAATTTAAAGTTTATGAACTTTAAGCCTGGTCTACACTGAAATGTAAGTCAATATAGCTTAGGCATTCAGGGTTGTGAAAAATCCACGCTCCAGTGTGGTAGCTATACTGACTTAACTCCTAGTGTAGGCACAGCCAGCGCAACAAAAGAAACCCTTCCATTGACTTAGCTATCCTTGCTTGGGGACATGGTGTTTCTACAGCAATGGAAAAACTCCTTCTATCACTATACTCTATATCTACCCTAAAGGTAGCTATGCCAACGTAGCCCTCAGAGTTCGGATGTGGTATAGTGAATTGATTGTGGTGGATGCACTCTGACATCAGTTACAGTTCAGCATAAGTCAGATGATAGTTTTTTCTGAAGGCAGACAGAACTATATCATGTCCCTGCTGCAAGCTAAAGGAGATGATGAAGATTGAGTCTGTCCTTTGTACTGGTCTGCTTTCTCTTCCTGCTTATCTTGAGTGGTTGTTCTAATAATCCTCTTTCTTTCCACCTGCGATTCAATGCAGTGAAACCTGTTTAACCTGTCAAAGAATAAATCTGCTCCTTGTACTGTAGGGGCAGACTGTGAATTTATTTAAGAACTTGAAACCTGCTTCATTTTTTTTTTTTTTTTTTTTTTTTAAATGAGTCCACACAGAGAGCTATCAGGGTCTGTGACATTTGACCTATTCAGTAAGAGTCAAAGGTGCAGTCGGGTGTCTTCCTGTTTGTGGCTCAGTAGTTTAGGACTGTTTTGCTTCAAACATGCAAAATAAAACAAGAACAGACTATAACATTCTGTGCTATTGGAACTGACTTTCCTCTCACTCACGTAAACCAAAAATTGTTCCATTGAAGCTAAACAGGTGTAAAAATAGCATGAAAAGAGAATCTGACCCTAAAGAATATTCTGCATGTGTAGCTACTCATGGGAATTATGCACACTTATCAGGGATACAATAGAATCTTTAAGCCGGGGTTTTTCATATTTTTGTTTATGGTATAGAATTTTTCCTGGGAGGTTTTGTGAGTGTGTGTTTTAATTTCTTGCTTATACTGTTTCTCTGAAGAGGTGCTGGCCAAATAATGTTAGCTATGCATCAGTCATGCTGCCAAAAGGTTAAACATGCTGGCCTAATATGTGTGTGTGAGTAACACAAATAAATATCTGTATCTCACTTTCAGACTTGCCTATTGACTGGAAAACTATCTTAAAAAAAAAAAAAGTCTTGTACCTTTTACAGCTTTTACCTTGTCAATGAATTGAATACTAAAATATTTGCTTCTTTTTTCCTCCTGTTGCTTTTTCCAAGCTCATCTTCAACTATTGCATAGAAGAGTGAACAAATGGTTCGGTTCTACTTCTGTGCTTCTGTATGAACATAATTGACTGTTTTTTATACTATAGATTTATCCTCCGTAGAAAGATCTGGGGGTGGCTTGGTTGGAGCAGGGAACTAGAGCAATGCCAAATAAACAAACAAAAAAATAATAGAGAAATCTGTCTGGGGGAGATCTGACTGGCCTCAGTGCACCTAGCCATCTTGCCTGTAGACTTTATTGTTGTCTCACTTTTTTAAAAAAACAAGCTGTTCTAGAATAATGAATAGAATGACTGACTGAATTTTACTAGACAGTGTAAATCTGGAGAAGCTGTTTCAAATATTTACCATAAATATGAGCTAGGAATAGGACATTTATGTACTCAATTGGGAGGGGTAATTGCATGCCCTAAAGAAGGGGCAGCACATATTTGCTGTCTGAGGTACAATTTGGGTCCATGGGTTTACTTCCCCGTGCTCCAGTGGAGTCGTTTACTTATCTTACACAGATTCCTTCCCCACAGTGCTGGGCAGCATAGTTTGTGGGGAAGAAGGCTCTGCCCACTCTCTACTCTCCTTTGTAGCTGCTTCCTCTTCCCTCTTTCCTGCATTGTAGCTGGTGAGGGTGGAGGGTGGGTCAAGGCAAAGAAGCACCTTACACCCGCTGTGTGGGTGCAAAGAAGAAGCCATAATCTTACCTTAGGAGGGCCAGATCCTATGAAGAGTGTAGTCTCTCCTATTTCATTGGGAATTCAAAGGGTCATCACCTTGCAAGATCATTTTTGATCTTCCACCGATTTTACATCAGTGTAATTCTGTTGACTAAACATGGAGTTACTCCTGATTTTAAACCACTCTAAGCAAGAGCAAAGCCTTGTGTGTGTGTTTTCAAGGTTCAGATGTTGTGAAAAGGAAATAAACATATGTAAAATATGTTGGGTCAGACTCATCCCATTTGGCTTTAATGGAGTTGCAGCAGGAGTCAGTTTGATTCTTTGTTATCTTCACGTCATGCACCTGGCATCTAAAAGTAACATTAATTTAAAATGTTGGGTAATTCACATGTAGCCAGTCTTCAAAATAATTGTGTTTTAAGCCAGCCACTTGCAGGAACATATAAGGTTTGCCTACATTCGAAGATTGTAAACTTTGTCACAATTGAACACAATTGTGCATAATAATAAGTGGTGCAATAAGGGAGCAAGGTGCCCAATTCCCATTGGAAAATACAGTCTTAATTACCAGTGTAGACCAGGACAAATTGCCTTTTAGTATCGTGTCTGGAAATAGTGACTTAAACCAGTAGGGGTAAAACTTCCAAATATGCCCCGTGACTTAGGAGCTGAATGTTGCTATAAATGTTAAATGAGACCTAGGCACCTAAGTCAGTTAGGTGCTTTTTGAGTTTTTTTTTTTTTCCCAAAAGCTCATGCATAAATAAAAGGTTTAGTACAATGTAAGCCACGACTATTTGTTTTTAAAAGAAACACTTTTATAAGTGGTACAGTATTTCCTGTAACTAAACGTACCTGGGTTTGTTCAGTGGGTTTTTTACTTATTTATAATATCTTTTATGATATAATGATGCTTTAGTATTTTTCATCCAAGGGTGTCTGAGCACCTCGTAAAGGTGGATGAGCATGATCCCCATATTATAGATGGGGAAACTGAGGAACGGATTGCTCAAGTGATTTGGCCAAGGTGACATGAGTTAATGGCCTGCGTTTCCTCCCAAGTGTTATACAGTAAAGCTTTGGTTAAGCTGAAAAATCTATTTAACTTTCACTGGGAGAACCCAACTCTGCATTTTATAAATTAGTATCTATAAGTACATCATTATTTCCAACTTTAAAATGCATCTGTGCTTTTTATAAATCAGTCCTTTTCAGTAAAATACAGACCACTCCTGCTGCTTTGTATGAAACATGAATATATTACAATTTTTTAGGGTGACATGGTGGTTTATAAGCATGCCTGGTACAGTTAGCAGAGTTGCAAGATACATAGAATAAGATTGACCTTGTTTTATACATTTTAAGCTATAAAAATTAAACCCTGGGGACTTCATATTTTCATGAATGTATAGGACACGTTCACAAGTTTTGTGATGCTTCCTTATGCCACGTGATTTCCATTTTCAGCTAACGTACGTTCTGGCATAAGAAAGAAGGGTTCTTGTCATCTAGCATCAATGAATTTTAAGGGCCCCATCTTGCAAACACTTACTGTAATGAGACTGCTCGTGCACTCAGTAGTAAGCATTTGTAGGAACAGGCCGTACATCGTGGGTTGCTTGAAAAGCACAATCCAGTTTATGGGAGTTGTGTTTATTACTTGAAGTCAAATATTTGGAATGGTATTTGGATTAAAACTATGCTGAATTTCAGAATCCTGATGTGGATGCTGAAAGGCTGTCTTCCTCCCTCTCCTACTTAGACACATGAAGATTCACGAGAAGGATCCAAACAGCACTGCAAGTAATACTCCCCCATCTCCTCTGAAGCGCAGAAGATTGTCCTGTAAGAGGAAACTTAGTCATGAGCCTGAGACAGACAGAGAGGAACGAACCCCAGCAAAAAAGGTTCTTTACAATGCATGTTGCAGACTCTCTTCCTGACCACCGTTTTCCCCATTTTGATTTCCTAACCTCTCCCATCTGATATTTACCTAATTGTGCATGAAAGAACCTATCCAGAAAACACTGTCAAGTTAAAATCATATATATTTTTAAAACACAAGTGTTCTTACCTGTGTTGTTAACATCTTAGATTATTCAGATTGAAAGAATTTCAACATCTCTTTTACAGTTCACTATTTCAGCTGTTTTTTCTTTTTGCATTTCAATTTGGACAATGAAAATTACAATGTGGGGGGAATAAATTACCCATTTAGGTTGAAACTCAATGTGGAGGATTGTGTTATTTTTTCGATAAACCTAACAGTCTTGGAAGGCCTTTAAAGCTCAAGTCACTAATATTTACTTTCAATCTTGACAACAGTTTTAAATTTTTTTCTGTGGAAAATTTATAGTCGGTTTATAGTCCATTTCACATTGAGATTCTCCCATACTAGCATACTGCTGTAGTGTTTGTGCTTCAGACACTGCAAGGGAATATTTATTAATTTGAAAAAAAATAAGTTGCCATTGGCATTTTTTTAATAAAATATTTCTATTGGGCTTGAGCTTCACAACAGCTTGTTTATACAAAATATAAATTCAATGCCAAATTTAACTTGGCAGTGGCCCTTTATACTCTTTAGGTTAGCTGTAACTCAGTGTAGACATCTCTTGTTTGTGCATTTTTTTTCCTGTAATTAGAAGATGTCTGTAGAAAACATGAACAATTTTATTGCTCTTCTCTGGATCACTGGAGTTAGAGGCTGGCAGTGATTCATTGGCATAAATAACCTAGGCTGACAGCCTGGTTTGTGCTGGAGGAGGGGTAGTGATGCTAGTTAAATGGTCAGCAGAGTTGAACATCTCACGTGCCCATTTTCTTCCCTGTTAAAGTTGTTTATAAATTGTTTAGTTCTCATAAGAGATGGTGCTCTGAGGTGATGCAGCTGTACCTTCTAAAGGACTAGTTAACATTTAGCTAATGTATCTTATTGATCTGGCAGCTTTCTGTCTCTCTCTGGAGTGAATCATTTTCAGTAGCCTGTAGCAAAGTCATGGGCTGGTACATTGTGACAGAAAGACTCTGTCTGGATTGCATGTTTGGCTCACTAAGTGTAGTCCTTGTGACGGGTGTTTTCATCTCTCTGAAGGTTGTCGAGGAGGCTCAGTCCAGTGAAGTGGAGAAGAAGGCTGAGGAGGAAGTTTATCGTTGTCCAGTGTGTTTCAAAGAATTTGTATGCAAGTATGGGCTGGAGACCCATATGGAGACCCATCCGGATAACTCACTGAGGTAAGAAATGGGCCTGGACATGCTCCCTGTCACCAAAGAACTGTGTGGGACATTGCATTCTGCCGTTTACATTGTTAACCGATTCCATTGGTGGTCTTGAACATGTTGCTTAACCTTTCTGCCCCAGGTTCCCCATCTGTAAATGAGGATACAGATTGCCTCACAGAGGTGTTGTGATGCTTTAATTGGAAAAACCCATGAATTTTGGGAGGAGGGGTGGGAAAGCTGTCAAAAATCAAATTTGAAAAGCTTGAGCTTACTTGAAATTCGTAGTTCTATGTACAGAGTGTTTTGAAGATGAGACCTTTTATAAGTATTAATTACTAACTGACTCCCCTCTTTTAGGGGTGTGGGGAAGAAGAAGGAATGGATGGAAAGGATGGTTATAGTAGCCGGTTGTGCAGAAATGATTTTTGTTTTAAATAAAGGGAGGGGAGTTCCGATGTATAAGAAGTGACCTTACCAAAAATACACACTTTTTTTTGCTTTAAAATGTGAAGTATCAAATAGTAGTTCAAGGAAGAAAAATTTACAATTAATTTTTTTAGAAGTCATTTAATTTGTTTCAGAAGGTTTAATTTTTTTGTCCGAGTGATTGCTGTGACATTTCCTGTTTTTATAACAGAAAAAGGTAAATCCAAATGCATGAGGACATAACACAGATTTCAAGTCTGGTTTAAATACTTAGAAATTAAATATCTCCCATTTAAGAACAGCAAAAAATCAAACTCATGAGCATTGGCTGTATCTTAAGTTTATTTTTGGTGAGCATCTCATGTACAGAGTATATGGACACCTTTGTTGATTTGACTCTTTACTCTTCTGAAAATATTTCTATTTCTGAGGATTTGTTTTTCTGCTGGATGGTGCGGGGCAGGTTTGGAGTGAAACTTTTTGCTAGAACAGATAGATCGTATTGCAAATAAACTTAAAACCACATCATATATTATCCATAGTCACACTATCATGATATTACTCTGTCAAAATATATAAAAGAAGCTTAAAAGGAATCACAAGTACTTGTAGTCCTTAGTGGGGGAAATAAGTCCAGTATATTTTAATTAGTACAAAATAGAAAATGATGCCTCTGTGCCATTCTATATATTCTATATATTCCCCTCCTCCTCCTGCCTAAGGAGGGCTGAGATAATCACTCCACAGAATGCACTTATTGAGCAAGTAACTGAGCATGTCAGTTAAGTCAGCATGTCATTAATGGCTCAGTTCTAGAGCTTTTATGAAGATGTGTCTTCATGAGCCTATACCTAAGGAAGCTGAGCTAGATGGATTCTGTTGCTCCAGAGAACGGATAGAAGGTAGCAGCATAGCTAGCTCCCTACCTTGGCAGCATAGTGATTTGCTGGGGGAGAAAGGGTGAAGGAGGAGATAGGCTCTCCCTGTAGCCTGGCAGTAAATGGCACACGCTGGTCCCATTTACACTCCTCATCACGCTATTGCAGTTGTGCTTCCAGGGAAGGACTGAAGTTTCCTTAGCTATAAGCCATGGAGATCTGGCTGTGTGGGAGTGTGCTGGAATGAGGCTGCTCTTTGTGAGCTTATCCACATAAGGATATAAGGTATTTGCAAAAATGTTTTAACACTTTCTAAAATGCTAGTGCTTATGGCTCACCTTGGCCAGCTAACCTTGAAATGCAGTGAGCTAACCTATTTTAAAAACCCACCTTTCATCCCAGTCTAGACAAGCTCCAGGACATTATTTGTCCTAGGCTGGCCCAATATAGCAGACTGGTCGCCCATGAAGTGTTAGGTTTTAATCAAATTAGAGGTTTTTAGTTATAGAAAAAAACAAGGTGAAAGGGCATGGATATGATAGACACGGCAAGTGTTGTGCTGTCACTGCAGTGCAGGGAAGCAAAAAAATCCTCGCTTTTATTAGAGGAGTAGCTGTGTTAGTCTGGTTCTGCAAAAGCGACAAAGAGTCTTGTAGCACCTTATAGACTAACAGATCTTAGGGATCATGAGCTAAGACCCACTTCATAGCTCTTTGTTGCTTTCACTTTTATTGGTCATCTTAAGTTAAAAGTAAAAGTCCTTGAGTTAGGCCTTGTCTACACTGGGATTTTGTCCCATTTGCGGCTGTCAGTGTTCTGCCGCTAGCCTAGCTGCAGCAGTGCATACTTCTCCTAGTCTAAATCAGGACAAGTATGGTGTACCCTGCTTGAAACTCAGTGATATTTTACCAGTATAAACCATGGCTTCCTTGCCTATACAGGGGGTCTGTGTCGAAGCAGAAGCGTCAGTGACTGGCCATCGATTACTGAGATCAGGGAAGTTTCTCAATATTTCTATTGTTCTAAAATTTCCCACATTGTCTGATTTTTCAGAGTCTGTATTTATTATTGTAAGACTATTCTGTCTTCCACGTACATACAAATACTGTGAGGCTGAGTGCATTGGCCTTTTTCCGCCATCTAGATCAGGGGTCTCCAAACTTTTTGAGACAAGGGCCATATTAGATTTTTGAAGGGGCTTCGTGGGCCGCTGCTGCGGCCCCCACCCCCTTTGCTCCTCCAGCCACTGCCATGACCCACTCCTTGCTCCTCCAGCTTCTGCCACGACCCCACCCCCTTTGCTCCTCTGGCCGCGCCGTGGGGGCACTCACCCCTTCGCACATGGGGCTGCCGGCAGCAGCTCGCTTGGGGTGGGGCAGTGGCAGGTTCTCCACGTGCCTGCTCAGCTGTGGGGCTGGAAAAATTGACGCCACGGTCTGGATTTGGCTCCCGGGTCATAGTTTGGAGACCTCTGATCTAGATCAGGGGTCTCCAAATGGGTGCGTGAGACCACCCACAGGGGGCTGCGGCGGGACTGGCCCCAGGAGCCGGGCGCCACGACGGGACTGGCCCCAGGGGGGAAGTTAGGGGACAAGGAGAGAGCAGTCAGGGGTCAAGGAGCAGGGAGACTTAGATGAGGTGGGGTCCTGTGGGGGCAATCAAAGGCAGGGGTCCCAGGAAGGAGCAGTCAGGGGACAAGGAGAGGGAGTTTCAGAGGGGGGCAGTTGGGGTGGGAAGTGGGAGGGAGTGGATGGGGGCGTGTCTTCCCCCATGGGGGGGTGTGCTCAACATTTTTTTTCTGATAGGGGTGAGCGATCAAAAAAGTTTGGAGACTCCTGATCTAGGTCACCAATGTAGCTCTCCCAGTGGATGCAGAGGTGTAAACACTGCGCAGGAAAAATGTTGCTGATGGTTTTAAATCACCATATCATACAGATTTACCACTGCACTGGTGTTAGCAGCAGCAGGTCAGTTTTCAGAATGGTTCTTGTATAAACAGAGCCTCTCTCACACATTCTGCTTGTAAGAATTAGGCAAGGGAACACTACCCAGTAGTTTGTAGCCTCTGGGTCAGTGTAGGAAACACTGTAATTTACAGGGTGGGCCTTTACTCTTCCCAGGATTGTCAAATGAACAACTTTAAAATCAGAGGGTTAGCTGTTCAAAATGAAAGAAAAAGACGCAGGACATTGTCTTCCTGAGTGCTGCTTGTTTATGCAAAGCCTCAGAGCTGTGAGTACCTCATTGTTTACTTACAGCAGAATAAACAATACTTAATCCATTGATTATGTGAGCAGGCTCCTTTTGGGAAAGTACCTTTTGATTATGTAAAATCGTAAATCCTGCATCTTTGTCTGATAATTATGGTAAGAACTGCTCTACCCTTTGGGCAATAAATAGAGCCCTTTGTTATGCTAACAATTGGCTTGAGGTACTGCAGCTCCTTCATGGAATTAACCTGTCTGGGTAGCCTCTCATCCCATTGAACTCTCTGGAAGTCACACCCTAATTAGCAGCATTAGTTGGATAGAGAAACATTGTCTCACTGTCTTGCAGTGACCATTATCAGTGGGAGGTGGCACAGCAGTGCTGTTTTTATCCTCTTCCTCCCCTGCTTGGATTATTTAAAGAAGCCAGTGATTTCTCTGCAGGGCTCCAGCTATTTTGGTGAGTTTGTATCCCAGCGTTGATATAATTAGCTGACCTGAGAAACGGTACACAGTCAACAGGGAAAAGAAAATCTTTTTGTGGCTCTGTTGCTGTCAAACATGGAAAAATGCCTGTAAATGTGACCTGATGGACCACTCACAACTGCATTAGCAGCACCAGCAAAACTCAAGAAGTATGAGACATGAGGATTTCCTGAGGAGAAATCTCTCGAGGCAGTATGTGAGGTTTCTCTTCTTTCCTTTTGCAAGTCCGATGGAACGGGCTTAAAGTAAAATGTGTGTGGGTTTTTTTAAAGTACATACACCAAAAACTCTTCACTTGGTTTTACTCTAACCAAATGTTACCTTTTATCCCTCACCCCTTCTCTCTCCAGTTCTCTCTCTACCCACAATTGAAAGGGCTTTTAATTTTTCCTCCCTCACAACTTCAGGGGGACACAATGACCTTTTTCTCTACCCTAAACACTCTTCAGAGCAGAGACGAGAGAGGAGCTAATCATTCTACAGGCCAGCTTTTAACACCTATCAAAAGCCTTCTAGACACATTTTAAAATAAATATACATATTTTTATTTAATCACAGCAACTGTAAGAAGAGCTCATTTGGCTTCAGATGTGTTGGACTGCATCTTAAAGAGCCTTCAGAGAGCTTTTCGTTTGTGTTAAAAACTAGTTCAACTGAGCTGACTTGATTGGAAAATGCACTCTTTTGGGCTATTCAAGACAGTGCCTTTAAATGCGTGATCATAAACTCTTAACTTCTTTACAGGACCCCACCAAACTGTTAAAATAGAAATTCCATTATGTGGAACATATTGTCCCCCATGGGTTATTAGCAGGGTTATGAACTTTAGATCAATTGTAAAGACATTTACCACTTGAGCTAATGGAGTAAGTGGTAACTGTAGAAGGCTCTTAGATGAAATCTTACAAACTTCTGTTGATCATGTCTGAGAAGTGATTTTTTTAAATTATTTTTCTTAAGCTTATAACTCAACCAAATTTGGGTAGATTTTCAGAAAGATAGTAAAGACAGCCTTTGGCAATGTACCCCATGCCACATTTCAAATGCCATTGAAGTGCTAGAGCTATTCAACAAAACAGTTGTGAGCACTTGTTAACATTGGGAAGACATCCGATTTTTCCCTAACTTCATTTTCAGAATCAGCGGATCCATTTTTCTAAACCTTTTAACCAAAACCCCCCCGCATCTGGAGGCAGACACCAGGCATGGAAAATTTCAGACCAAACAATGAAAGTTTCGTAAAGTTATAAGCATCTGAAAATTGGGTCTTAATACTTTCTGTTTTAGGCAAATCTGACTTTAGGTGGTGTTCCCAACACTGTCTAAGCCAGGCCCGCAGAACATGCGGCCCGGGGGCCACATGTGGCCCGCAAGGGGCTCACTGTGCGGCCTCTGGGGGGTGAGTGGGGGTGGGGCAAGCCAAGCAGTGGGGTGGGAGGAAGCGGACGGGGGCGGGGCGAGGGTGGGGCTTTTCGGCCCGCAGCTGGTTTTTTTGCCGTAATATGGCCCTCGCTGCTTTCTGAGTTGTGCAGGCCTGATCTAAGTAGAATAATTACTTGAACTTTTGTATTCAAACCATGGAATCCTGGTGGTATATGACATCACATAGGAAGAAGAGATCAGTTCCTGTATCCCAGAGATGGGCTCCTGCTTGCAGTTCAGCTCAGGCTGAGTTTTTTACACTTCCTAGCAACACCTGTTGTAAGTGGCAGGATGCTGCATAGGGCTTGTCTTCACTACAGCGGGGAGGGATCGATCTTATGGCGATTGATTTATCGCGTTTCGTCAAGACGTGAGAAATCAATGGCCAGCGCTGCCCCCGTTGACTCCGTAACTCCAGCTTGACCAGAGGCATAAGCTGGAGTCGACAGGGGAGCACGCCACCGACTGCCGCCGCCGGGAGGGTGGCAGGTTAGTCGGCTGCAGATATGCAGACTTCAGCTACGTGATTCACATAGCTGAAGTTGCATATCTGCAGTCAATCCCCGCCCCTAGTGAAGACCAGGCCATAGAGAGGCAGCATTAGGCCTCAATCCTGCAAAAGCTTATAGAAGTGCTTAACTTTAAGCATGTGAGTAGTCCCATTAAAGTCAAGCTATAGTGAAAAGGCCTTTGTGCTTGTATTCAAAATTATACTTGATAAATAAAGTAATGAAACTTTTTTTAAGTATCTAGAATATTTCACATTGATGACAGTATATTTCTGTCCTTCGTTATGATAGTTCCTTTAATCAGCAACCAAGAGAGAAACTAGCCAGGAGACTGAATTGTAGGATTTTCTGAAAGTGTAGTGAAATTATTTGAAACAACAAAAAAGGACTCATTTAAGATCACAAATCATTTATAGTTATCTAGGATATATCTGTAGACAAAATAAATACATTTGAAGACAAAGTGCCGATGAAAATAATTTGCCAAGACTCAAAGTTCTGTGTTTGTCTGCTTACATGACAACACTGACATCTGAAGTAGCATGTAACACCAGAGATGCATGCTCTGTGTAACACTATAAAATGTCATACCTATTTTCTAGTACCAGTGCTAGCCTAAATCAGGTACAAGCCTTTTCAGCACATTGTAAATCTGAAAATCGCTTTCATAATGCTGTGCTGAATAATCCTGAGCCCAGCATACACAAGGACATACACTATTGCCACGTGCTGGAGGACAGGTATGAAATATTCCAGCATAGATGCACCCACAGACTCCTTGCTTCTGGTTTTGGCAATTTAAGAACCCTGCCATTCCACCTTTGTAATTATAGTCATCATTTTAAATTGCATTAGTGAGGATAGTTGACTCAACCTAGACTAGTAACTGCTGCTAGACAGGGTGGAGCTAAAGGCTTTAAGCCAAAGCGGTCAGTTGCATGACATTGTTTAAACTCTCCAAGCAAGTAGCTCTTGTGACAGAACAGGATGCCAGTGAATTGAATTGACAATGTCCTGCTGATAGAAACAACGAACCAGATTCTGATGTCATTTACACCAGTCTGATTCCAGAGTAATTCCAATGAGCTGACTTGAGTCACTCACGTGATTGAGATCAGAGTGTGGCTTCATACTGGTAAGTCCTGTAAGCTAACAATAAACTGTGGCAGAAAGTAATTCCTAATCATCTCAAGGAAACAAAAAACCCAAACAAAAAATATGCAGCCAAACTGGCAAATGCATCTGTTCACTGACTAAATAAAATAAAACTGAGTAATAAAACAGGGTGAGGTTTATTAGAGCATCTGTTCTAATGCTGATTTGTTGGAACAGACTAAGATTTTAACTACAGTGCACTCTAGTGTTTTTATTTAAAAGAGAATGAGGAAATTCTACAGAGCACTTGAGTCCTGCTCAGATGCAGAGACTGCGTGGTCACATCAGGGATCTTATTGTGCTGTGAGCCTGGGAATCTGAAGCTGCTGGATAGGATATCAGAGTGGATGCAGAGAGGACATCCCCTATGTGAAGCTGTGTAGGATGTCACAGGGTGTTGACTATCTAGCTTGGTTACGAGAATAGAAACAGGATGACATGCTGAATGTACTTCAGAAAGGAGCTTCATGGTGGGGGTGGGGGTTAAGGCTGGTATAGCAGGTTGTTAGTGTGCTATTCCATCCCATCTCCCAGGGTTTGTTGCACTAAAAAGACTACTGTACTTGGTGCTAGTGACAGGATCAACAGGGGAGCACAACAGGGGAACAGCTGAACAGGTACTGAGCATCATTTAGCTGCAAGTACAGACAGGCGTTAGCCATGTTCAGTACAGGTTTGCTGACACCTGTTGTCATCAACAGAGAGCTTTTCTAGTATAGACAAGAGATGTGCTTTCTTCCTAAGTAATGTAGTGAGAGAGAATCAGAGAGGTAACCGTGGTAGTCTGGAATTGCAGAAGTGCCACAGGACTCTTTGTCACCTTAAAGACTAACTAAAGTATTAGAGCATAAGTTTTCATGGGCTAATACCCACTTCGTCGGATGCAAGCAGTGGAAGTATCCAGGGGCAGGAATAAATAAGAGGCAAGGGCCAGGTTGGAGATAACAAGGTTAGTCCAATCAGGCTGAGAGTAGTAGTAAGAGAGAACATTTACTGAGGCCCTTTTCTGTAGCAAATAGCCTTTGTTAATTTCTGTAAAAGCTTTTTAAAATATGCAACTACTGGGTATTTGAAAGGAACACTGTGATACACGAAGGACTGAATTTTCAAAGAAGGATGTAAGAGGTAAAATTGCATTTGTGTGCCCACAGGCATGTTTATACATTTACCCATCGGTGTATCGTGCAAATGAAGATTTTTGTGGCCATTTGGTGCTGAGCCATATGTGGGTTTTTTTTCCCCCCAGTTACATTTGTAGTAGTTTTTTTAAAAATCGATCAAAATTGTTTCTGGTCAGATGTAGCTCTAGCTCAGCGATTCTGTCAAGCTGCTTTCTTGATGCTTCTCTTTTAGGGCCAAAGTTATAAACTTAATTATAAGAAAATGAGTTACGTTTGTTGTTGTACAACTGACTATGGGCCATATTCAGTCTCTTCTTATTTAATTATTCTTCTTATTCATGCCATAAATAATTCCATTGAAATCAGTGAGGCCACTTGCAGGCTGAAGTACAACTCTACCTGAGTTGAGACGTCAGACTCTGTCTTGAACAAAAATCAGTCATTTGCCAGTAAACAGAATTCATTAAGTTGCTGCCAGAAATGTGAAGTCCTTCCCCCTTATTTTTGAAAAGGGTGGGAAAGAAAGTCAAGAACTGAGTAATCTGTTCAGAACGTAACGTGTTGTTTTTATCTGGTAATGGTCAGCTTCACCTGAGTTACTTTGAGTATGGGAGTCATGATATATTAATGCTGAAACTGACTCTGCAGCGTACCAGCAAGTTCTAAAATACTGTCTTTGGAACGTCACCCTGGTTTATATCAGAGCTGCACACGCTTCTACACATTGGTCCAGACTGCAAGAATAATGTGCGGTGTTTGGAATGTACATAGCATTGTGCCCTTGCTAAGCATCATCCTATAAATAGAATGTCTGATGAAATGGTTCCAGCCTCACTGCATCCAAGGTTGGGGGCGGGGAGGAGGTGGGTTTTTTGGTTTTGTTTTGTGGGTTTTATCAGGAGCGGGGAGAAGGAGAAGGAGGTTGAAGGGAAGGAGAAGAAGTAAATGCAGAAGAGAACAGGCCACGGAGAATGAGAGAAAAGTTAAAATAAAAGCCCCACCTTTGTTGACTTAACTAGAGCTGCTTGCATCAGAGGCCTAGTCTGCTATGTCAGAAACCTCCCATGCTATATAAGGGAAGCCTCTCTCCAGCCTTGTGCTTTGTGCAGATTTTGCACAGTGTAGTATTGTAATGTGCAGTTTTTGTACTAACCCTTACATAAGCAAGCTTGTCAGGCTCTTGCTCTGTATTTACACCGCATTGAGTCTGGGTTGAAAAAAGGGGAGTTGTCTTGTTGGAAGGGTAGAGAATGGGAGAAGGCATGTATTAGACATCTGTGACTGTAGCTGAGTGGGAGACAGCAGCCGTGGTCAGAGAGCTGCTACTGTTCCATCACATTGTCTACCAGCAACTGGAAGAGATTAGAGCAGCTGTTTGACATCATTTCTCAGGGCTGTGGGTAGGGAGGCAGGAGAGGGAAGGGGGTTGTCCAGAAAGGAGTTGAATGTCTGGAACCGGGTGGGGCAAAAAAAGAGCATAAACCAGTTCATTCTCCTTCTGCCCCATCTCTCCCTGGAAGAGGAGGAAAGAGAAGTAAAATGCGAACAATGAAATCCTTTCAAGAAGGAATGTCTGACACTTGATAAGAACTTTACAAACAAAATGTGAACATTTTAATTTTTTTAAAAAAGGGGGGAATTATTACAACCTTCTCCACAGATGAAACAATCAGGGGTAGAAGTGCGATTCCCCTGCACTCCTTTCCCCACCTATGCATTTGGCACCAGAAATTAGATGAGAAGGCATGTAATTTTTTCTCTCTTCCCCACTCACCCCCCATAACCTCCCTATCTTGTTCCATTATCCTTGTAAAATGCCAACACAGTATTTTGAATTGGTCCTTAAAAAGATGGGATTAATCCTAAGGATGATGTGAACTAGAAAACAGGCACGCCATATGAATTCAAACTTAAGAATGCTGACACATTTGGAATTCAAGTGTGAGGAGCTGGATGATTTATCAGTGTAGCTTTGTGTTAAAGGATTCTGTCAAAGACTGTGTTTTTTATAGCTAGCTTGTTTTAATTTATTTTGTTTGTGACAGTCACTTAAAATATTGACTAGAAAAGGACAAAATTGGTATGGAAAAAATTTTCATACATTTTTAAAATCTGCTTTAACTGGAGACTGGAAATTAACATAGCTTTTGTTTGCATCCATACTTGCACAACAGCCTTGTTTTGATCCACACAGATCTGAGAATTTTACTTTTTAGTCGTCTGCTATAGATCCAGAAGTTTCTGGAACATTTAAACATTGCTTTTATCTAGGTCTTATGTAAAGCAGAGGCTAGTATTTAATTTAATTTCTCAGTAACAGAATGGTAGAGGTATAATATTTAGAATTTGAAAGACATTGACTACTGAAATCTAAAATTGTAAGAGAATTCAGATTAGGCGTTTGCTATTTTTCTGTACTGTCCTTTACTTAAACTACATATAAAGGTGATTCTGCATCTTGTTTTAAAGACAGCCATTCCATTTTAAAAAAAAAGTTACTTACATTTCTGACAAACTAGAATTGGCCCAGAGAATAAGATAATGAGTGGGCCCTGCTTATGTAAACCTCTCTTGCATATGTACTTTAGTCATAGGTGCTGCACATCTTGGCTTGCATCGTGAGCAAGCGGCCCAGAGTTGACTACTTCTCAAAAGGAAATTAAAGTGTTTTTATATGTTAATTATTGCTTCCACATCGGCATTCTCCTTTTAAATGGTACATTTTATTCCTCACCTTAGTAAATTTAGGGCTTGTTTACGTTAAGATAATTTGCACTCTTGCAAACCCCAACTATAATAATGTAGACATGCTGCATTGTGACAAAGATGGGGATGAAGCTCCAAGTCAACCCCACTTTACATTGGTGTTTCATATCTACATTAGGGGTTGGCACCTGTAATTTCTGGAGCCTATTTCTCCCCTCTCTCACATTTCACACCAATGTAAAGTGAGTATAAAATGCTACCAGCTCAGAATGTTAGTGTTTTACACCCACTTTGCATAGGTCTGAATGACAGCGAAAGGTGCAAGGTGATTGAAAATGAGGCCCATTATGAAACAGTCACAGATTCATTGCAACTATTCTTTTTTTCTTGTTCGCTTAGTTGCCTCAAATTGGAGAAAGCTATTCAGTTAAATTAAACCAGTAAAATAAGTAAAATAAAATAAGTTTACAGTGTGGTGTATTGTGAAGCATGACAATTTATTTTAAAATGGAATAATATGAAGCTATTTAGTATGTTATTGACCATTCACCAGTATAATATGAAACTTCCCTTATAAGTTACAATATAAAGTATAGCAACATCTTTATGTCTTTGTTATAGAAATGGCATTCATTTGTACAGCTGTAGTGCCATTGCATTGAAAGGTAAATTAATTGTACACAACGAGCTCCATGGTCTTTGGCACTTAATGAAAAAACTGTCACACACAATGTTGGGCAAAATGGCTATACATTGAATCCGTAATGAAGACTGACAAGCCCAAGTGAAGTTTGCAAATCCTGGGAGACCTTAAGAGCCTACAGCTCTATCTGCATGGCTCTGCATCGGGAATGGATTTACAATGACCTCCATTGTCCTTGGAGAGCATTTTAGAAACAAGGTGCCAAGAGTTAGCTGGGAGGCACTAAGAGTGGCCTTTTGGAGTTAAGTGTCTCTGGCTGATAGAGGCTGTTCCAAAAGTTTCTGGGTGATGGCTTTTCATGGCGGTTTTATTTCAGCTTTCTAAGTTGAAGCCATGTCAACAGGTGTTGAGTGTGAGACAGAATTTTTATTCACTGCACTATGCGATTTAAATCCTGAGATCCTTGGTCTCTGACTCACTGCCTGAACCTTTGTTTCTGTCTGTGAGATGGAGAAGTCCGAACCCCAAGACAATCTGTGTGTTGATCTGAGGAAGGAGAGCAGGGCATGCCTTTATCTCCACTGTATTGACTATCTCATACAGCCCCAATACTGCTTTAAGATGTTAAGTCCAGGGACATTGATTTTTACATCCTAAGGCTCAGCATTGCAATAGCAATATTACCTGCCAACCAGAGCTGGTCATGAAATTTTTGTCAAAACATTTAATGAACAAAAAGGGTTTTCCAACCAAACAAAAAATCACTTGACCTTTTTCTTTCCTCTTTCTCTCCCTGTCCAGCAGGGGGCGGGGAGGAGGGGAAGAAAGGGAACAAAAAAAATCCAGTTGGATTTTTCACACTTTTTCTACATTTTTCTCTTTTTAATACATAATGGAAAACATTTGCTATTTTTCAGTCAGGTCTTTGCCAATCTGAAGCGAGACTAACAAATCCTTAAGACCATAGGTGGTGTAAGAGCACAGATAGCTGCCAGGACTCTGCTCAAAGAAAGAATCTTGAGTATTGTTTCTGACAAGACTTCTAAAACCTAACATGGACAGACTACAGGCAGCCAGTATAGATCACATCCAAAGTGGGCATAAGATGGTAGGGCTGCAGTGCATCATTGAGTTGTCAGGCTGGACGGGCTGTGGTTAGTAGTCCCTCCAGAACTCTGTGTTCAGTTAGGATGCTGTGATACTGTGTGAGGCACTGCTGCTCCATTAGCTGTTCTGTCTTTCAGATGAGATGTTAAATGGGGACAAGACTCTCTTATTCCTATTTAGTTTGTTCAGGTAGTCATTAAAGAATGTATGGCACCATTTGAAAATACTAAAAGGGAACTCTATGCACTCTGTTTCCTGCTTCTCAATAAAACAAATTTTAATGCCCAGAGATGTGTCAGAGCTATTGCAGAGTGCATAATATCTGCCATGTTTGCCTCCAGGCACATCTCTTACCTGTATTTAAGTCACCGCTTTATAAAATGTGCTTTAGGATATACTGCATCTGAAAGATTAGAGTGCATTGAAAACAAAACAGAATTTACTTCCATCAAACTTGGTATTTGTGGCTTTGATCTGTTGAGTCTGTTGGCATTAACACAGTACAAATAAATAAGAAGAAGACATGGCAGAATTAATTTTCTGATCAGACTAACATTAATTTCAAAGTAGCTAGGTTGTATTGCAAGCCATGGAACCATATGTAATAATACATACAATATTTTAAAGTTTATTCCTGTTCTGGCACCATGGAAAGTTACTGATGACACTATTTGCTTTCATGTTTGACATTTCATCCTTTCTAAGAGTTTATGCCTCTATATTTACATAAGGTTTTTTGCTAATTATTTAACCCTTGATGCCCTCCTTCTCATGTGGTCTCACTCAGGGGGTTTGTTGTGGTGTTTTGTTTTGTTTTTTAAAAAGAAAGGACAAAACTTCATATCATAGAATAACAGGTATCACAGACCTATTAACAGAAGAACTGCAAATTATGATTTTAAGAACTCTAACACACTGGTATTTCTCTAGCATGACCAAAGGCTGTCATCACATTTAGTAGAGCCCTTGAAGTAAACTATTGCTTTGTAAATGTGTATGATTCCATATATAATTGAATGCAGACAGTATGCTGGCTGTAATTATTAAAGTAATATGCAAGTGAACTGACAGTGGAGATAAAGCAGATTAAAGCTCAAGAGCATAATATTCATGTCCTGTCCTTCTATACAGTATGATAACAAAAGCAGTGTTACATATACCTCACACTCGTTTCTTTCAGCACTTCCGTGATGTGAGGTCAGTTACTTTGCGGGTGACTTGGTTATCTATTTTCAGAGAAGAATTAAAAAAAAAAAAGTTCCATGAAAGTTTGCAAAGTGATAAAAAGAGCAGCAATGGGCAGTGAGTTTGGGGTCAGAAGGGGACTGTTTAAGGAATTTGTCAGAAAAGCTCTTCTCAATTGCAAGATGTTTTCTTACCTTGAAGACAGTTACCATGCTTTCAGTAAGATTGCCACACATTTAGGTAAGGCGTAGCAGAAGTCAACCTAGAAGACCAGCTAGTGATTCTTTTTTAAACACTTTTTATTAATGGGATTCTGCTGTACTAGTAATAGCAGATGTCAAAAAAATTCTTCTTATGAGCAGTTTAAGGGACATAAGACTTTGAACACTGTTTTGTGAGTAAGTCTCTTACTGCAGAAAACCTCACTCTGGAGCACAGCATGGCAGGAATGCCAGAAATAGGGTTTAATGTACAGATATTGCTAATAAAATTTCCACTGGCAGAGTTTAAATTACTGTTATTCATTGGCATTTGCTTCTGTGGAGCTGATATCTTAATGTAAAATGGACAGTATAGCGGCAAGGTACTGCTGATACAAGTAATATATCTTTGTTTGAATTTATGTGAATGTTTTGCTTACTATTTACAGTGTTGAAATTTGAATTTTCTTTATGGTATAAATCTAGGATACCAGCTATTTAATCAAGTTGTTTACACTTGATCTTGGCATGCTGTCTAAATGTTGCTGCATTCTGAAAACCTTGAATTTAAATGTGACATTTATAGTGTATGTCAGCTTTGTTTGGTGTGGGTATGGTAGCAAAATGTATTCACTGCATCAGTCTGCATCAGACTGCATCAGTCTGCATCAGACTGCATCAGTCTTGGGATACATTGACTATGAGAGGTGTACATGTATGATATGAGACTTCTGAATCTGCTTCACATGCTTTTTTCCAAAGAGGTTATACTCTAATAATGTAAAAGAAAGTGTGAGGTGGTGGTGTCGCCTTGGGAAACCAATGAAAGTATGACAATGAAGTGGAGTATACATAGAAATTCTGTAGTACAGAAGTACACATAGTATAGAAGTAGTACGTGAACAATAATTAGAAGGGCTATCAGTATATGATTTCTGGTGCTTGCTGACTCCAATTTGACTTCTAATCCCTTCCTTCACTACCACTACGATTTTATGATGTTCACAGCGCTTGAGTCCCAGAATTTGTACTTGAACTAAACATCATAAAGCTGTCAAAGTAGATTGTTTGAGACAATGGGAACAGTGTCAGCATGCTGCAGTCCCAGTCTCTCTTCGTTGTCTGGTAACATGTGACGTTCAGGTTACATGTGCTGCATTCTTTGAACTTCCCGTGAACTTAGTGCACTAGCCAGAAGCTGGTAGAAAAGTGATCATGATTAAAAACTACCCTGTTTGTTTTACTAGGCATTTTATGGGCCACTACTTTATTTATTGTTACCAAGTTCTTAATATGACAGAAAAGACGACCATTCTCCTTGCACGTAAAATCACTCTGTGACTTTTTACTATGTTCTTTTTCTTTCCAGGTGTGACACTTGTTGTATTACCTTTCGCACTCATCGGGGTTTGCTGCGTCATAATGCAGTTATTCACAAGCAGCTTCCAAGAGACCCTTTGGGAAAGCCTTTCATTCAGAACAATCCTTCAATTCCAGCAGGCTTCCATGATTTGGGATTCACAGACTTCTCCTGTAGGAAATTCCCCCGCATTTCTCAGGTATTCTGTATTCCTAGCTCTGAAAATCGCAGCCATGCTTATCTGTTAAATTAATTGAAGGATTTTGTATTGGGTAATGCAGGGACTAGCTGTAGAATATTTTGTGGAATGCTATAGAACATATTCAACCTTTTTAGAGTCTACAATTTTCTTCTCGGTGTTATTGGTCAAGTGACATCCTGGATGATGCCTTTTAGGTTAGTTTGTTAAAAGCTTTTTATAACGTTTTTTTAAAGGAAAACTTTTTGGGCTCTTAAAAACTGATCTCTGCTCCTCCTCTCAATCCCCCAGTCAAAAAATTAGTTTTGTTCCACATATAAAATACCTATAAAAGACACATGATAGAGTTGGGAATACAGTATGGTCTTTGCTCAGCAGTTTATATGTACATTTTGGTCTGGTATAGAGGTTTAATCAGTTTGTGAAATTTATACTGTGTGGCGACGCCTTGGATGAGGTTAGACGGTTCCCCCAAATGTGTGCCTATAAAATCTTTAGACTACCCCCATACTTGCATTAATTCTGAATGTACTACAGAATTTACATATAAAGCATTTTGTAAATATTTTTGAGTTGTAAAATTTTGCACTGGAAATCTTGTTTATATCCCTCTGCTTGCAAAGTCCACCTGCCTTTATTACCATGAGTCCAAAGGTAGAGGACTCACAAGGGGAAGAAAATTAAAATGAATTTATTTACAGTGCCTCTCAAAAAAAGACCTGAAGTAGATTTTTGTATACTGTGGGGTCCTGACTTAACAGTCCAATGCTTCAGTACCATCCAGGTGCAGTGAGTGCCCCATCAGGAATCTGGTAATCTCTCCTTCCCAGTGGGATTATTCTTTGTTATTGAGCTCTGACAAGTAGACCAGGGGTGGGCAAACTGCAGCCTGTGGGCTGCATCTAGCCTGCAAGCCGTTTAAAGCCAGCCTGCGAGCAGCACCATATAGCTCAGCCCCGCTCTAGCCAGGGCGCTGGATCGGGGCCGCCCCATACAAATGTAATGTAAGCATTCTCCAGGATTCTGCATAGGATTTACCTTTCTTTAAAAGGAGATGACTTATAGGGCATAATCAGGTTGTCTTTTTAGCAACAAGGGTCCCTTGCATTAGAAACATAATTTTGCTATCCCTGCATGTCTGAGTTGCAAAACATGGAGGATACCAGAATAAACAAAAATCTAGATTCTGTACAGATAGTGCTAGTCCTCTGTTTGCAAATGATGTCCTGGAATAAGCCTAGCATGTATAAAACAGTGGTAGATAAACTTTTGCTGCATGTGGACAATATTAGCAACATGAGAGGCGCCTGAGGGCTACGTTTAATTCACTCATACCTTAATAAAATTTCAATATGTTCCCCTATGAGGTGCTTTACAATAAATTTACATAAACTTCACTTGTTGTAAACCTCTCTCCTCTTGTTTGTCCCCCTTCCTCCTATTGCATTTCTCTTTTGTTAATAAAATTACTTGTTAACTTCTGATGGATGTTATTTGATTGTTTATATAAAGGGATATTTTGTAAAAAATAATAATAATTTTCATGTTCTGAAAAAGGTTAGTTTACACTGGAAAAGAAGAAAATTTGCTATCTCCTGAGAGGAGGAGACGTGAAATTTGTTTTCTTTTTCTGCAGAAACATAAAGCTTGTTTGATATTTAGATTTTCTAATTCAAATACGAGGTCGGTTACATTATTTTTGTGGCTGTCTTGTAGGTCTGGTGTGAAACGAATCTGCGAAGATGCATCAGTGAATTTCATCGGTTTATTTGTGAGACATGTAACAAAGCATTCCCCATGCATTCGGCACTCAAACTGCACACAGAAACCCATATGGTTGATCAGGGAAAAGAGAAGCACAAACTGCAGGTGAAGACCCCAGCTGGTGAGAACCCAGACCAGAAAGTCTACATGGCGTCCTTGGGCCTACAGCACACCAAAGACATCAAGCCTGTCAAACAGGAGGAGGTTATGCAAGATGAGGTCCAAGAAATGCAGCTTAGAACACTGAAGAGTAACCTACCTCAGGAACCTAGCAGCACTACCCTGCTGAACATGTCTGCTCTGGAAGCTGCTTCCATGGGAGGTTCTTTTTCAGTCCTTCCTCCTACAAAAGAGAACATGAAGCTCCTGTCACTTCAGCCTTTCCAGAAGGGCTTTATCATTCAGCCTGACAGCAGTATTGTGGTCAAACCCATCTCCAGCGAGTCTGCCATCGAACTGGCCGACATTCAGCAGATCTTGAAGATGGCTTCTTCAGCTCCTCCTCAGATAAGTCTTCCACCTCTTTCTAAGGCGCCTGCTGTCCCCGTGCAGTCTATTTTCAAGCATATGCCTCCACTGAAGCCAAAGCCCTTGGTGGCTCCTCGAACAGTTGTAGCAACCTCTACGCCACCTCCGCTGATCAGTGCGCAGCAAGCCTCACCTGGGTGTATCAGTCCTAGCCTTCCCCCGCCCCCACTGAGGCTTATCAAAAACTCTGTGGAGTCTGCTTCCAGGGCTCACCTTACGCAGTCCAAATCAGGAAACAAATCCAGTCCTTCTTCACAGTTATTCCCTCAGCCCAAGACAGAGCCACTGAGTCAGCACGAAATGAAAACCCAGCTGGAACAAGATAGTATCATAGAAGCCCTGTTGCCTTTGAGTATGGAAGCCAAGATCAAGCAAGAGGTCACAGAAGGGGACCTCAAGGCCATCATTGCGGGGGCCACAAACAAGAAGGCGCCAGCAATGAGGAAAGTCTTGTACCCATGTCGCTTCTGTGACCAGGTGTTCGCCTTCTCTGGAGTCTTGAGGGCTCACATTCGCTCTCACTTGGGCATCTCCCCTTACCAGTGCAACATCTGTGAATATATTGCAGCTGACAAGGCAGCACTGATTCGGCACCTGCGGACGCACAGCGGAGAGAGGCCATACATCTGTAAAATTTGCCACTACCCTTTCACAGTGAAAGCCAACTGTGAGAGGCACCTGCGCAAAAAGCACCTCAAAGTGACCAGGAAGGACATAGAGAAGAACATTGAGTATGTCACCAGCAATGCGGCGGAGATGGTGGATGCTTTCTGCTCCCCTGACACAGTGTGCAAATTCTGCGGTGAGGATCTCAAGCATTATCGTGCCCTGCGCATCCACATGAGGACTCACAGCGGCTGCCAGAAGAAGAAGCCGTTTGAGTGCAAAGAGTGCGGCACTGCCTTCTCAGCCAAGCGAAACTGCATTCACCATATCCTCAAGCAACATTTACATGTGCAAGAGAGAGAGATAGAGAACTACATCCTGACAGTGGATTGCAGTCCTCAGGAGAACCAGCCAGACCCTCCACTACTGGAGGACAGCACTTACATGGACCACAAGTCCATCACGTCTTTCCTGGAATCACAGAATGGCTTTTTGCGAGGGGCACCTTCTCATGTTCCAATCAAACTTGAACCTGCAAATAATTTCCCGATGGACTTTGACGAGCCTTTAGACTTCTCGCAAAAGAACAAAAACTTAAGCGCCGTGCAAGTGAAGCAGGAGAACCTGTTTGGCACCTCTTCGTTGTCTCACTATGACTGTTCCATGGAACCCATAGACCTGTCAATTCCCAAAGCCCTCAAGAAGGATAAAGATGCTGTCCAGAATGAAGCCAAGAAACAGGAGCAAGTTTCTGGGAATAGTGACAAGCTCCATAACTGTCAGCAGTGCCCTCTGGCCTTCAGTGCCAACGGCAACATGGAGAAAAATGGAGCCCTCAAACATTCCCAGCCACTGAAGGGTCCCTTGCATTTGACAGTCCCAATCATTTCCCCAGCTCTTCTTGGCAACCCCGGCTTGCTGCGACCCTTGAGGCCTAAGCCACCACCTCTTTTGCCAAAGCCTCCAGTAACTAAAGAGCTGCCACCTCTGGCTTCCATTGCCCAGATCATTTCATCTGTGTCTTCTGCTCCTGCTTTGCTGAAAACAGAGGTAACAGACTCCAGTCCCAAGGCAGCCAGCAGCTCTGCTGTTTCTGATAAATCAGGGAACTCCAAACAAAAAGCGACAATCACAATGGCTGTCCAGAAAGATTCCAGCCTTCCCAGTGACCTTACTCAGAAGGTGTACAATGCAGATGTTCCAGAGAAGTCTCCTGATGCTGGATTGGCTAAGAAAAGAGGTAGGAAGAAAGGAACGAAAAACAAGCCAAAAGCGAGCAGTGGTGTGGACCTGGAGTCAAGCGGGGAATTTGCTAGCATAGAGAAGATGCTAGCCACCACAGACACTAATAAATTTAGTCCATTTCTGCAGTCCACTGATGATTTCAAAGAGGAAGCTGACAGAAATGGAACAAGCGAAGATGAGAGAGAAACTGCCGACGATAAGCTGCTGAGAGGAAAAAGGAATGCTTACTCAAACTGCCTGCAAAAAATCACCTGTCCTTATTGTCCCCGAGTCTTTCCTTGGGCGAGTTCCCTGCAGCGCCATATGCTCACTCACACAGGTAAGACAGCCTCATGCTATAGTGGTTAAGTTGTAGTCACTGGGCGTATTTTCCCCTGAAAGAGACTCTCTGACTCCTTGGGAGACTCAGCGTACCATGTTATCTGGAGGGAGAAGAGGGAAGAGTCTCATTCATTCATTCTTCACCCCCAGTTTATAGTCTGAATAGTTTTGCTCTTCGTTTTGTGACTTCTCAACCATTCCCATTATTTTGGGGCATGAAAACACAACACTGTTATATTGGTATTTGGTAATACACTGGTATTGCCCAGTAATATTGTAGCCCCGCCTAAGTTCTGTACCCATGGATATTGAGGGGTAAATTCTGCTCTCCGACATATAGTGCAAATCTGGCACAAATTAGGTTATGCCTACACTGGGAGCCGGGGGTGTGATTCTGTGTACGCATACTCACATTAGCTCAGGTATAAATAGCAGCATATTCATGGTGGTAGCAGCAGAGGAACAGCTGAGCCACGTACATACCCAGGCAGTTTGTACTTCGTGCGGCTCAGTTGTGCCTTTGTTGCTGCTATTTATACTCATGCTCAATGAGAGTTAGTGCAAGTATGTGTACACAAGCCAGGGAATCACACCCCTAGTTCACAGTGTAATTGTAGCCTCAGCTGACATCAGTGGAGTTCCTCTGTTATGCTTAGGAAAAGAATTTGCCCTCTAGTTTTCAATTATTCTAACTTTATTCTGAAGATAAACTTATGTTTTGAATAGTTGTTTGTGTTGTTTACTTGTTTGGCTGCCTTTCTTCATTAGCAGCTTGTCAGCCTTAGTAAATGCATAAGGAAATTTAAAACTGAGAGCAAATAAATGTAAAACTCTCTAGCAGAACAGGATCGTAGGAACTGCTATGCTGGTTCAAAGAAGTGGTCCCTCTAGTTTCGTATTAGTTGCTCATGGCAGTCAGTACCCTGTGCTTCAGAGGAAGCTCCAAGAAACATCATAATGAACAGCTGCAGAATAACCTGCACTATAGGGGATGTGTCTTCCTAACTCCAGATATTTAGGAGTCCGGCTTACACCCTGAAACAAGAAGACTTACTGTACATTTCTTGGAACTTTTTCTTAATCTTGTGTTGCTGCATCAATAACATTAAACTTTTATATTCCAAGGGCATTATGAGGAGACTGTTCTGTGTGTTTTTCACTTCAAACCAAATAAATAATGCTGTAGTGAATGCTGCATTGCTTTGTACTTTCCCTTTTCAACTAGCATTGCAGCAGAGCAGTGGGTCGACTCTCATCCGGGGTACAGAGACAAGCAAAGCTGCAGTTTTGGACCCCTAGTCTCTTTCATTTTATTTACAGAGGAGAAATAGCAGTTTCAGCACTTAGCATTTGCTTTTGTGTTGAAGAATGTCCAATCCTGACATCAAGAAGAATAAGAGTAACAGGCATTTGTAAGCAATGCTCTCTCCTGTGGGAATTCTGTATATTAACCAAGTAGTGTTGATTCACAAAGGAGATTACAGCTTGTACAGACTGTAGGGAAGTTAACCTCCATTTTGAAAAGAATGCAAAATATAATAACTGACTGTGTCTCCAAGAGAGAAAACTGGAGAGCTGAAAAAACTTCGTTAAACAATTTAAAGGGACTCTGACCCATAGAGCAATCCCTGTTACAGTCCACTTTGGGTGACATGAGCATGTAACTTGCAGAACACCTGTACAACAGTAAAGCTATTATTTTCTACCTTGCACAGAACAGATTGCTTTGTCTCGCTAAATATACACCTTGTTTTCAGTGGTAAGGGGTGTTTGAGGTCTCTCTTAATCATCTTCTAAATCACCACCCTCCAAAGAGGAAATGCATCCTTAGCAGAAAAGCAGCATCCAGTGTGCGAGGCAGAACGGTATGGACAGATCTACACTGCGGGGTGGAGGGGTTGACCTAAGATGCGCAACTTCAGCTTACGAATAGCATAGCTGAAGTTGATGCATCTTAAGTGGACTTACCCAGTTGACCGCTGCTGCTCCCCCATCCACTCCGCTTACACCTCTCATGGTGGTGGAATTCCGGAGTTGACGAGGAGAGCGCTCGAGGATTGATTTATCACGTCTACACTAGACACGATAAATTGATCCCTGATCGATCACTACTCGCCGATCTGGCGGGTAGTGTAGATGTGGCCTAAGTGTCTTCACTGGGGGTTTGTTCTGCTTACAGCTTGCAATGACTAGCCACCAAAGTACCTGCCCTCGAGAGACACCTAGTGTAGACAGAGGAAACCACAAGAAGCCATGATGTGTATTGGTGGAACTTGCCTTAACTCCAAGCTGGGGATGAGCTCCATCAGTTCATATAGCAGCTTTGCTTGTCTAGGGACTTGCACCAGTACAGCTAAGTTGGTGGCTGGCCACTGAGAGCATTGAGTGGTGCAGATCCCCAGCATAGGCAAAGGACATAAGAATGGCCAGACTGGGTCAGAGTAATGGTCCATCTAGCCCAGTATCCTTCTTGTCTAGCTGCCAGTCTGCTGATGGCATTACTTATAGTGATTGTTACAGTCAATTCAGATTCATTCTGGTGCACTTTGGCCTTGTTTACACTGAGTTTTTTACCCATCAGTGTAGTGACACTGGTGTAGCTGTGCTGGCACACACCCCTAGTGTTGATGTGGTTTGCTGATGTAAACTATGACTTGGACTAGTGCAGTTTAGCCTGCATAACACAAGCACACTAACCTATACTCAGGGTTTTGCACCAGTTGCAACAAAATTGATAGCTGAAAACTCTCTAGTGTAGACAAGGCCTCAAAGTAAACAGAAGGAGTGAGATATGAAGGCCCATGAAGTACCGGTCAGAAAGGCAGCCATGAGTGACAAAAATGAGCTGTAAATATTTTGAAACATTAATGGAACCCCTTGTCATAGGTGTGACCACATGGAAGAAATTGTTCGGAGCCAGGTATAGTAGATTGAATATTGATGGGTGCCAGAGAGATAAGAGTGATAGTAAAAGCTGTGCAATGAGAATTTTTTGAGGGACACAGCTTCAGGTTAGTAGAAGATTTGGAAAAAGAGTTTTCCCCAAACCCTTTCGCAGCTCAGAACTCCATAATATGTTGGGTAGCTCTTGTTAACCTTCAAAGCAAGTCAGGAAACATTCAGTCTATTTAGCCTTCTTGTAATGAAAACAATGACTATTTTATTCAGTTTGCTATGCACTCCCTGACTTGGGGGACAGTGATGGAGGAGACACTTAAAAGGTTTTGGCCTCAACAGATCTGAAGGAGTTAGTGGAAAATCCTGGCACTGTATTCTCACTTGCCAGGCCTACAGTCCTTGCTTTTGCCACTCACCACGTTCATGTCCTCGCCTCCTCGTGTATTTCTATAATAAGCCATTGTGAAACAAATAATAGAGATTGATTTAGTAGGGGAAGTGGAGAATAACCTCTCCCCATCTGTTATTTATCTGTGTTGTTCCCAGGCTCAAGTGTTTAAATTATCCAGTTAGCTTAGCAAATGAGTATCCAAATGAGAAACTCCTCCATTTCAAGCATTAAATTGGGGTTCCAGTGCCAAGATTAAGCAAGTGTGTTATACCAATGTGAAAAAGTTACAATATATCTCTTGTGCTTATTAATACTGGGAGTGTTCTTCCAAGGAGGGTCAGAATATGTTTTTCATTTTTAAAATGTGATTTCCTTTCCCCCACTCTATTTTAAAAAAAAAAACTAAATACAGTCTGTGCCCCATCCCATGCATGCTGGCCATTTCTCTTTCATACTGCCAGAGCACCATCACTTCATCTTCATTGTTGGTGTCTTGCTCCATCTTTAAGTTTCACATCTGTCCTCTTCCACATTTTTTGCTCCATCCCTCACACTACCAAGTCCCATATAGCTTCCTGCCACTTCCTCGTCTCCACCTCAGTATGTCTCTGTGGCTCCAGTTACTTTTCTCTGGAAGTATATGACCTGTAAATGAAATACCACTTGTTTGTATTGTGATGCACAGCATACAGTTGGCATCAGTGGGTCTGATTTGGAAGAGCACAGAAGTGCACACTTCTGCACACTTGTACCACTTTGTCTGAGTACACCTGAACCTTTGTCCTTTTAATATATTCCTTGAGTCATCCTCTCTCTTCACTTTATTTTTCCAACCCTCATCCCTCTGCTTTTCTCCCTGACTTCCTCCTTTCTGTTCCAATAGTAAAATGAAACCAAAAAAAGGGTGCCTCACAGATGATTAATTTCACTTTGTTCCTTGCATGTGGGGCAGTGCATGGTTTTAAAAAAAATCTGGTATTTTTGGACCCCCGAGTTTACAGCAGGTTAATCAGATATATTTTAAATCAGTGGTGTGCTCATTAAAAACCTTCCTGAGTGATTCTTTAGCAGATGCTGTCAGGTCAAATTTGGCCCAAGGCGTAGGTTTTTAAAAATGAGCTTTTGACATTTAATGTTTTAACACTGAGATGTTGCTAAAACTTACTGGTAGAAGCATTTTTTAAAACAAATAAACTTCAACTTGCAAACCTTGTAAAATAACCACTAGACTCTGAAAAGAAATCATCTATAAATAAAATGAGACTGACAAGTCTGTTTTTATTGTCCACACTGAGAAATACATAAAGGCGCAAATAAGGAAAAGGAACTAGGTTTTAAAAATTCTTTGTTTTCATAACTTAATCTGAAAAAAACTAATTTTGAATTGAGCTCTTCAATGTAACACTGTCATAGTAATTACGTTTTCCCCCTTATGGTGACAGTGGAAAAAATAAATAAATTTTGAAAATACCATGAGCTGATTCTGTTTAAGAAAAGTTAAGAAATTCTCTTATGTTATGCTGTAATTGTTTTCATAATCAATTTTTTGTGCATGAAATAGATGTTATTGAAGATTCCCTAAAAATTGACTGACTCAGACAGTAGTTCTTTTTGCATTGCTTTCTGAGTTCTACAGTGAGTTGTCTTACATCAACTGTGTAAGCATCAGGCCAAGCAATGATGTCTTTATGGAAAAAGTAAATAATTAAAACTCAAAGCTCAGTCCTAATCAGTTTAACGAAAAAAAAGTTAATGTACCCAATTGCATGAGGTATCCTATCACAAGAACAATTTGTTATTTAAAGCCAGGGAAAAAGCCTTCAGGCCAAATAGTTCTGTCTTCATGTAAATTGCTACCTGACTTAAAATAAAATGTGGGACTTTGGACAAACTTCTGAGAGGTGTGCCACATCCTGAGTCTATTTGAAATAGCACTTCTGAGTTCATTGTGAAAAAAAATCCTCATTACTATTAAAGGGGTCATCCAGGGTTTCCTGCATTTTCTTATGCAAAACTTTTTTTAATTAAAAAAAAAAGAGAGGGTGAGAGAGAATGGTCCAGTTTTTAAGTTCTTGTTTTGAGGAGTCCAAAGTGTGTGGCTCTTCTGAGGCCTAACCATGTTTCTTTAATCTATTAGTTTAAGTTGGTGTTGGCAAAATACATGGGTGTGCAAGGGGAAAACACATTTTGCACCACAAGCAGGATTTGTAGGTAGGATTTGAGACCTCAGTCTAATGTGTGTGTTTGTGCAAAGGTCAAAAGAGCAAAAGGTTTAGGTTGTAACTGCTGTACATATATTAGACTGTTTTCTACAAAGATAGCTGTGTTAAAGCTTTCCATGTTAGAAATGGCCAGGAGATTCTATCTGAGAAGCCGGTTCTGAGTTGTAAATAAATAATTCCAAACTAACCCTCCTACTGCATACACGCAGAGAAACATGGAAAAACGCAGAGCTAATGTGCAGCAAACTGCAAAAGGGCCTCCCCTTTGAAGTTCTGTTTTATATTTGGATTATGGAAAGAAGCCAAGTACACGTGGAGACAAAGATGCTATAAATATTTCACATCTTAATTTTACAGCCAACATAATTAGCTGGCCAGCTAAGTGAGCAACTTATCAGCCTATAGACAGTGGTACCATGCCATTTGCAGAACACTGAATTTACACTGAGGAAATTGAGAAGGGGGAAGAAGCAGAACTTATCAGAGGGAGCTGTGTGACTACCACAGTTCAGTTGTGAGATACAGGGTGGTTTAAGTAACACATGATTCCCTAATACAGATTCAGATGCTAATTAGCACAGAACTCAACTCATGGAAGATTAAAGTGAGGGAAGTGACCATATTGTCTCCATTGTATGAAGGAGATGAGGCTACCCTTTGGTTTCTTACAGTAGCTGATTTCTATTTATACACACTCCTCATCTCCACCTCTTCCTTCTTCAGAGAGTTGTCTTTTAGGCCCGTTTTTCTGATTCCATTGCATGGCATTTGTTTTTGCTTCGGCTTTTTTAAAGCTATCTATATCCAGTTCTATTTTGCTGTTCTAGCTTTTTATGTTTACTCCTTTTGTTGTTCTTATTCCAAACATGCAGAGAGATAATCATTGCTGTTTACGCAGGACCTGATGTAACTTCTGTTGAGGTCAATGGAAAAACGTCCCCAGTGATTTCAGAGGGAAGTTTGATCAGGCCCATAACACAACAGGCCTCATGCAACACACACACAGCAAAGATCCTTCCACTGAGGAGCTTACAACTAGTATGTTGTAGTAGTTTTCCTGGGACACTATGGAGGTGAGAGGTAACTTCATCCACTGAGGCAGGATAGGATGGAATTTTAGTTGTAGGGGAAAAATCGTGACATTAATCACACATGGTCTCAAACCAACTTGAAACCAGAGAGGCTCTTATTACACATTAGAAAGATAGATAAATATTTTTTTTTTCCCGCTTCAGGTCAGAAGCCCTTCCCCTGTCAAAAATGTGATGTCTTCTTTTCTACCAAATCTAACTGTGAACGCCACCTCTTGCGCAAACATGGAGTTGCCAACTGCTCTCTGAGAAGAAACGGGCTTATCCCCCAGTCTAAAGAAAGTGATGCTGGATCTCATGATAGCACAGGTAGTTCTTTCAGGTTGTTCAGAATAACAAGACAAGTTGTGTTAATTTGTTTGGAGACTGTAGAGAAATGAAGCAAATTCATTGCTGCATGACACCAGACGTTAGTTAGCTTTCGAAGGGCGGAGTGGTGTTTGTTCAGAAAGGGCAAGCTGATAGGAACAAAGGTAGCTGCAATTATTCAGTAGTTTTTCTGAGTTGACTACATAGGAGAGACCAAACTTAGAGGGAAGCCAAGCAGATGGCTGTGTAAGTTTGTTGCCTGAAAATTATTTAATATGCCTCTGGTTGTAGTTTGCATAGGAAGCCTTAGTTGTGAAGTGCGTACACACTTCAGAGAGAGCTTCTGTGTCAGGAATCTTTTGAGTAGGTTTCATCAAAGTTGTGTAGTACCAATGAATTTAAAAGCAGCAGAAGGGGCATGGTTTTGATTAGCCTGTTAATGAAAGTTACAAATCAACCCCATTATACTGAACCCTGATCTAACCAAGAGTCAGTTGCATCAGAGTGTACCTTCCTTCCATTTTTCTGAATTTCCATTTACATCAGGATTTCCAATATCCATGAGTTCTTTGATAGATGGCTTTGTACTATAATGATGGGAAGAGGGACCAGAATATGAATCCCTCACAATCCCTTTCTAAACGGTTTAAAACAGATCCGGCTAAGTGCTAGCCTAACAATAAACTTTTGCATGTTGGGAGACATGTTATGACATGATTTGGCCCTGCCTGTCAAAATGGGACTACACTGTGTTATAACTGCATTAGCAGCCCTTAACTTTACAGGGCTATGTAGCACAGTTTGGTGTCATAGGTGTGACATGGTTTGTTCCTGACTACACAGGCAAAACCAAACCATGTCATAGCTTGATTGAGGGGACTTCATGTTATAACAGGATCCCGTGACAGAATAAAATTGTGCAGACAGGACCTGAGGCCTTTTGTGTTTTCTCCTTGCAACAGAATTTAAAAACCCTGCTTGAAAGTTTTTAAACTTGGTTATTACCAAAGGGGTTTCTAGCATGGCTGGGTTGCCAGGGTGGTTGCAACCAAAGGCCTGGGCTACACTAGCCTGTCCCCTCAAACTCCCATCCTGATGGGTCCCTGCAGCCTCCTCCTGCATCCCCATGTGTCCCTGCCAGTCCCCTGCCCTGTCCACATTCCCTGCCCTGTCCCTATGTGGGTATGCACCCCGAATTCCCATTCAGTTATTGGCTCAATGCTGTCATCCCACTAGCTCCTGAGCTTATGCTCCAGTCTGTCCTCCCTCACTAACCATTCTGAACCCCAGTCTGTGACCTCCCAGCAGCCCCATGTGCCTGACTCTGTCCTAATCTGGCTACACAGGCTAGGTGCTGTGATGAACTTCTACTTCTGGGGGAATTCTGTGCCATTCTGTGCCACAGAATTTTTTTTCCCCCACAGAAAATACATTCTGCCCTAGAGGTGCTTCAGTTCTGCCTTTTGCCCACCAGGCTGCTGTGACACCATCATTCAGGCTGTTGGCTGTTCTGGCGCCACAGTGGCCTCTGGTGGGCGAAAGATGGAACTGCAGCACTTCTGGGGCAGAATGTATTTTCTGCCAGGGAGGTGGGGAGTTCTGCAGAACACACGAATTCTGTGCATGCGCAGTGGCACAGAATTCCACCGGAAGTAGTGTTGGGAAATGCAGTTAAAATACAGTTATTCCTCCCACACAGCATAGTCTTGCAGTGAAGATAGGACCAAAATGTCTTTTAGTCATATTCTCAAATCATTGTACACCCTTGGACTTGCAGTCTCCTTTCATTGTCCAAGGTATGTAAAGAGTTCAAATGATTAATGCAAATTCTATATTTAAAATACTTTCTGTTTCAATTATATTACCTTAGAGGCAGAGATGTTTTAATTCTTCTGGATCTTATAAAAGGTGGGTAAATAGTGTTGTCCAGCTGACATGGAAAAAGTTTGCAAGGGCTGTGATTTTAAAGGTTGTAAAGAAGATGGCTGTCATTAGCCAGTGATTATCAGCACCAGTGACACTGGAAAGGGGAAGGAGGGGATGTTTGGATGAGAGTTAGACACAACTGCAAGCTAAAACAAAGAGAAAAGCTTTAAGGTGAGATATAAAGACAGGAAATGCAATTTGAGAGGTCATGTAACATGAAACAAGTCTATAGGAGTTCTCAAAAACTAGGGTGGCATTTATGAATAGGATTCAGAGATGGAAAGAGAATCTGTGAAAGTGAGAGAGGATATGTAGGTTCCCACTTCTTAGGTGAGAGAGTAGCCTGTACGTAGCATTCTGAAATGAAGGGAAGCCATGGAGTATAAACAAAGAGGATTGTAATAGTACAGAGAGGAGAGACAAAGTCAGACTTCAGGCAATGAGGGGAGACTTTGTATAAATAAATGTGAAGCCCTAGACACAGGGAGAGGAAGTAACCAGAGACAAAATGCGGGGAGACATAATAAAATAACGTATCTAACATACGAAAGCAACTTTATTTTACTGTTTCTTGTGACTAAACACTATGCTGTAATTGATGCAGGGAAGGTGTGGAATTGGGACTGGAAGTTAGGAAAGAGAGGGCCTCTCTATTTGTAATACAGAAAGACGGACAAATATGTTCAGGAGTGATCTACAGTATGAGAAAGTTAAAAACTACTTCCAGAGGTAACTAGGCAAATATTTACAAAGTAAGTATATTTAGTATGTTTAGCAGAATCCATCATTAATTAGAAATCTTCATCTCTGTGATCCATCCTTACATCTCTTAGGTGTACACTAGAGAATTATGATTTTGCAACAACTGTCGCAGCCCCCAGTACACATCAAATAGATCATTGTTACTTTCTAGCAGGAGAGAGGGCTTGAAATTGCAGTCTCTGTGGCCGGCAAGACTCGCATGCATAGCAGCTTCAGGTTCCAGATCATAGTTTGTGACAAAGGAAGGACTGCTTAGCAGTAGAGTGCATGACAAAGGCAAGAGCCATTAAGTTGTTTTAAAGCAAGTGCTGTTACTTAATAGAGACTCTTGTATAGAAGATATATAATGATTGTTTGCATTAAGCCAGTAGAGTATAAAAACACTTTCCTGGTTAAACAATGGAATTCTTCTTAAAACAGCTGGGAAATTCTCCAGGGTTTCTAGTGTATTCATATACTGATTTCTACTTCTTGGACATAATTAGTGGACTCAGTCTTGAACAATTTCACTCATGTCAATTAATAGGACTGTTCACATGAGTAATGACTATTCACTTGAAGAAGGTATTGCAGGATCAGAACCCATATCAGAAGATAAGCAATATTGTGGCATCTTCTTTTTCACCAGTTATTGTATTTAGTAACTTTTTTTGAAGGGTAAATTAGTGATTTTCCCCCACATTTATTACAAGTTGATGGGATCTAGTTATTTTAAATAAATGGCACATGTCCTTTTATGCTTTTAATTTTCCCTTTAGTTGGAAAGATTTTAGGAGTATAACTGAAATCCTCAACCGTGAACTGGCTATTTTTAATGTGTATTATTCTCATTAAAGGTGACTAGATTTAATAGGGCTATTAGTGGTATATATTTTGAGTGAATATGAAGAAGGAAAAAAACACTTTAGATCTTTGATATCATAAGCCTCTTGTGATTGAGCAGGTGTTCCCTACTTCGGTGGTGGAGCTAGAAAAAGCTGTACCTTATGTGTTTTTAAAAAATTACTAAATGGTTCCATCTAGTGGAAGCCGTTCAGATAGTGACAGAAAATATGCCATCTTACACACATGAAAGGTGATGTTCCTTGGGATATCCTAGAAGTTAAGCACTGTGATGGTGAGGAATGTAGATAGATGCTCTAATATTCTACAGGAACTCCTCACTTAACGTTGTAGTTATGTTCCTGAAAAATGTGACTTTAAGCAAAACGATGTTAAGCGAATCCAGTTTCCCCATAAGAATTAATGTTAGGTTCCAGGGAAATTTTTTTCACCAGACAAAAGACTACATTGTGTGTGTGTGTGTATATACACACACACATACACAGAGTATAAGTTTTAAACAAACAATTTAATAGTGGTGCACAGTGTTGATGATTGTGAAGCTTGGCTGAGGTGAAAGAGTCAGAGGGTGGAATATTTTTCAGGGAATGCCTTACTGCTAAATGATGAACTAGCTTTTGGCTGAGCTCTCACGGGTTAACACGTTGTTAATGTAGCCTCTCACATTCTACAGGGCAGCACAAATGGAGGGAGGGGAGACAGCATAGCAGACAGAGACAGACACACACCTTGTATGTGGGAAAGAGAGTGATGCACACTGCCCCTTTAAGTAAGCTGACCCCATTCTTAAGTGCATTGTCTTTTTAAGTGGATCAGAAGCTGAGTCAGCAGCTGCTGCCCCAAGCTCTCTCTGTCTCTCTCTCTCCCTCCGTGTCTCCAGCCTGCTCTAAATGGAGAAGGGGTAAGTGGGATGCAGGAGCGGGGGGCACCCTGACATTAGCCTCCCCTTTCTTCTCCCTTGCACGGCAAGCAGGAGCAGGTATTTTGCTGCCCTAGGCAGCAAGCACAGGAGGGGGCGCCGGCAGCCACTGTCCCCAGCATCTGCCAAATTGCCGCCGACATCAAGATGGCTTGTTGAGCTGCCGCCGAATTGTCGGTGGCGATTCGGCGCCAGCTCAACACGCCTCCTTAGTTTCGGTGGCGATTCGGCGGACACTAGGACAGCGTACAAGCTGTTGAGCTGCTGTCAAATTGCCATTGATGGGGGTAAAAAGCCGTCCTCCAAATTCTACTGCCCTAGGCAACCGCCTAGGTCGTCTAATGGGTAGCGCCTGCCCTGAGCAGAAGGCTCCAGGGAGCAGCTCCAAAGCAGAGGGCAGGAGCAGCCTATGGCAGTGGGGGGAGGGACAGCTGAACTGCCAGCAATTCATAGCCTGCTGGGCAGTTGCTACACAGGGAACATAGGGGAGTGGGGAGCTGATAGGGGGCTGCTGGTCTACCCTCGTTCCAAGCCCCTACCAGCTAGCTGCCACAGGCTGCTCTTCCTGCAAGTAGTGGACAAAGCAGGTGGCTGTCAAACGGTAGAAGGGAGCATTGCACAACTTTAAATGAGTACGTTCCCCTAATTGGTCAGCAACGTAACAACGTTAACCGGGATGACTTTAAGTGAGGAATTACTGTGTTTTATTCCATTTTATCCTTCTATCAGTTGTTCTTACAGCATTATTTCTAGTACTTTGCCCACCCCAGTTTTTAAATGTCTTTGTCTTCCTTTGAGACAATTAGATCATTTTCTGAAAGTAACTACTAATATTAAGGTTACAAAACAGGTTTTCCGTTAAAACCTCCAGTTTTCATATTAGCTATTTCCAGCTCACAAGGTCTTCCCTGCCCCTCACAACTCCTGACTGGCTCTAGGCCCCTCTCTGCATGCCATTTCCTGACGTCAGAGACATCGATTCATCCACACGTGTAGGGTGACATGCTCAAATTCAATCTGTAATCCACCCAACCCTTTGGAATAGATCTCCTGCATTGAAGAGAATGACAGGGGACCATGCATCCGCCTTTGTCCCAAGAGAAATAGGGTAAAGTTAGAACCAGCGGGAAACCTTTTTTACAAAACAAACAAAAAACTTTCCCAATGTGGATATAACCTGACAGTGAGATTCCAGGTTTGCTCTCCTGCCCAAAACTCCACCACAAAACCAGCAGGCTACTAGCTTTAAATATCAGAATATCCAGAAGCATTTTCTGTGAACACCACTTCTGAAATATGATAGATATTTTGTTAGTATGAGAAGGAGAGCTATACCCTAGCATTTCAATTTGATTTTTCAAATGACAATAGATGTCCCACTCTTTTGTGCATAACTCTTTCTCTTGTAATTTCCCCCTTGAAAATCCATTGTATATAAACTATGTGCCCAACTGCTATTACACAAAAAGGGCAAAATATGAACACAAATTTGCAAGGAACTTCCAGGTGATCTTTGTTCTCGAGAGTCCTCTCCCTCCCCAAAATCCCTTACGTGCCAATTTATGGTTGAGTCCTATATTTTCACAGGTTGGAATTGAATTCTATTGAAAACTTTAATGGCCCTTTGTATATTTAACTACCTTTGTAAACTAATCTATTCTGATTTAACAAGTGAGATTGCAGCTTGCTGACAGATCAGGGATGGTGTAGATAATGCTTAGCCCTCCCTCAGTTCAGGGGACTGGACTGAACTTTTGAGGTACTTTCCAGTCCTCCATTTCAGTGATTCTGTGGTCCTCCCCCCAAAAAAACAAAAAAAAAGTTATCAGTGGGTTTACTCCCCCCCACAAAAAAAACAAAAAAAAAGTTATCAGGATTACACTGAATTAAGTGGGTATGCACAATTACTAGAAGTTCTGCTTAACCTCAATATTTTTTAAATTGCTGTTTCTTATCACTGTGATGGTGTTGTATTACAAAAACCTATTCCAGACTATCAACAGCATTATAACTCTTACTTTCCTCTCAGGTTGCTCTCTTTATATGAGACAAACTTACAGTAAAAAAATCTAGGTGGTTCTGAGACAAACTCCACACACTGTGTACGTGTCAGCCAGAAGATAATTTTAAATTTTATCCACATTTTAAAATATCTGTAGTTACTAAGAAGCTATTAGACTTGCAAGTAAACACTAAATCCCCTTTAGTTATGCACTGTTTTGGCTGCTACTGCGTATAGCATGTTAGAAGTCCTTTCAAAATATTAGATCCATGATAAATATAAAAGATGATACTGTTCACTTGATGAATACTAACATTTAGGACGGTCTATAGTAATGTTGCAAACAATTGACTGAAGCAAGGAGAGTCACAGTTTTTAGTAACATGATTTGCCTATGTTGTGTCCTGAAATCTTAACTAAAAAGAGGCATAATAGCTACAATTATGTCCCATACATCATTCTCAATTTTGGCATCCAAATCTAGTCTGGATTATTTTCCATTTACATATTCACCCATTATATAGAATTCAGAAGTTCCTGTCTCTGCCTCCATTTTTCTTCAAAGAAATGAAGGAATTTAACTCAAACTGTGTTTTAAGCAATGTTAAGAATGTGACACAAGTTGATAAAAGCAGGGAGCCTTACAGTAGTTGAGGATGATAACTCACCCTATGTCTGGTTGTTGCAGAGATCACAAAACAGTGGGTGATGTCACCCATTGCTGCATTTTTGTCTTAGTTCAATGTAGTATCATTTTAATAAATATGTTCACTATAGAGAACATATTTGTACTGGCACAAACTTCTGTGATTTCTGTATGTCGGATGTATGTCAATATGACCTATAGCTTTGTAACGTAACAGTCTTTGTAATGTAACAGTGTTTAACACTTAATTATACTAATTATTATACATTTTTTTATTTTGCAAAGGGGCTCCATTATATAGAAACCACATCTTAAACAGACTGATTAATTTAGTCTCTGAGAATGCATAAAAACTCTCTTATGTTATAAATAAAAAATAATTGCAGATCTTTGGGATGCATTTATAATAGTATTGCTCTTACCTCCCATTCTTTGGTATCTGAGCATTACCGTTTGTTCTCTGTAGTGAGAGTGATTATACTGTGGCTCAGTGAAACCGAGACCCAAGAACCCACCAAGCTGTATGTTGGAGAAGAAAGTATGTTGTTGCAGACTCCTAATGGTTTCATTTTGGGTGTCTGTTATGTTCTCTTCTCAGCTGTACGTTTACTGGCCTTGGCAGTAAATAAATTGAATGAATTAGAAGATATGCTAGTGAGTCTGTGATACCGTGACAGGATACATAGTTAATTCTACATTGGAGGAGGATGTCTGACTGATGAAAATTTCCCTTTCTTTGCCTACAGACAGTCAGTCAGATCTGGAGACTCTAGGTGGGGTGCTGGATCTGACCTCCTGCGAGAGAGAGCAGCCAGAGGAAGAAACGGAGCTACTAGAAAACAAATGCAGTCCCAAACAGGAGCAGAAGGCTGACTCGCCCCAAGGAGAAGAGGATGCACAAGAAAAAGCAGATGAGTATGAAGAGGGACCGGAGGAAGACTCTGTAAGTAACAAAAGCCTTGACCTCAATTTTGCCAGCAAGCTGATGGACTTTAAATTGGCAGAGAGTGACCAGAGTGCAGGAAACTGCTCTCAGACTGAAAAGAAACACGCCTGTGATGTTTGTGGGAAAACCTTCAAATTTGCTGGTACTCTTGGTCGGCACAAAAAGGCCCATGCTCGTGAGGACAGAAAGGACGAAAAGAGCAGTGAGGATGAAAGCAAAAGTGTTCAGGATGAAGCTGGAGCTCCCCCAAAGCAAGACTCCACTCTTGATCAGGAAGAGCCCCCAATGGACTTAAAGGTGCTAGAATCTTCTGTGGACTGTGAGGCAACAGGAAAGGAGAATGAAGAGAGTGAAAGCATCTCTGAGGGAGAGAGCACAGAGAGAAAATCCTGTGAGAAGAGTGATGATGACAAAAAACCAAAGACTAATGGGGCTAAGACTACCACAAAGGCAGACAAGAGGAAAAAAGTCTGTACTGTGTGCAACAAGCGGTTTTGGTCTCTGCAGGACTTGACACGACACATGAGATCCCATACAGGTAAGTGGAGAACATAAGACAGTATTGCAGGGAGGAGATTGCTGCTTATGGTCAGCATCCTCTGAGCTCTTCAGCCTGATGGACCTCAGCACGAGCAGGGGCTTCTAATTCCTGCTGCACAATCAAACTGTGTTATGAGGCGAGCTTAAGTTTCTGTGGTAACAGAAAATGGAGAGGAATGGGGAGAGAATGGTAAACATGCAAAATCCTTTATGTCTGCAGAAAGCTTAGTGGAAATACGTAGTTAATTATATATTTAACTACCTGGGGGAGGTGCGTATTTGGCTTAAATTTTTTCAGAATTATTTTTCCACTTACGTGGTGCAGACTTTGGAGGTGAGGTGAGAGCAGGGAAACTGTTGCACAGATTTTATATCCAGCTCCTTGCCCACTCCTCTGTGGCTCTGCACTTCCCTTCTAGTTCGTTGCACATTGGAGTAGAATGACACTATAAAGGGAATGCATGGGAGGAGGGGAGTTGGTTTGTCATAGGATTCTAGAGACCCAGCATCTCCATGCCTTGGTGAATCTGTTTGCACACACTCCTCACTGTGTTTTCTGAGTGAGAGGCAACACCATGATCAGCTTCAGTTCTTTCTCTGAACCTGAGCAGAGCAGGTGGAGTAATACATTTAGTACACTGCCCCCCAGTGATTTTTGTTGTGCATTTAGTCATCATGGAATAAATAGGGTTCTGCTTTTGCAGAAGGATATTGTTCAGCATTGCATTACGAGGGAGGATTAGAGGACTCTTCCATTTGGATTAGTAAAAATCACAGTCATCTTCATGTAGAATGGCTGAGCAATAAGACCTCAAAGAGGTGTGAATCGTTCACACCACTGCAGGAGCTCATCCTCAGAAAGCACAAAAGCACCATTTAGTTCAACAGAAAATGCTACGTTAGACTTCAGAATCCTTCCCCAAAGGCTTTCTTGAACACACGTGTATCATATGTCATAGTGATTTGGTAATGGACACAAATAAATACAAGAATGAAACCAAACTATTCAAGTGTGCTTAATTTCACTTAGCAGTAAGCAGAAGTGACATCAGGAAAAGGGACTTCCTTCGTGTGCTGCTTTTTCTGGCATAGCTTTTCATTGTTACATATTTTCTGATTAAGCTTGGATACATTATATTTAAATTTTAATCAAAAGTGAAGCTTCACTTAAGTAATCACACTAAGACACTTTTTAAAGTGTGTGTGTCCAATTTTGACCTACCTGAGTAAATAACCTGTTAACTTCTCAGATGCCAAACTGATTTCTGATTGAAGTCTTCAAAAAAATAACACCAAATCTCTTTTAGTGTGACTTTTCCAAAGTGCTGAGCACTCACAGATCCTCTTGAAGTCAATGAAAGATCACCACCTTTGAAAATCAGGCTGAGTCCAAAGGATGAGTCTTGCAGTGAGTTTAGTTTTCACTGCTAGACACGTGGGTTGTGTCACAAGGGAAAACTGGTTTGGTTTCATTCTTGTATTTATTTGTGTCCATTACCAAATCACTACAACATATGATACACGTGTGTTCAAGAAAGCCTTTGGGGAAGGATTCTGAAGTCTAACGTAGCATTTTCTGTTGAACTAAATGGTGCTTTTGTGCTTTCTGAGGATGAGCTCCTCAACAATCCATGTGTCAGATACTTTTAATATTTTAATTGTCCTGAAGGCTTGTTGGACTTGTCACTGGGGTCTTTTCTCTTCCCACCTTCCCCCTGCTTTCTTAAGTTTTTAACTTTTTCTGAGTAGTCTTGAATAACTATCTTGACTAATGCATGATTTTTTTCCCTTCAAACCCAATACATTTAACTGGCTTCATTGCCAGTTGTTTCTAATAAGTTGTTTTTGTGACCCTGTCCACGTTTCCCCAACTGGGGACTCTCAGTCACTTACATTGACAGTTTTTTCTCTTGCTCATTCAAATTTATATGTGGCAAAAATCTATGAGATGCTTTCTCTTTCTTGAAAGGTTCCTTTTTAAAAAAAGACCTCTCAATAGCACAAAAAAGAGGGTTAGGATCAGCATAGCAAGAATATTTTTGGTTAAGACTGAGCAGCATTGGCAGGGCTCTGTGGGGAAAGTTTGTACAGTGTCTGCCCGAAGAATAAAAATAAGATGCATGGAAGAGTCATTCGCTCATCTCTAGTCCATTTCTCTTCCAATGCAGGGTGGTCCCTACAGTTAATTTTCTAGTATATTATTTTACAACATACACTAAGTTGGGCTTAATCCATTACTCTGGGCTCTTCAAATTTCTGAGCCCACTCTATGCACTCATGTTTTTTAAAAGATCAAGAAACCGAACTTGCATCCTTTATTTTCTTTTCTGTTGATCATGGGCGCGGGATATGCAGTGCACCAAAGGGCCTTTGCAGCATTAAACAGAACCTGATTCGGCGTTACAGAATCTTTAGAGCACTCTGCTGGGTTTTGGGTGAAAAAAAATTTGGAAAAAAAACCCCAACCTTAATTTTTTTCCCCGGTTCTAATCAGAACCATTTGAGAGTAAAGTTACTCTGTGCCTCGGAAACATCTTACAAGCCGAGATGCTTTGCAGGTTGGTCTGCATTTGCACAGTGAATCATGGGACTGTTCTTTTACTTAACAAGAGATGGAGTTTGGTATATCCAAACTCATTTGTAAGCAGGTTCCATTCTAATTGGTTTAATAATTTGTGTGTAAAATGTTCACCCTTCTACCAGCGACTGAGGAAGGAATGTTTTCTCACATGCTGCCTGGCTTGTTTTTTAAATACTGGCTGCCTAGAAAGGCCCATCATCCTCATTCCTTCTATGATCCCCATCTCTTGTGTGCCAAGGGCTAGTCTTTACTATTTTGTGGTAATTTCCATCCTTTTCAGAGGGAAAGAAAGTCATGCAGTCTGTTTATCCTGCAGAGGAAACTGTTGCCTCAATGCCATTGGCTCAGTTTCACAAACATCTTTGAGTTTCAAAAGATTTTTCTGAACTTCTGGCAGAAAAAGTTGCTCAGTTAAGGGAATGGAATTTTAACAGACACGAATTATAGGTGCTGAATACAGCATGTCAAATTACTAACTCATCTACCCAAATTACAACATAGACCCTTTTAAAAAATACATGTTTCAGCAGATGTCTTTACAGTTCCCTGAGGTTTATGTGATAACTAAATGTTTAACAATGAATAACCATATGAGCTTGGATGTATTCTCTCACTACCAGATCCTACTGACCTTAGGCAAGATTGAAGAATGAATTCTCTAAAACCATTGTCTTGTGTTTCAATAGGGTAGTTGCAAGTAAATTCACTATTAAATAGGCAGTTGGGTACACAGGTGGACATACAGTTCAGTATAGTTGTAGTTTTACAGCCAGATTTTGTAACCATATAGTTACAGATATTAGGTACAGAGTTGTTAAATATCAGTTGTTACAGAAGTGGCAAGTCAAGCATTTATTTGGTATATGACTTCAATAAAGCCAACATCTGCAAATGTTGGTGCCTAAAATTACACACCTAAAAAAAAAAAGCAGCCTGATTGTCAGAGGTGCTGTTTACATGCAGCTCCCACTGCAGAGTCTTAGTACCTTTCTGAATCCAGTCTCTTTTATTTAGAAACTTAACTGTCGGCCTTAATTTCAAGCAGCAGGTAGTCATCCAAGTCATGTGAAAGGGACTTCTACAGTAAATGTTGGGAATAAACACTGTTGGGACTAGCCCTGGCGACCCCATTAAAAGGGAGTTGTGACCCACTCTGGGGTCCCACCCCACAGTTTGAGAATTGTTGGTCTAGAGCAGTCATATATTTTACTGTCCTGAAAAGAGAAAGGGAAATGTATTTATAATCTTAGTTATATTTTGGTCTTAATTCTGTCCTAGGAGAGAGACCATACAAATGTCAGACCTGTGAAAGGACCTTCACTCTGAAACACAGCCTGGTTCGTCATCAGCGCATACACCAGAAGGTCAAGAATGCTAGGAACCATGAGAAGGAGAGTGACAAAGAGGAGACCCGGTCTAGGTGTGACGAAGACAGTGAAAATGAGTCTATCCATAGTGGCACTAACCCCATCTCAGAAAACGAGTTTGACTCAGTTGCAGGCCTTGGTAACCATTCATCTGTCTCTAGAAACCGAAAAGAAAGTCTCGCCAATGCAGCGAAGGATTCCCTTTGCAAAGCGGAGAAAGCCCCTGGACAAACAGCCAGTACTTGCCTTGCAGAGTCCAGCAAGAATGCACAGAAACAGATCACAAAAGATCAGGAATCTCGGGGTAACTGTGATCACGAGAGTCCATCAGGTTTCATTCAGGACTTGCTGGAGATGCACAACAAAAAATCTCCCATGAATCACATTCTTGCCTCTGCAGATAGTGCACCTCAGCTTTTGGGAGTTGAGTGAATTTCTTACTATGAAATTGGACCCATACCAGCACACAAACTAAAACCAGCAGAGCAAGGTTTTTGGAGTATATTTGTAAGAGTGACCTTCAGCTGTGGGATAGTATGGCAGACTGGATTCAGTGCCATATGCCTTTCAGTATAATAATGCAAGAGACTACAGTATATACTGATTTGAGTGCCTTACTACTTTATTAGATCTTTTGGTATCATAGGTTTTTTCAAAAAAAAAATTGATTTTTTTTGTAATATTTTAATGAATTATTTGGAGAGGACCTTTTTCATTTAAGCATTAATGTTACCTTTTGTATTGGTGTGTGTGTGAGCTTGTTCTTGTATATCTGGTATAGTCGCTGTGATTGTTCTCTGAGCTGGAAATGGGGGCAGTGGGGTGGGGAAGCCCTTGGATACCACAGCCAATAACTGGAAGAAAATTACATGAATTTCAGATGAGATAGCCAGAGGAAATATGTACAAGATGCTGATTTTTCTCAGTATAGACGTTCTTGCATTTGCCATACGATGGAGCATTAATCCAGTTCCAGGTATTAACGACATGATGGTTGAAGGTGTTCGAAGTTGGTTAAAGCCAAAACCAGGAAAGACAAAGAGCTTTCAACCTCATAACTTGTTTCCACTTTTCAGCATTAGAAATGGTAATCTAGTTACCATTTAAAGACCTTCTTTCTGGCCATTGTGGACTGAGTACACAGAGAAGAGTTACATAGCAACTTAACCTATGGAAATTGTGCACCCGCTGTTATATATGTTTGATTTGCTTCAATATATTATTATTATTATTATTATTATTTTATTATTATTTTATAAATTCATCAGTTTGCTAGTCTCTGCAGTCAGCAGAAACGAATGGGCAATATTTGCCCACGGAGATCTACAGCGCAGCTTGGATCCCCTGTTTAAGCTTTCACCAATTCCCCTCTAATGTTGCAGCTCTTCTACTGTACTTAAATGGAACCCTTCCTCTGACTGGAGAATCAAATGGAGGCCAGCAAGTAATCATCACAAATGTACAAGGGAACATCTCACTAGTGATAGCATGCCTGCATGGGTGTGCGGAGGCGGGGTGGGCCATAAAGGACTTCCCCTCCCACCTTGAGTGCATGAGGAAGGCACTGCAGATTGCTTGGTTCCGATCACATGACATTTGTTACGAATGAGCAAAGTTTTTTAGTCTTCCAGTTGAAAGAAAGCAAGAAAGAAATGCGAGCCGTACCGTGATCTTGCTACCGTCTTTTTCTACAGCAAGAAAATACTACTGGTAATAAAACTACACATATAAAACATGTTAAAAATAAATAAAATGAATTAAAAAAATCTTTCTTCCTGAGGTTTTGGGGTTGATGCTTGAAGACTAGTGTGTGTTTATAAATTTCATATTGATAATTTAACTGCTTTAATGCTGGGGGTTGGGATATCTCCACAGGCCTCCTGTTGCCTACAACAGGAAATACTCCCAACCGCCAGCATTTACTGGGTTAAGCAAAATGTATCCTACTGTAGCTGTGCACTGTTAGCTATGCTCAGCATTCTGTTTTTCTTGTTGTCCTTCAGTCGTGATCTCTGGGACAGACAGAGCCATAGTATTGCCGGAGTCTCACTGTGCCGTTGCACCACTTCAGCTTCCTCACCCACACTGTGATCCTCCCTTCCCATGCAAAATAACATGTCCTGCTTTCATGGGACTTGGAAGAAGAGGGCGTTAAATCACTCTCTCTACATATATTTCAACAAATTTCTGGAGACTGAAATCCAACTCCCCAGAATTCAAAGGAAGAAAAGTGTTCTCAAGCGATATTCTCACACATAAAATAAGAAAAAAAAAATGGTTGAGGTATATGTGATTTTTATTAGGGATGTGTGAACCAGTTTTGAAATAAGTTACTCCAAATTAATAAAAATCAGAACCAATGATTCCTTTCAAACTTTACCAGGTTTTACTTAGTTTCAACCAGTTCACACATCCCTTAATTTTTTTATTACTATTATAATTATAATAATAATTGTTATTTGGGGTATTTTGGGGGTTTTTTTGTTTGTTGTTTATTTTTAATTATGGGGTTGGGTTTTTTTTTGCAGCTCTCCACACTAAACTGCGCAATATTGTGGGGGAGAAGCCATTACTAAACTATATGCTGCAGAACAATGTAGCAAGTAATCAATTCCCAGCAGCCTGCCGGGACATCTGCTAGCAATAATCACTATTGATTTAAAGCTTTATTTAGCCTTTATCTATATCCTAGTAGATTATAAGGTCTTGCCACATTTTATTGACATTTTTATTAGTTGAGTTTGACTGAGAAAAATTTTGTTGTTGTTTTTTTCCCCAATATTAAACTGTGAAGTTTATAACATGTTTAAACTATGGGTGAATCTTAGGCTTAGTTTGCATGTTCAGCTAATTTGTCTCTCTATTTTTTTGTTTGTTTGAATCCTTTTATTTTTCCTTTCTCAGGGCTTTTACAAAAAAAATGGATCTTCTGAAATATTTTTGTCAGAGTTGCAATGGACTTAACGATGAAATAATTCAATCACTACATTAAGCACTTGACTGTGAAAGCGCAAACAAAAAAAAGAGAACTTATGTTTGACTATTCTCAGATGGCTTTTCGGAGTTATGTGATAGTCTGATTCCATTTTCAGAATGATTCATAATCTTCTCTCCCCTTGTGTGTGTGTGTGTGTGTCTCTCTCTCCCTCTCTCTATTCAAGAAGGAAATTTAATCTTAGTGATTTCAGCCCATGCAGGAAACAATAATAAATGTGTAGAATTCATATTTTTTCTAAAGGGAACTTAAACTGCTGCTACAAGTTGTGTACAAGACTGGTTTATGCCACATGAACAGAGAATCACACATTTGTTTTGGTACTTCTATTCCTCTCTTTATTCAGTTGTACAGTACTTCCAAATTCAAATTGAAAGTAAACCTGTTCTGTATCAAAGCATCTAAGCAATAAAATGTTATATTTAAAAATTATAGGTTACAAAATGGACACGGCTCTTCTTGTGGGTTTTTTTTGGTAACTTGCTTTTAAGCCTATCTGTGAAGGATTATATGTAAGCCAAAGTCTGAGTTTACGTGTGGGATGGTCTTATGGTTCTCCCTTGTTGTTGAGCTGTGTTTGAACTAGAGATGAACAAAAGATTTGGAACATTTTGTCTTGTATTCCATCCACTTAGGGCAAGTCACAGCTTTTGAAATTGGTGGGGGCAGGGAGATTTTGGTTAAAATTTCAGCTAAAAGTTGGGGCAACATCTTCATACCAGTTTCTTTGAGCCTGCTTTAGTTTGAACTTCTCTTTCCACCTTTAAACTGCAGCTTCATGATCGCATAAGTAAATGGATTTGTCAGGGGTTGGTGCTGTACTTAAAAAATATGAATAGTATTCTTTATAAATGAAATAGGTGTTCAGTGGCGACTACCATCATGGTTGAATTTTCCACAGGGAATTTTGTAGAGCTGTGAAATCTTCAGGATGTAATAGACAGCTATGTGCAAGTACCTGAGAATGTCACTTTCTTTTAGTTTGTCAGTTAAATATGGCCTTCCAACGTGCACTTTATCTGCCTCCATATAGATTGCCTTTCACAGGAGACGACGATCCAGGTTGAGCTCAAGGTTCTAGAGCCCATGGAAGTGTAGGGAGTTTTAGAATCTGCTTCTTTTTAAATCCCTTCCCTGTGGATGATAGTTCCTGCCTTCTAAACCTGTGAAGTGATGTGTACGGGAGTCTGTGCTACTGTGATTTACACCTTTTTATAGCTGCTTGTATTTAAATCATACCACGTTAAGCTCCCCAGAAACCCCTTTGCTGACATGTAACTTACTCTCTCCCATTTGAATTTGCCCCTGTCACTGCCATGATCTTTTCCTATCCTGGTTCTGCAACAGTTTAGGAGAAAAACCAACTACTACTACTGGGCAATACAGCTACCTACCAAAACCACCTCACTTTGCTCTTGCTAGTCCCCCCATTGCCACAGTGACACTTGGTTTCTGAAGACCGTTTGTAGGGCTGTCAGCTGCTTGGCAGGTGTGTGGGGGAAGTGCCAAGAAATTTGGGGCTATTGATGTTACTTCATATGTCAGAAATACTACCTCTTTGTTCCCTCAGCTGTGCATTAAATGTGAAGTTTTACACAGATTATTTTGATTCTGTTTACATAATATGTTTTAAGCAAAACTCCCACAGAGTAGGCAACAGAGCCATCCTGTTTTGGGAATAACAGTGAGATTTCAACTTGATTTTTGAGTGCCAACTACATTCACTGTTTTTCCAAGCATTGGGCTTGGGGAAAAGACTGAAGTTCCTCATTCACAGAGCGCTGCATGGAATCATTGCTGAGGGTTGAGAAAGGAACCAGACACCTACCTTCCTGCGTGGTGGTGTAAAGAACAAAGTTGGCATCTCTAGCCGGGAGTGCGGGAATGGGAGGAGATTCTCAAAATGTAGGAATTGGGTGAAAACCCAGTATTTGTCTCTGGAGTGCGATACGAAATGTTGACTTGGGTTGCTGTCGGTAAGAGATGAAGAAAACTCAGCCTGGAAATCTCTGATAAAGAGAAACAATAGCAAATAGGAATAAAAATATTTTATCTCCTTAGTCACATAATAGCAGTAGTAGGGACGTGTGCACACAGTACTTACAGCGAGTGGGGGAAGAATAGGAAATGAGTAGTGACGGGGACAGATGCATGTGACTGTGCTGTTTTCTTAAAGTGGTACTTTTCAGCCCTACACTGAACTGAAATCCTCACATACACTCTGTTCAGACTCAGCCTGGCAAGGTGGAAAGTAAGGAGGCAAAAGACCGAAAGAAACATCCTCTGACTTCTCTAAAACCTCCAGCTCCGATTCATTTGCTTGCTTTTCTGGAGCTCTATGCTTGGGACTCCAAATTACAGGCAACCTGCTAAGAAAAACAAGCCACTTGTGGAAACTTCAAGGGATCCTAATGGTTGCAGCTACAACTATCTGCACTCAGGCGAAAACCCAGGGGCCTGCTGGACATTTTTCTGGAACTGGCCCTGCGCCTACCCAGTAGGTGTAATTGTTGTACTGCCTTAAGGCAGCACCTGATTGACTCTCCGTGCTAATGTCCAAAGAGAGAGACCAGGCATGAAGAGGGGGCAAGAGACAACAAAGGGACATGTCTCACTGTCTGGTTTAAGGTGGAAGGAGCTCGATTAGAATTTCCCATAGCTCGGTGGTCTCTAGAAGCCCAGTGTCAAAGAAAATAGGTGTTAATCCTTATTAGTCTTGAGTATCCCAGTGTGACCCAAGAAATCTTGGCCCACTTGGATAACATGCTCCACCCTGGCAATGATCATAATAGTAATAGACTAATTTGCACTTAACGTCCATAGATCTCAGAGTGATTTGCAAAGGTAGTATCAAGGTAGGTAGCATCATTAGCCCCACTGATAAAATGGGGATAAACAGAGTCATGGAGAGATGTAGTGACTTGCCCAAAGCCACGTGGCAAGTCTGTTGGCAGAGCAAGGAATTGAACCCAGGCCTCCCTTCTTCCACAATGTTGTCTCCTTTCAATTAGAAAGGAGGAAAAGGGAGGGTCCAAAGCCAGGCTTTTGGGGTCGGGAGAGGGAAGTTGGTACATGAAGTGACCTGCGCAGAGGGTAAGAAATCAGCATAAAATGCTGGAGAAACTGGTCGTTGAGCAGTGACAGAATCCTGCCTGGAGTACAAAGGCATTCTATAGCCAAGAGAGAGGGCTTGAGGGAGAAGGTGAGAAATTGGCCAGTCTCCTCTAGGGAAGTGGTCCCCTATGCATGGCCACCTAAAGTTAAACTTTAGAGGCTCCCCTAATGGTGAGGAAGCTACATAGTAAGAATGGTCCAAAAAGCGATGTGCTGGAAAAAGCCGGCACCTAGAGTAGAAGCCTTGGTGATGCCACCTCCAGTCTGTGTGGGACATCAGTGGTCCTGAGCTGTAAATCTCAGGATCTCAGTGATTCTAAAAAAAAGGCAAACACTCCACAGAGGGCTACAGTAGTGAACCCCCAACAGGGCCTAGGAGGTCATCAGAAGGTCTCCTCATCCCCCTTTTCAGTCAGTAGGAATTAGTGTTTCTTCCTTCTCCACATGATGCTAACCCTGGAGAGACATACCACCTTTGCCCTCTGCACTTTTTGATAATTCTCACTGCTTTTGCTGTCCTGTGATGATGTGCCCACAACTGTGGACGATAAGCAGAAGTACATAGTCAGCATCACAACACATTGCCTTTTGTTGTGGGTGCTATTCCTCTCCTCATTGTAACCGATGCCAAACACTGAGGCTAAGGGTCTGTACTCATCTCATTCCCACATCCTCTTCCATGTCAGTGTCCCCTAGTGTGTTTGTTTATTAGGGATAATCCCTTTCCTCATTTTTGCCCAATCTATTTTTAAGTTTCTTGTTCACCCGTACCTACCTCACCTCACCACTCTCCCCATTAAATTGGATGAGTTGCTTTGAAGGCCTTGCCCTCTTTTTAGTTAAGTTCCTTTTAGATCTGATGTGTCTCCCTTCTTGGTATTTACTAGGGTTACCATTCGTCCGGATTCTCCCTGACATGTCTGGCTCTTTTGGCTAAAAATAATGTCCAGGGGGAATTTGCAAATGTCTAAAAATATCCGGGACTTCTCCCTGGTGCAGAGCGCGACATTGGGCTCTGGCAGAGCCTTTCTCTCCCTCTTTCGTGCAGCTTCCGGCAGCACATCCACTCTCCCCTCCACTCTCCTCCCCCTCCTCCTCCTTCCCCTGCATTCTCTCCCCAGCATGAGGCTCGCAGCTGGGGGGAGGAGGTGTGAGATCGGCTGTGCTTTGAGCTGCAGAGCGTGTCCGAGCCCCACACGCTGTTTTGAGCGGCACGGGGGGGGGGGGGCGGCAGGCAGGGTTAGAGAAGAGGTAGAGAATTTCTGGAGGGGCCAGTCAAGGGACAGGGAGTGGGGGGAGTTAGATGGCTTGGGGGTTCTGGGAGGGCAGTCGTGGCAAGGAGCAGGGAGGCTTAGAGGGTGGGGTCCTGGGGGCAGTTAGGGTTGGGGGGGTCCCAGGAGGGGGCAGTCAGGGGGCAAGGAGCAGGGAGGCTTAGATAGGGGGTGGGGTTCTGGGGGCCAGGGGTCCCAGGAAGGGCAGTCAGGGGACAGAGTCGGAGGGGGAATTTGGGGTTCTGAGGGAGGCGGGAAGTGGAAGGGAGTGGGCGGGGCAAGGGCACCCCCTGTACTCTTTTTTTGGTTGGCGAAATATGGTAACCCTATATTTACCAACCCTTCTAGTTTTAAGTCAGCTGTAGACTCGTAAAGGCTGCTGTGCATTCCTATGTCCAAGCCACTGAGACTCCATGTGATTAAAACCAGATGCTAATTCCTGCAGAACTCTGCTCATCACTTCCATCATGGGAGAGGTATGTTTATGTACCACTACCTGCAATCTTGGGTCTTGATCCTGCAAGCACGGCTGTTCCATTAACTCCAATGTAATGAGGCGTGGTAATATGCTCTACATCAGTAGCGAACATTTCCAGGACCTATATCTTTTTTTAATATGAGGGACGGGAGGATGTAGTGAGGCAATGTGGCCTCCCTGTGAGCCAGAGCGGGAGGGACCATTCTCTGCACCCAGGTGGGCACAGTCAGGCTGGGCTATCCCCTCCCACCGGAAGTTGAGAGGTGGAACAGGAAACACAAAAGGCGGATCCTCCAGCTCAGTTGGAGTCAAGCCAGGGAAGAAGACCAATGTGCCTGACTTGCTGCAGGCCTCGGACTCTGCTTCTGAACCAAGCAGTGCCCTGCCCCTGGAGGAGACCAAGTCCACAGGAACTGCTGGGACTGCCACTGGCTATCTGCCCCATGGAGACGGAGGACACCCACCGAGCCAAGATACCTGACAAAGGGGTAATAGGAAGTAGTTGGGTTGTGGCCTGAATCCACGTCAGCATGTTGCGGGCGAATCCCTGCTGACCCAGTGGCGGAACATTCCACCACTGTGAGGGCTCTGGCGTGGGACCTGGTGGAGCAGGGTGGGACTGAGTCCCCTTACTCCCTGTTGCCAGCCCCACCCCTGGGGCAGCAACCTCCCCACCATAGGCCAAGAGGCCTGCATTTGTCTGCCAGAGGTGGGAAGATAGGCTGTTTGGTGCTCTGCCCCACCTGAGGGTGTGGACCTATAGACTGCTTGTTAGCTCGGCCCTACCTGAAGGCCAGGACATACAAACTGCGTATTTGCTCTGCCCTGCCTGAGGACCTGAGCCTATAGACTGGTGCTCTGGCCCGCCAGAAGGGTCAGGGACTAGCACCTGATTCGTTAATTCCCCAGATACTAGACAGCGATCCTGGTGACATCGTGAGGCACTGTGACCTCTCTCTGATCCCCCACCCCTGAGGGGGAGGCAACCGCCACCCCACTACAGAGGGTATGGGCCACATTTGCTCAAGTCCCTATGTATCTCTTCAGTTGCCAAAGTAAAGCTTTTCCTTTTTGTTATTTTTAAAATTCTGGTGTGGTTCAGCAGCATTAAGTCTTTGAACTACAAAAATAGAACAATCCAAATGTCCTTTTCTTTCAACACAGAGACAGTCAATTTTTGGAACTGGTGTGTCAGGAACATTGCACTTAGGTTACATCTCTAACAGGCGCACAAAACTCTAGTGGACACTTCTCCACAGACCACCAGCGCAGTGAGCAACACTGCACTGGTGGTCTAGGACCTGTTTGCCTCTTCGGCAAGACATCTAACATATGCTGCTCCAGCACAGCACTAGGCTAGGCCTCAGGGAAGAGGTCCTTCTGTTTTCCTGAGAGGACCACTGAGGTACACTTTTCCTCCCATCCCTCTGTTACCACAAGTTTTATGAAAGATTTATCACAATAAAGCTTAAGTCATTCTCACACCCAACTGATTCAGATAATTCTGATTTTTCAGCCTGCTTACAAATGCCAACCCTTCCTCCTATCGGCATCCATCCCTTCTTAGATCTGTTAACCCAGGAGACTGGCAAGATCAAACATCCCAACCCAAACTCCCTGTATCTCAGCCTGGTATTTGGATAAGCATCAGACCCAGAACGCTCATGTTCAAAGGCTTTTAAATCTATTCTCATTCAAAGTAGAAAAGATTCCACCAGAAAATGTTATCTGGCTAAACAGAGGCATTTCTCTAGTTTGACTGCAACAGAAGCAGTTATCCCCAGAAGCAGCAGATATCCCTGATATTTTAAACTATCTCTTTTACGTGAAGATGTTAGGGCTTTCCATTAGTTTGCTGCAGGAGCACCTAGCAAGAATCAATGCCTCCATCCTCCAGTAAAAAGCCACTCTACTCACCAACAATAATTAGATTTCTGAAGGGTCTGGTTAGGACCTTCCCACCAGTGGTGAAAACAGCACCACAATGGGACCTCAACTTTGTACTCTCAGCATTTATCAGACCCCCTTTCCAATTGCTGTCCACATGTTCCACGTCCCACATCTCAATGAAGGGCACATTCCTAGTCACCATCCCTTGCACCAGAAGGATGAGCGAATTGAGGCTCACCTGTCTTATGCCATATTTCATAAGAAGGCTTCCCTTCAACTCCACCCAAAATCCATCCCAAAGTAATTTCTTTCCAAAACCTTATACTTCCAATGAGGGGAGGAGACTTCCTGATGCCAGATGAGCTTTGACCGTTTTTGTCTACAAAGAGCAAAGCTGATGAAGAGTCACCAAAGTTATTTTCCACTATAACGGAGCAATTGTGAGGACAAGCATTATCTACTCAGAGACTCTCTAAGTGATCTCTTTCTGCTGACACATATTCCCCTCCTGAGCAGGGTGAGAGCCCAATTCCACTACAGCACAAGTAATCTCAAGTAAAAGTGCCTGTACTGGATATTTGTAGAGTAGCCACCTGGAGCTCCATCTGTATCTTCACATATTGTTATGCGTTAGTCCAGGCCTCTTCAGCAGACACAGCTGTGGGGACTGCAGTCATTCAGGCATCAATTCCAACCGCATCCTGGCACCCTTGTTCCTGTTTGAATACTGCATTCCATCATCCATGTGAGAATACCCATAAAGGCCCACACTTGAAGAAATGGAGATTATTTATCTGTAACTGGAGGATCTTTGAGATATGTGATCCCTGTCTATATTCCACTAACCACCCTCTTTCCCATCTGCTTTGGATATTTCCTGATTTTGCAGTAAGAAGAGGAAGTGGAGAGGAGTCAGCCCACGTTGCCCGTTACACCCTTACTTTAGAGCACAAGAAGAGCAACTCCACAGGCAAAGACAAATGGACACTACTTAATAGAAATCTCCAGTCTCAGGTACATGGAGTGCATGCATACCCATGGTTGGAATACAAATAGGGAACACGTATCTTGACCTTCCAGTTACAGGTAAGTAACACCCATTTCCTCTCCTCCCCTCAGAAAACTCATCTTTGCTTCTTATATGTTTCTGAGGGTGTCTCCAGTACCTCTGAGGCAAGGAAACATCTCATTAATGTTTCTGGTTTCACACATGTTATGTGAAATCTCACATTTGTCTTTAGACTACATCACTCAAGGGTGAGAACAATTAGTACTTATATTGAAGTAATTTAGTAGTGTGGACCAGGGCAATGTGTGCTACGTTTCCACAACTAGCTCAAAAACTGGAGCAATGGAAATTTGTAGTTATCTTCCCAAAGATCAATAAAAACTGAAGAGAAAACTCTCCCTCTCCCATCCCTAAGGCAGTCTGCTTAGCCTCACTCCATGATTTTTATTTGTTCTGCTAAGACCACTGCCGTTGATCCAAAGGGACATTTTATACGCAGGAGTGGAGAATATGCCATGCAGAGATCTAAACTGTGAATAATAACCACATTTGAACTTCTCTAGTGCCTAGCATCAGAGAATGGTAAAGCAACTTACAAATATTAATTGGGCGACCTAGTAGGTAAGAGAGAAGAATACAGATTGAAAAGGAGAATTTTCCCTTTCAGTATGAAAGGCCATAATTTTATGACTGAAGATACTCTATGGATAGTAATTCCATACTCTAATAAGAATATAACAATAGGGATCTATTATCGACCACCTGATCAGGACAGTGATAGTGACGATGAAATGTAAAGGGAGATTAGAGAGGCTGTCAAAATAAATAACTCAATAATAATGGGGGATTTCATTTATCCCCATATTGACTGGGTACATGTCACCTCAGGATGAAATGCAGAGATCAAATTCCTCGATACTTTAAATGACTGCTTCTTGGAGCAGCTGGTATGGGAACCCACAAGGGGAAAGGCAACTCTTGATTTAGTCCTGAGTGGAGCGCAAGAGCTGGTCCAAGAGGTAACTATAACAGGACCGCTTGGGAATAGTGATCATAACATAATAACATTTAACATTCCTGTGTTGGGAACAAAACTGCAGCAGCCCAACACTGTAGCATTTAATTTCAGGAAGGGGACCTATGCAAAAATGAGGGGGTTAGTTAAACGGAAATTAATAGGTAAAGTGACTAAAGTGAAATCCCTGCAAGCTGCATGGACACTTTTCAAAGACACCATAATAGAGGCCCAACTTAAATGTATACCCCAAATTAAAAAACAAAGTCAAAGAACTAAAAAAGAGCCACCGTGGCTTAAAAACTGTGTAAAAAAAACAGTGAGAGATAAAAAGGCATCTTTAAAAAGTGGAAGTCAAATCCTAATGAGGTAACTAGAGAGGAGCATAAACACTCCATATTAAGTGTAAAAATGTAATAAGAAAAGCCAGAATGGAATTTGAAGAACAGCTAGCCAGAAACTCAAAAGGTGGTAATAAAATGTTTTTTAAATACGTCAGAAGCAGGAAGCCTGCCAAACAATCAGTGGGGCCTCTGGATGATAGAGATACAAAAGGAGCACTTAAAGATGATAAAGTCATTGCGAAGAAACTAAATGAATTCTTTGCTTCAGTCTTCACGACCGAGGATGTTAGGGAGATTCCCAAACCTGAGCTGTCTTTTGTAGGTGACAAATCTGAGGAATTGTCACAGATTGAAATGTCACTAGAGGAGGTTTTGGAACTAATTGATAAACTTAACCGTAACAAGTCACCGGGACCAGATGGCATTCACAGAAGAGTTCTGAAAGAACTCTAATGTGAAATTGCGGAACTGTTAACTAGGGTTTGTAACCTGTCCTTTAAATCGGCTTCTGTACCCAATGACTGGAAGATAGCTAATGTAACGCCAATATTTAAAAAGGGCTCTAGAGGTGATCCCGGCAACTAGAGACTGGTAAGTCTAACGTCCGTACCGGGCAAATTAGTTGAAACAATAGTAAAGAATAAAATAGTCAGGCACATAGAAGAACATAAATTGTTGGGCAAAAGTCAGCATGGTTTCTGTAAAGGAAAATCATGTCTTACTAATCTATTACAGTTCTTTGAAGAGGTCAAAAAACATGTGGACAAGGGGGATCCAGTGGACGTAGTGTACTTAGATTTCCAGAAAGCCTTTGACAAGGTCCCTCACCAAAGCTCTTACATAAATTAAGTTGCCATGGGATAAGAGGGAAGATCCTTTCATGGATTGAGAACTGGTAAAAGACAGAGAACAAAGGATAGGAATAAATGGTAAATTTTCAGAATGGAGAGGGATAACTAGTGGTGTTCCCCAACGGTCAGTCCTAGCACCAGTCCTCTTCAACTTATTCATCAATGATTTGAGGAAGGGGTAAACAGTGAGGTGGCAAAGTTTGCAGATGATACTAAACTACTCAAAATAGTTAAGACCCAAGTGGACTGTGAAGAACTTCAAAAAGATCTCACAAAAATAAGTGATTGGGCAACAAAATGGCAAATGAAATTTAATGTGGATAAATGTAAAGTAATGCACTTTGGAAAAAATAACCCCAACTATACGTACAATATGATGGGAGCTAATTTAGCTACAACTAATCAGGAAAAAGATCTTGGAGTCATCGTGGATAGTTCTCTGAAGATGTCCATGCAGTGTACAGCGGCAGTCAAAAAAGCAAACAGGATGTTAGGAATCATTAACAAAGGGATAGAAAATAAGACGGAGAATATCTTATTGCCTTTATACAAATCCATGGTGCGCCCACATCTTGAATATTGTGTACAAATGTGGTCTCCTCATCTCAAAAAGGATATACTGGCATTAGAAAAGGTTCAGAGAAGGGCAACTAAAATGATTAGGGGATTGGAACGGGTCCCATATGAGGAGAGATTAAAGAGGCTAGGACTCTTTAGCTTGGAAAAGAGGAGACTAAGGGGGGATATGATAGAGGTATATGCAATTATGAGTGGTGTGGAGAAAGTGAATAAGGAAAAGTTATTTACTTGTTCCCATAATAGAAGAACTAGGGGCCACCCATTGAAATTAGTGGGCAGCAGGTTTAAAACAAATAAAAGGAAGTTCTTCACACAGCGCACAGTCAACCTGTGGAACTCCTTGCCTGAGGAGGCTGTGAAGGCTAGGACTATAACAGGGTTTAAAAGAGAACTGGATAAATTCATGGAGGTTAAGTCCATGAATGGCTATTAGCCAGGCTGGGTAAGGAATGGTGTCCCTAGCCTCTGTTTGTCAGAGGGGGGTGATGGATGGCAGGAGAGAGATCACTTGATCTTTACCTGTTGGGTTCACTCACTCCAGGGCACCTGGCATTGGCCACTGTCAGTAGACAGGATACTGGGCTAGATGGACCTTTGGTCTGACCCAGTACGGCCTTTCTTATGTTCTTAAGATTAATGTGGTAAGTGCAAAATAATTTGCCCAGGGCTAGTTTTCAGGCAGTAATTTCTTGAGCATACAACCCATGATGGAACATGGAACATGGCCAAGTCGCTGATAAAGATGTGTCCTAGCTTGTATAACATGCCAGCCTGAATCTTGAGAGACAGTGTTATGATATACAATCTGAGCAGTAGAGGTAAGCAAGTGGCAAAACACTTCTGTCAGCAGCACGTACACAGAGAACTGTTCAAGTATGTTTAGCATTTGTAGCCTCTCTTCTGAGTCTAGGGGTGGGCAGAAGAACAGGCTCAGGAACATTCAGGTAAACAAATTCATCAGGCGTACTCATGAAGCCTTTGCTAAGGGCCTAATCATGGGAGCAGCTTGAGTGCTCTCAAGCCTGTCTGAAGTCAATTAAAATGAAAGCATTAAGTACTTTGCAGGTAGGGTGACCAGATAGCAAGTGTGAAAAATCGGGACGGGGTGGGGGGTAATAGGAGCCTATATAAGAAAAAGACCCAAAAATCAGGACTGTCCCTGTAAAATCGGGACATTTGGTCACCCTACTTGCAGCAGGTGCTGAGCACCTCAGAGATTCAGGTCTGAGCTATGAAAAAGGCTCTCTATTGATTAATACACCTTTATTATTATTGGATGTTAGTTGTATTGCGATATATCCTAGGAGTGTCAGCCAGAGACCCAGGAACCAATTGTGCTAAGAGCTGTACAAATAGAGAACAAAAAGATAGTCCCTATTCCCAAAGAGCTTCCAATTTAAACATACTGCTATTCCTTCAGGTGAACATGCCTTTATAGGACTAGTTTGTGTAGTGTAGAATAAAAAATTTGTGTGGGGAAGGGGGTTAGAATGTGGTAATTACCATGTTCTAACATACACGTTGTTTAACTCTGGTGTAGGCAAGGTAAGTTGTACTGTAGCACATGTTAGTGTCAACTTACCCTAAGTTACAGAACACATGTTAGACTGGGCTAGTTAACACACTCTAAAAAGCTATCTTCTATCCCAGGGGTCTCAAACTCAAATGACAACGAGGCCGCATCAGGACAAGTTCATTGACCCAAGGGCCACATCACTGACACGCCCCCTCCCCCCCCCGCTGCCCCCGTCCCCACCCCATCCCTTCCATGAGGCCCCACCCCTGCCCCGCCTCCTCCCCAAGCGCGCAGCTCCCCCCTCCTCCTCCCTCCCTCCTGGAAAGTGCTAAGCGCCTGGAGGTAGGCAGGGAGCAGGCTGGGGACGGGGACGTGGGAGCGGGGGGAAAGAAAACTTTCTTCCTATCAGGACATAAAATTTCGCTGGCCTTCATAAGACATTCTTTTACGAATAGGCCTTCTGTAAAAGGTCGCAATGATTTAGCTATCATTTCACTTATCACAAAACTTGCTCTTACTGAATCTTCGTTAGACTTCTTAATTCCTGAAAATAAATTTCTTTGCTTGGCAAGTGCTGCTTTAAGTTGCTGATTACTGGCATTTTTCCCGTGAATGCATCATATTTTTCATGGTGCATCGAGTCGTAGCGCCGACGCACGTTATACTCCTTGGGAACAGCAATCGTTTGCTGACAAATAAGGCGTTGAATTTTATCTTTTACCTCTGGGAAAAAATAAAAACTCTCCTTTCTTCCATGAATGTTCCTTATTTTGTTAAAGTCATTTCCAAGCAGTTTTAATAAAATATATTCACTTAATAATGCACCTCACTCAAAGGACCAAACAGGAACTTAGATTTACTTCTATTACAGCACCCTCCTGGACTGGGCTGCACTCACACTCCACTCTTGCGCCGCCTCTTCCAACCCCTTCCCTGTCCCCTTCAAACCCCTTCCACAAAGTTCCCACCCCAACTCTGCCCCTTCTCCTCCCCTAGTTCAACCCCTTCCACAAAGTTCCCACCCCAACTCCGCCTCCACCCACCCCTAGTCCAACCCCTTCCCCAAATCCCCGCCCCCTTTCTCCCCCTCCTCCCCTGTGCACAAGGCTTCCCGCTCCTGGCCCCTCCCTCCCAGAAACCGCTAGGCTGCCAGAGAACTGCCTGGCGGTAAGTGAAGCAGCGGGAAGCAGCATGCAGGTGAGAAGCACATGGTGGTGGGGGGATCTTGGCGGGGGGCCTCAGGGAGTTTGGCCCGGGGCCCGCGAGGGAGCTTGGTGGGGGGAGCATTGCGGGCCACAGGGAAGGGCTTGGTAGGCCACATGTGGCCCGCGGGCTACATGTTTGAGACCCCTGTTCTATCCTAATCTGGACATATATCCATAGCTGTCTGCTCACCTTTCTTCTCATTAGCTCAAGCATAGAGGATCTGCATGTGTGGAAAAGGCTGCCATCAGCTCAAAGGTGGCCATAAATGTCAGTGATTTAACAAATAAAAACACCCAGGCTCTTTAAAAACCTACAACCTAAAGAAATGTTTTGAGGTGGGGATTTTTTTTTTGCTTTTTGTTCTAATAGTGAGTTTGGGTTATTTTTATTCACCAGCAAACATTTTCATGCAACCTTTGCAACTCAAACGTGCTGACTGTAAACAAATCCATGTGAAATTAATTACTCTATTTTCCTTATGCACACTGAAAGGAAAACAACAATTAACAAGCATAGATGGTGGAAAGCCCAGTGTTTCTAAAGTTCTTCATCCCTAAGGTAATGCAAGGATATAAATAGTTTTTTTCTGTAAATGATTTATTAATGAACAGTGTCCCCTTAAGTGTCTCCAGCTCCACTACCAACTATGCAGTGTCTCACTATACAAGTAGTGGAGTTTGGGTTCACAGCCTTCTGGGTTTTGAATTCCTTCCTTGTCCTTCAGAATTGCAATTTCTTTACTTTGCTTGGAATGTCAGCTCTTTGGGGCAGGAATTGTCTGTTTGTTCTGTTTGTACAGCACCCGAGCCTGAACATCATCGTTGCCATTTTTAGCCCTGTGAATGCAAGTCAGTTGGCCCAGGCTCTGAGGCGCGCTGCTGTAGTTTTTTATTGCAGTGTAGGCCTATCCCATGAGGCCTGCTAGTGTGGCTGTTTGGCCAGTGTTCAAATCCCAGAGCGCCCTTCCTGGGTCACAGGAGAGAGGAAGGAATGCCTTTTGAAACTGCTCAGTGTGGTGACTAGAGGGCAGGGATGGTAAGTTTTGGCACTAAATGCCTACCTTGTTTTGGCTATTGGATTATGTCATCACCTGTGGATCTGGTGATGGTATCCAGGGTAGTGCTTATCTTTCAATGTCTTTCAGACTCTCTTGGTATCATTATATACCTTTTTTTTTTCCAGCAGGCGTGTTAGCTCTTGCCTAGCAAAAGCCATTGCCTGATGATGATGGTACTCACTTTAACCAACATACTTTTAATGTATGCTCCACAGGAAGAGATACCTGCACCCTGCACAAGTGAAACATTGACAGAGATGAGCCCAGGGCATTCACTTAGCACTTTTCTGCTTCTATGTATATTGTAGTAATTGAATATTGATAAGAGCCAGGGAAGATTTTATTAATTATGAAATACATATAAATGAGTCTAGAGAGAACAAAGTACATTTCTGTTATTGCTTGAGTTCTCAGAGACACATTCATATCTCTAATCCAGAGGTCGGCAACCTTTCAGAAGTGGTGTGTCGAGTCTTCATTTATTCACTCTAATTTAAGGTTTCGGGTGCCAGTAATACATTTTAATATTTTTAGAAGGTCTCTTTCTATAAGTCTATGATATAGAACTAAACTATTGTTGTGTGTAACATAAATAAGGTTTTTAAAATGTTTAAGAAGCTTCATTTAAAATTAAAATGCAGAGCCACCCAGACTGGTGGCCAGGACTCGGGCAGTGAGAGTGTCACTGGATATCAGCTCGCATGTCTCTTTGGCAGGTGTGCCATAGGTTGCCTACCCTTAATCTGTATTTGAGGCACTCCTCTCCCTAACATCTAGATAGCATGATGAGTGGTCTTATACTTTAGCTGCTGCTTCTTCTTCGAGTGCTTGCTCATGTTAATTCCAGTCTTGGTGTGTGTGCCCATGTGCCCCGTTGTCAGAGATTTTGCCTTAACTGTATCCATAGGGCAGGTGTGGTGCCCCCTGGTGTGCTGTGTTCATGCGTCGGTATATTAGGCGCCGCCAGCCCTACACCCTTTCAGTTCCTTCTTACCACCACTGAGGATTGGTCGGAGCGCCTTGTCTTGCATCACAAGATCGTTTGCGGATCTTACAACTCATTTTTCTGTCTCCTTTGTATTTATAGGTAGTTAGACCGTGAAGTGTTGGTGTAATTTAGTAGTTAAGAGTCCCAGCTGGGACTATGCCTCGGAGCTGGGCATGCCCCATTCCCCAAGCGTTAAGCCATGCTCATTGTGCAGCAGGCTGATGCCCATTAGTGACCCCCACAAGAGCTGTGTACAGTGTTTGAGGGAGTCCCATAGAAAGGACAAGTGCAGGATCACCCTCGAACGCGGAAGGAGTGGGATCTCCACTCGGGGACCTTCTCGATCAGACTCCACACCCGGTACCTCTGTATCAGCACATAGCACATCACTGGTACCAAAACCTACCTGGCACTGTTCCCCTCTCCCCGGTGCCTAAGAAGTGGTCAAAGTCAACAGGCCTGCCGGCACTAGAGGGGAAGGGGGCTTCAGGCAAAGGACCTGAGTCAGGCCACATGCCCAGCCTAGAGCTACATGAGAGTACCACTGTGGTTAGACCTCCTAGTCCAGCTAGGGATCTGACTCCTGGGAGCAGCAGGGACCGTGACTCCTCGTAGGGCCTTCAATGCCCGAAGTGGCCCTAGTGGCCAAAGAACAAGCAGGCTGGCTGGCACTGCAGGTGCCAAACCAAGCAACGGACCCAGCTAAGGCCCCGGCATCCAAGGGCAAGCCAGTTATGGGACCGCCTCTAAAACAGGGGAATGTCTCTCATCCCCAGACTGCAGGTGTCAGTCCCCATTCCTGCAGCCTCAGACCCCAGCACCAGAGCCTCAGTCCCCAGCTAGAAGACCCAGTCCCGTCACACCACGATCTCCACCTACAAGGCACAGGACACCTGAGTTGCGATGCCGATCCCCGTACACACAGTACCGTTGGACCTCCTGCCAGATATCGCCACGGCACAGGTCACCATCGCCTAGGTGATCTCCCAGATGTCGATCCCCCTCCCCCGCCATTGCGGGATCATTCCTGGTTGCAGCGCTGGTCTCCAACTCCCCGGTACCACTCTGCGGGCAGGCACTGGTCCTCACCCTCTCCTTACTGGTTGCTGACAAGGGTCAGTCGGCAGACTCAGGCTTCTATGGCTCCTCCCCGATCACTGCAAGGGCAATGGTCCGAGTCAGAAGAAGAATTCAGCATCTCACCAAGGAAAGGTGAATCACCACCGATCTGCGAGACTGGCGCGGCTCCTGCTCAGTAGCAGAACCAGAATGCGTGGGGAATACCTGTTATGTTGGTCCCATACTCTCACCATTCCCTCCCTGGCCGCCTGAGACAAGCCGCCTCCAGCACCACCGCCACTGGAATTGGAACATGGTGTCAAATCCGATAGCAGGCTCTGACACCCAAGGAGCTGTGCCCAGACAAGCTGCCCCTCCCCCTGCAGTGCGGTCGTCATTGTTGTCTCCAGATGAAGCAGTGTCGGGCCCCTCGCAAACAAGCAGCCCCGCTGACGACTTCAAGGAGCACCAGGCCCTCCTCAAAAGGGTGGCTGCCAATCTGAGCTTGGAGGACAAGGAGCTAGCAGAGGAGTCTGACAACCTCTTTAATGTCAGAGTCTCCTCCACCTCGGCCCAGGTTGCGCTGTCTGTCCACCCCGGGGTCCTTAAAATTGCCTCTTCCATTCTGCCTACCTCCAAGAAGGTGGAAAAGAAGTACTACGTCCCAGCAAAGGGGTTTGCGTACGGTACACTCACCCGCCAGCGGAGTGCCTGGTCGTGTCCGTCAATGAGAGGGTCAGGCGAGTGGGACACAGCAAAATAAAGATGCCAAGAGTCGGACTTGTTTGGCAGAAAAATGTATTGGCCGGCCAGCCTGCAATTTCAGGTGTTTAACCATCAGGCCCTGCGAGGCAGGTACAACTTCAACCTGCGGGACTCCATCAGCAAGTTCAAGGCACCCTTCCACAGAACCGAGTCCAGGAGCTTGCTGCCTTGGTGGAGGAACGCAGAGCGGTAGCAACAGGCGCTCTCCAAATGGCCTGGGGTGCTTTGGACTTTGCGGCCAGGGTGGTTGCCTTGGCGATGATCATGAAGCGCAGCTCCTGGCTATGATCCTCGGACTGTCCCAGGAGTTGCAGATCACTCGGCAGCATCCCCCATTTGAGGGAGCAGGTTGAGCTTACTGATGCCCCTCCACAGCCTTAAAGACTCCCGCCAACAAAGAACTGGCCACACCAGCAAAACGTCTGTCGTTCAGGGGTGGGCTGGGGGTTTCACACCCGACGGGCAAAAGTTTTACTGACAAAATTGCCTTAGTCACTTATGCTGACATAAGCTGTAGTGTGGACATACCCTAAGTAGCTGTGTTGTTACCACAAAACTAAGGGAAAAGCCCTGAAGCCCTTTGGGGAGCTGAAGGACAGGACTATAACTGAAAAGGGACAACCACCACCTGCTGTAGCTCTGCCTAGTGTTGCCAACACTCCAGGATCACCCTGGAGTCTCCAGGAATTAAAGATGAATCTTTAATGAAAGATTATGGCATTTGATGAACGCTCCAGGAATACATCCAACCAAAACTGGCAACCATACCCTGGCCTGACCACTAGGTGGCACAGGTGGTTAGTGATCCCCTTTTACAGGAGATAGCAAAAGTTTAGTCCTGATCTTCGGTCATGAAAGACACAACCTCTGTGAAGCATGAAATTCAACCTCTGTTGGTGTTTCACCTACTGCACATGCGCAGAGAAAAGCGGGAGAGGTGGGGTGGGATGGGATGTGATGGATCTACAGTAGACTCCCGATTATCCGGGCTCTGGTTAACCGGGCTGCGGATTAACCGGGACGTCTAAACCAGGGGTCAGCAGGGGAAGCCCCAAAGCAGTGGCAGGCTGAGCGCTCAGCCTGCTGCTGCTGCTTTGGGGTTTCTCCGCTGGCCCCTTGCCAGCTGGGGTCTCAGCCCAGCCAGCCTGGGTGTAGGAAACCCCGGCTGGCAGCGGGCCGAGACCCCCGCTGGCAGGAGCCTGGGGGGAAAGTCCAAAGCAGTGGCAGGCTGAGCACTCAGCCCACTGCCGCTTTGGGGTTTTCCTGCTGGCTCCCGCCAGCCGGGGTCTCAGCTCCTGCTGTCAGCCTGGGCTTCCTACACCCAGGCTAGCAGCGAGAGTGGACTGGGGCAGGCGGTGGGACCCCCTCCTCCCCACAGGGCGCACGGCTGCCGGCGCACCCCTTTCCTCTCCCCCCAGGGTGTAGGGCAGCCCAGGCACTACCCCCACAGTAGACTCTTGATTATCGGGGATTTTATTAACCAGGATTAAGTTTTTCCCGATCATCCCGGATAATTGAGAGTCTACTGTATCACTCCCACTGAGGCAGAGGGGGATGCGTGGAGCCAGCTGATCTGCTCTTGGGCATGCTCAGTCTGAGCCTGTAGCCCAGATTGCTGAGAGCAGTGGAGGAAACTGGGGAAAGTAAACTCAGAGGACTTACAGGAGATGGGGACACAATGCTCTCAAAGGAATCTGGGCAGGGTCCCCTTTCTCTCACCTCAGTTTTATTTCTTTCTCTTTCTTCCCTCTGCTGCTGCCTAATTTGAAGCAAGTGCCAGTTTTGATTCTTCCAAGGCTTCCTGTCTGTATACAGAGGACCACATCTATTCCAGTGTCCCAGCAAAAGTGCAATATGGAATTTACCTGCAGAAAGCTCAAGAAATCGGGTCAGTTGAACTGAATAGGATGATAATCTATTGGACAAGCCCCTGGCTGGGATTTGGAGAGCTAAGTTCTGTTCCTCCTAGTTCTGACACTGGGTAATCTGGGGTAAGTTGCTTCACCTTCCTGCTCCTCAGTCTCTCCATCAATAAAAATGGGCATAATGATACTGGCCACCCTTGTAAAACCATTTAGATCTGCAGATGAGACGTTTCTAAGGGTTTAGGCCTGCACTGGTTTTATTACCATCCTTCAGACCTGGCAGGCCAGCACAGGTGGTTTTCTAGAATTGGCAAATGTTGCGGTTAGTTGTCTGTGTGCCAGTCCACAAAGGAAGTGCTGAAAAATCCTTTTCGGGTCATACCCCTCTGCTACAGGGTAAACTTAAGCCATTAAAGCCACAGAACTTGCATCTGAACAGGATGTTGCAAGGGGAATGAACTCAGCTGAACAAAGACATTGATACAGTAGATGCTCTGGAACACCTGGGTTTTTACTGAAGTGTGTTGTGTTTGAATGCCTTTCTTCTTTTGATTCTTGGAATCTGTCACAGTACACTTTTGTTCTGTGAAAAGTGGCACTTCCAGCACCCTGCGTTGGGGAAAGGAATACACAGCCTTATTTTTGACTGATTAATCTCTGAAAGGATCAGCACCCCGCACAGCCAAAAGGATGTCAAGTAGAATTTGGGGGAGGGGAATGAGTGTGAATGTAGAAGGCGGCTTGTCATCCCCCATTCCTCTAAGAACTAACAGCAATAGAAATGATTAGCTGAATGTGAACTAGAGTGCTCACTCAGGTACCCACTGAGATTTTGATCCCTGTAAGCTTTCCCTCTGAGTTTCAGTAATGACTGTTCTGGTTGCCTGCAAGACAAAGACCTATGGGCTTGTCTACCCTAGAAAGTTGTAGTGCTTTAACTAGACCAGTGTAGTTAAAGTGTTACAACCCCCAGGTGTGGTTATACCAGTATAAAGGTGTTTATATTGGGATAGATATCCTCACGCTGAAAGGGGAATAAACTATACAGCACCTTTTATAGCAATAGACCAGTACAACCCAGAGTGTGGATGCAGTCATAAGTATTCTGGTGTAAAAATTACCATTAACCAAAATAGGTACACCAGTAAAAAAAAAGTGTGTCAGCCAGGCTTAAAAGGTCTTCCAGGTCCTTGCTGGGGATTCTGATAATCCTCTGTTGCTCACTATAGCGAGGTGCCAGTGTTATGCTCAGCAAGTTGGTTATTTGTCAGCTGCACTTTGAATGACCACGTTACACACATAAGTTTTAGATGAATTGGGCCAAATTCTTCTCTGACTTGGACAAAAAACCACAGAAATGAGGGCAGAACTTGGCCCATCTCCTCTAAAGAATCATTAAGAACCTGACTCAGTAGCTGGGTGACAGGGAGCATTAGAGGCTGGGTTTGAAAGTCTAATTTAGGTCACAAATAAATGAAGTTGTTAGGCTCCTCCTTCAGTAGCAAAACCACCATGCAGCTTGGCACGACTCACAGAGCACAGGCAATGAGGTTTGGAACTGAAGGTGCACCAGCAGAGCAATGTGGATGAAACATGCACACAGTGTGTCATCCTGCACCTGCTTCCAGTGGGCCCCCTGAGGCCACAATTATGTTTATGTGCAACCATGATTGCAGGTGCAAACTGTCCACAAGCAAATTGTGGACTTCAGCTTCTTGATCATCAAATCCTTCTCACAAGACAAAGTACAAATGGAGTGATCTAGATTAAGGGTGGTGAGGTTTTTTTAATTGCTTAGTTGTGTTACCCAGTATCTACACCTATCTATTTTGCCCAAACTCTAATATTGCAGCAGTACTTTAATATTCCATGGTACTAGTGCAACATTATTATAAGAACAATGTTCAAATGTAAAGTTACATGCAGTAAATGCCTGTAATCAAAACATGATCACTTCATACCATCTAATAAATATGCCATTGGAGATGAGAAAAAAATGTGACCACGGATGTTGGGGAAGGATAAAAACCTAAATAAAATGTTCCCTTTAATCAGTGATCTTTCCATTCAGATTAATTCTGCTTTTTACAGAGTGAGCGGTGGGGAGAAGAAAATTTAGATTTACCTTTTATGAACATGAACTGTAACTTGCTTTTGGAGACCTCCTCCTCCTCCAGCTGGCAGCTTGTGGTACTGCTGCCTGCATAATGTCTACGCTATAGTAATGTGTAGTAAAATTTTCACCATGTTCCTGTGTAATTAATGCTTAACTATTTCACTCAAGTGGTGCAGCTAAACTGGGAGTTATACTGTCTGCTCTTGAAAAGTTCAAAATCTTGGTCTCTGGGGAAGGACCTGCTCTTCTGAGCACTTGGAAATCTTGGCTCTTGAATGAGAAGTGTATTTGCTCTTTGACTTCCATACACTTTTTTTCTGTAAATGAAGTTTGCAGGAACATATAGGTATCTCACAGTCCTGGCACTTGTGCTGGATTAGTTCCTTGTTTTTAAATTGTTGGGCCAGACAGGACTTGAAATGCTGGCAAACTTGTGACAGACCACACTAGTTTTCTTACGACCTTCAAAGGCAAATGGGTGGGTACAGAGCAGGTTGAGGCAGCAGCCAGGACACTAATTTTAAGTTATTAAAATTTGTACCTAGCAAGCATACAGATTCCTGCAGGACTTGGAAGCATCCCTATTGAGGAAGGGTGCCTAAATTCTATAGGTGTTAGATAGTTAAGGATATGCTTAAGGACTGTCTTTAATAGGGACGGACTTAAGCATGTGTTTGTGACCTTTCCAAAACTGGAGCTCCGGTGTCTGATTCTCCAGGGCTCCTGTACCTTGTCCAGTCACTTCTACTTGTGCAAAGCTACCGTGCTGATCTGGTAATTGTTTTATCATTCACTTTGCAGATATGTAAATGATAACACAGTGCAGGGCAATCAAAAACCAAGTCAATAGGAAGCACAATTGTGGAGTTACTTGCACTAGTATAAAACACTACCACAGCATCACAGTATCATTTTGTATTCACTTTGCACTTGTGTAAATGAATATTAAGGACTGGTGTCCGATTGACAATGCTGGCCAGGGACTCATTCTATCCTCACAACAGACATTTCATGGGCAATGGCCCGACAAGCCTGGTCCAGGACCCAACCCATGTCAAGGGGCACTTGTTTCTATGACCATTCAGGGCCCTTTGAGATTGCAAGTAAGACTACTAAGTAATTATCCTGCTGTGGTGGGCTGTTGTGCATGTGAATTGCACTGAACCGTAGATTTGTTCCATGCAGATCACTGAAAGGGGGTGGGGTAGAACCGCTTGATTCCATATTCTATGTAGTATGGCCAAATATTCGTTAGCATCTAGCTGTCCAAAAACAGTACAAGGCTTTCAAGTTGCAGATAGGTGCCAAGGGAAGGACCTGGATTGCTGTGACTGAAAGCTAGAATGCCTCCCTCTCATTTGTGGCATATATATTTTGTGACTGATGTATCCAGTGTTGAATGACTATGTATAAAGGGAGACAATCTGCAGAATAGGACTGTCACTTTCTAAATGACTTAGAGTTTAAAGCTCTGACATGACCACCTATGGAGACAAGCAACTTGTGAAAGGAGAAACACTATCAGAATTTCCTGACTGAAAGCGGCAAGTAGTTCTAGAAACCAAATTACTTGCACGCTTTTATAGTGTCAAACCTTAGATGACTGGCCAAACCCCAGATGCCTAATATTTTAGGTACTGGACAATGTGTTTTTTTGGATTGCCACTACTGAGTGCTATGTCAAGAGAACAGATCTGGTTGTTGAGGCAGGTTGGAAGTCTTGGCTACACTGACTCCAGCTATTAGTAACTAGCAGAGGGAAGATGTACGTGATGCATGGAAATTAGTACTGCACAGAGTAGCATGGTAGGGTAGCCAGACGGCCAAAGCACCAGCGAAGTGGTAAGGGTGCTGTTACAAAGTGAAGAAGCTGGTACTGCCTTCCCCCTTTTGTTACCAATTTTGCTCATTCTAAGACTTAAGGGAACCTGGTCTGGTCTCAGTTAAACCAGAGGCTGCAGCTGAGGGTGAAAGATGTGTATGAAAGAATTTGACAGTAGGGCCCATTTCAGGACACTAAAAAAACAGAGCACGTATAAGAAAAACAAAAGGCACACATGAACTATACTTTCTAGGGCAACTACAATTTACAGCTAGTAGTATCTTATTCCTTCAGTTACAGCCTACAAACTCTACTACTAGTGTATTGCAGATTATAATTTACTGCTCTTCATCCTATAATATGGATGGCCAAATTTACTGACCCACTGAGCTACAATGATCTTCAGAAGTTGGAGAGCTGGGCACACCTGCCAAGGCATGAAACTTCTGCTCTACACCACCAGCCCATCACAAGACAGAAACTCAGAGCTCACTCAACTCTGGTAGGCAGAGAATGGGCAGGGGACAGGGGGAGCTCAATGAACCACACTTTTACTGTAAAAGAGGCACGTGTGACTTGGGCACAGCAGTTTGGCCACCTCTACCCTATAGCTTTTAATGTACAAACTTGTATTCCAACATTAGTTTAGGTGAAGATCCATACCTAAGGCTAATCTAAATTGTAGGTGTAGGCCAGGGGTCGGCAACCTTTCAGAAGTGGTGTGCCAAGTCTTCATTTACTCACTCTAATTTAAGGTTTCATGTGCCAGTAATACATTCTAACGTTTTTAGAAGGTCTCTTTCTATAAGTCTATAATTTTAAATGAAGCTTCTTAAACATTTTAAAAACCATATTTACTTATATTAAATTAAAATGCAGAGATCCCTGGACTGGTAGCCAGGCCCCAGGCAGTGTGAGTGCCACTGAAAATCAGCTCATATGCTGCCTTCGGCACCTGTGGCATAGGTTGCCTACCCCTGGTGTAGGCCAAAGTTCCAGTTTTCTTTTAAAAGTAGCAGCACCAGAAACTAAAGATGAGAAAAGTTTTGGAAACTGCATCGACTTCTCTTGTTGCTTGTTTCTCCACTGTTCCGTAGCAACTTGAGCTTAACTTGATAATCTGATTTTGTGAATTAGAGTGTAGGCAACCATCAACTATGAATTAACTACTTAAGCATTTTGTTTCAGTCTCCTAGGTGTGGAAATTCATAGAGCCAAACATCCAGGAACCTGTAAACCCTTTCAAGCTGACAGGAAGTTGGAGGTATCTGATAATTTTCCTGCTAACTGTAAATTTAACTGACCTCTTACTGTTATAAGAATATAAATATCCCCTTTAAAGTTATGCTTCTCCTCCAACCTCCCAGTCAAGTACTTCATTCTTTCTACAGGTGAGCTCAGGATGCGAGTTTGTGTACTACAATTCAGTATAGAAGTAGCTTTTAAAGTACAGGTGTTCTAAGTCTGCTTAAATGTGTGTGCATGGTTAGACTACACAATCCCTTATCAGAAAAAATAATCAGGCTTTTTAGTGCTATACCAGTACTTTATTTAACAAAACAAAACTACAAAAAGCTAAGAATTTCAAATTTGTTTTACAAAAAAAAATCTGGAGATGATGTTTCAAGAGCAATTTTGCTTTCCCTTAAACTGTTTAAGAATTTGCAGGTAAAAAAAGTAAAAACTCAATCTGTATTTCAGTTGAAATATAACTTCAGTGAGCTGAACCTCAATTGTCCAGAACAGTCTGTCCCTTCACTTTCAAAAGGGATTCTAAAGGTGGGTCTGTAAACCATATCTGTAAAGAGCATGTTCCCTCCCATTCAGAATCATAACATTGCTGTGATAACTAGATTGTTTACATGGAAAAGTGATTAAGATGGTTAGTGTACTGGAACCAGAATGGAGAAAGTGCAGTCAGCTTCTGAACCTACACTTTAGAGGGGAAGTTCCTTGTGGTGTTCTGTTCATAGATTTAGCTAACAAGAATATGGTATAGAAAAAAATCCAGAGTCTTATGGCTCTGTAAGGCTGCTGTACTCTATCCAGCATTAGCACTGATTAGCACTGATCAATTGGAAAGGCATAAGTATTTTATACAGCAATCACCACCTCTTCAAATCAGGGTAGGGCCAAGCCTTGTGGCACAATACTGAAAATCGTGACAAATATTACCTGAGCTACTTCTAGGAAGTTAGCACTTTTCGCCTTCAAAAGAACTTAATGTTAACTCCCACACAGAAATAAGAACTTGTATTTGATCTTTTCGCCCCAGCTGCCATAAATTCAGTGTAAATAATGGTGTAGAGCACCAGCAAGGATTTTGAGAGTCCTTTATAAACAGTGCATAAAGACTGAAAAAATAACCCCTTTTCACAGATCTGTAAAACCAAGTGCAGCCATCTTAAATGTCTCCCAGTCATACTAAAGATGTAACAGTCCTATCACTAGAACCTTTATCTAATTCAGGAGTGGGCAAACTGTGGCCCGCAGGCCGTTTTTATCCGACCTGCGTGCTCCAGCCGGGGGAGTGGGGCCAGTGGCCCCGCTCTCCAGGCTGGCTGGCGGCTTGCCATGCTCCAGCCCGACACCCTGGGCTGGAGCACCTGGCTGCACACTGCAAGCTGTCGGTCCCTCGGGGGGCAGTGCTGGGTGCTCCAGCAGGGCAGTGCGTTTGGCTCTGCGGAGCCACACACATCCCTTCCCTGGAACCAGCCGCCTCATGCATATGGCTTGGGGGTGCAGGGCTGCATGTTTGGTTCCAACAAGCCAGACACGCCCCTCCCCTGGAACCACCCCACCCCATGCACAATACTCTCAGGAGGGAGATTGTGCTCTGGTAGGGCAGTGTGCCTGGCTCAGGCAGAGCCAAACACCTTGCTGGAAGCTTCATGGTAAGAGGGGCTGGGGCCAGGAGACAAGAAGAAGTGGGGGTTGGATGGGTCAGGAGTTTGAGGGGGCAGGAAGTGTGTGTGGGAAGATGGAGATGTGGCCAGGCTGTTTGGGGAGGCACAGCCTTCCCTACCCAGCCGTCCACACAAAATTTTGAACCCCAATATGGCCCTCAGGCCAAAAGGTTTGCCCACCCCAATCTAATTTCTTGGTCTGTGCTTTAGCTACTTGGCCATGGTTCCTCATGGTATTGCATACAAAATTCTATTTATAAGTCTGGCTTCAGTCACTTCCTCCTGTATCACATCTGGCTGGAAAGCAGTTCACTTAGATTTACTTCTGTGCTTATTTGTTACTGCCAGGCCAAAATTTCAGTGACAGAGTATTTGATAGTAGGATGAAGGAAAAAAAAAGCACTGATAATCTGAACCATCTGAGAGACACATACTCAAACTAACAGTCAGCATGCTATTATGAGAACTCATATTGTGAAACTGATTTTAATGCAAGTTCTCCTTTGAGAAAGTGATTAATAGCTTTCCCTTTTTGGCCAAAAGTTAGTGACCCAATGAAATGCCTAATATGTGTACAAAGTAGGCTACCTACACCCTTTTAAGTAATACGGGCAAACCTAAAATGCTTTAATACTTAACTCTTAAGTGTACAATTGCAGATGGTAAGGTACCCCATTATGGCACACAACCAAGTTGCATGTAGTTACTTAGAGACTTTAGTGTACTAGATTGATCCATGTGCTGAGGAGATGCTAAAATAATCAATTATTGCTACAGGCTCAGCCATTTCACATGGAACCAAAATATTGCTATATCTTAACTATAGTATATTAAAGGGGAACAAGAAATTGGAACCATGCTATTTCATACATGCAAAGTACTTAATGGAGAGCCAAAAGTAGGAAGTTTCTTCCCAAGAAGCTATTAGATATGACAATTTTATTAAGCAACCCTAAAGTCAATGGTGAGTTGTATTATAAGCATTTCATGCTAGTGATGAAAGTAATGCCTTGAAAAGTGTAATCACTACAGCTCAAATCCCCAAGTAAAATTAGCAGACTAACCCCTAAGTAGTTTTCCTCTTACATCATACCCAGCCTCTACCGCAACACCCCATGCAAGCTTAGAAATTTGAAGACTATTTCCTTCTGTGCACATACAGCCACCTTCTTCCTCCCTTTCTAATTGGCTAGGTGCCCAGTGTGACCTTGATTACATGATGCAATGGAGGTATTAAAAAATTAGCTCTCCTTAAAAAAATTGTTATACCACTAAGTTAATCAAAGCAATCTATTTGTACAACTTATTTTTGAAAGTTGTCCAGTAGTAATTATTTTTGGTTCTATTTTACATTAAACTGCTTTACTGCTGGGAAAGATCAAGAGTTCCGTTTAACTTAGATGGAAGTATATTTGACAGTTATTTCTAAACTAGTTTAAAAAGTTTGCTTTTATTTAGTAAAAAAAATCTACACTCACCTGAGTTCTGTGTAGTTTAAGAGCTGTACCGATTAAATCTCAAATTGTACTAAGTAAATGACTGTTTCAGAAGTATTAAGAATGAGGGCCACTCTCTCATTTACACTAAGGTGAAAGAATGAAGCTGGATATTCCAAATTGTTACCATATGGAACCCCTATCACGTAAATCTGTTCTGGTCCTTCACTTTTGTATGGTGCACAGGGTTTGTCTCCTATGCAACTACTCATCCAAAATTGTCCTCGTTACCTTTCTTTTCCTTGGGAATATGGCAGGAGATAACACTATTTCCAGACTTCAAATTGACTCTAGGAGAGATGTTAAATTTATGGTTGCCCATCATCACATGCTGGAAAGATTCTTAGTGAATTCAAGTACCAGGCATAATCCTGAGATTAAAATTCAAGGGGTTCAGTCAGTTTCTCCCTCTGCTGACAATTACTTTGCTGAATCAGGAGAAGTATAAATATAACCTGATAAACCATCCTCCATTTAGCTGAAGTGGCTGGTTGCTTGCATTAGCTGATGTACAAAGTTGTTGGTTTGAAGGTAGCATTCAAATGATGAAGTATATTTGATTTACTATGATCAGCCTGTACAAGATTTCTTTTAACAATCTTTTAGATCCTGCAATGTGGTAATTAAAATGTTCTTTACTGAGTAGTTATACTTTGTCAAGTTTGTAAGTCAAGCACTGTTAAAAATGGGAAGCCGATGTTTCTAAAGTTACTTTCCACACGGAGACAAGAGTCAAAATACTTCACACTTCATTTACCGGGAAGTTTACAGTATAGTAGCGCCAGTACAGGGAGTTTGACCTTAGACCCTGTTTCACACCCAGTGTGGTGAAGTGATTTGCAGGTATTGTTCATCTGTCATTGGCTCAGATGCTCAGTCCCTGCAGAACAAAGGCAGATCAAGAAATAAGCACTAAGAAAACTACAAAACTAAACTACGTAAATCCCAAATCACTGTCTTTCCCAAACTGAGCAAACTCCAAAATGATGACTAAGAGACTTAAAAAAAAAGAAAAAAGAAGACATTTAGGCATCTAATGATTCAGAGATGTTGGATTTTCAAAAGTACCTATCTGTATATAAAAATGGCCCTACGTTACTCCTTCCTTTTTCTGTCAGAGAATGCAAGACTGAAATCCAGTTGCCTATACCAAATCTTATTTTCCTATACATTTTTCATGACAGATCTGTACTTAAGTTTATAGTAATCATGAAACTAGTCTTCTACAAAACAAATCCTATTTGAGAGTGCATAGCTTTGTATCTTTTAAATGTATGTTGAACTAGCCTGTAATAGTAAGAATATCCTGGAATCACCAACCTGAAGAAAGTAAATAAAACTTGCATGAAGCCTAATCCAATTTAAAGTCTGAGTAAGATTTAGGTATTTCCAGTAGCTGTCATTTCACTATGACTCAGTTACTTTAAAAAGATGAATATTTTACAACAAAATTTAAGTACTTCACTAAGATCAAAACTTCACATAATTCCACAAAAGAAAGGGTCAAAGTTAATTTCTTTTTTTACTGTCATCTAAGAACTTATAGCTTTGTACACCTGCAGAGTATATTTGAAATTAAAATTTGTTTACAAAAAGTCTCTTTACTGTACATTAACTAGTTTCTGCATAACATACAACTTCATAAGATAGTTATCATTTGCATCCAGTATAATTTATGAAACTCAATGCATTTTACTGTGATTCTTCTAGTTTTTATAAGGGTGGGGAAGTCACTGAACACTAATTATGGCCTATTAATTACTTGAGCAAGAGTTCCAAAGCTATCTCTATGGTCCAAAATACCAGAACTGTTGGCATAAGTTAAGTAAACTAACAATTTAAACAGATGTAATGGGTTTTTTTGTAAAAAACATTTTATATAGATTACATACCATTCCATGCTTCACAAGTTTTGCTGCTGTAAAAATCCCTCTAACATTTATACAAATACGTTTGGATTCTTAGGTCTCACAGTGTGTGCATTATATCAAACAGCAGCAAGAAAATTCTGTACTCCTAAAAGCAGTTACACCTGCTTGTGCCTTTAGAATACTAGTTACATTTAAAAAAAGTCCAGATTATCAGTGCATCATCACTGAAGTAGGAATATACAAAAAATCCTAATAAAAGCAGCTAAGTGGGCAAAAAGAATGAAGTTCATAGCTTTAAGATACTACATAATAAAAATGCATGAAGACTCTTATATAAACAGGATATAATCAGAACAGATTAGGGAACTACACATTTGGATTTCTGGAAAAAACCCAAAAACTTCAGAAAGGTTTGCAGATAACAAGCCAGCATTACATAGGATTCTAAAGGCACATTTCAGGTTGCACAATGATTCTGTTAAGATCAACTGTTTATACACACCCACACCCCTTAATGGTTAACTCATTCCTCCTGCCCCAAAAGCAATTTTGTTATCTTAAAAAAGGGGATGAGAAGTGTGTTTTCAGCAATGTTATCATTGCTCAGATAAACTGATCAGTCCAAATAGTAAGTAGTATTTTCCTCATGTTGATATGGTTTCTGTGCACTACTGCAATCCAGGAAAAAAAGGGGGAGGAGGGGCAGGATTAGTAAAGGCTGAATTGTTGTATTAATTAACATTTACTCATCAGATCCCACTGATCTCTTCTGTACCCTTTTGCGGGGCAACCGCCTTGGTGAAGCTTTATCTGAAGGAGAAAAGGAGGAGACAAAATTACCTAAACTGTTGCAAATAGTACATCAGATTAAAAGGGCACATTTTTCTCTTTTTAAAAAGTATTCCTGTGCTTTTCCTGACTAGAATGGAAACTGCCATTTGGATTTCCAGCACACTGCCATGCAGGAGGTGGATTTGAGATGAAAGAGGAACTTACTTGATTGGTTTTGAACATGCTATTAGCATAGTATTGAAAAGCTATTTAACTTTAGGGCATAAGTCTTCATGTTCTTTCACATGTACCTCACAGAGCTGACTATATTTAGTTGTTCGTAAAAACAAAAAATAAAAATGCTAAAATACACTCTAATGAAAGTTGCTTTGCATTCAACACATTAATCTGTACCCATCTAAAAGGATTACATGTTCTATCAGTTCCTTTATAAGCCATACCAAAAACCTTACATTTACTTCCGTTAAACAAACACCTTCAACAGTTTGCATATTATTTTCTAGCATCATATCAACTGCTAGAGAGGAATGTTTTAGCATCTGACAGCTGGAATCAAGTTACCTAAAACCATTAAGGGAATACCACATCAGAATTCAGCTAACCAAAGGAGATATTAGCCATGACGATTTTAAATCCCATGACTCTGGGAATCAGTCAAGCCTTACAATGCTATAAAATAATCATTTGATGTTTAATCCTGGTAGTTTACAAAACTACGGCAGGCCTAAAACTGTCCTTTGTTCTAGGGATGCTTTTCATGCAAACAAAAACAGAGTAGAAAAATTTTCAATCCTTGTACAAGTGCAGCCATTCATGGGTGGGGGAAAAGAAGGTTCTAGAACATTGGTGCCTTTATTACAAAATTTTTTGTTACAATCTAACAAGCATTTGTAAAGATGAAGACACTTCAAATATGAGTCAGTGTCCTCAACAGTCTCACTACTGAAAGTGTACAGAGATTCCCAGACAAACTTTACTCTATATTTTGAAAGCTGCAAATATAATTTTTTTTTTTTAAAAAAAATTAAATCTTCTACATAAACATCTGAAAGCCAGGAAGTTCAAGGTTATTTCAGCCTCAAGTCACTAATTAACACAGTCCAAAATACAAATCCCTGCCTAAATTTGAACCCGTGACTCCAGGGAGAGTATTTTATCCCTTGCTGTTTAGACCCCTATCAATCTCTCTCTTTTATTCTAAAATGCCCTGTACTAATTAATTCACCTTTTCATATTTCGGATATACATTCCCTAAACAAACCTCCTTATTCCTTGTAAGGTCTTCTATACCACTACCTCCCCACCAAAAGATCTGTGGAAAGAAATAGGTAGGATACAGGAAGGGACTCAATAGTTTTAAAACATTTTACAATTTTGATGCAATGTGCAAACAGCCAGTCCTTAGACCTTTATCAGGTAAGAAAATATTATTCCCATTTTATTGATAAGGAAACAGGCACAGGAAGTTTAAGTGATCTGCCCACAATCACAGCAACTCAGTGACAGCCTAAGGATTACAAACTAGGTCTCAATAGCATCAATGCCTAATCCAGCAGATCAGTGTCCCTCCCGAGTCACAGAACTGTCAAATTTCTAATGTTATTTGTACACGTCACATGCCACGTTATCTAAGGCCACAGATCCATAGCCACTAACACTTTCATCAGTTTGCACAACTAATTTCATACAGTAGGTGCACACTGTGGTATTCTCCTGCTGCAGTACTCACCTACCTTCCTCCCTGTCCAAGTTTCCTCCCCCTTCAGGTCATGAGTACTTCTACATCGTAAAAGATTTGTGAAGTTTCACAGATTTGACTAACTGTGTGCAAAATTCTACATGCAAGAGATATTATGGCACATGCAGTTATTTGTACTAAAAGTGAGCTGTGTTTAAAATGAGATCCATGACCTTCTTTCTTTGTTACATATGCATGATTTTTGTTCTTTTCACTAAAATCTTTCCTCACAATTGCAGCCTTCATCTATTCAGTACCATGAGGGAAATAAAATGCTGTGCACTTTTAAACTAGACTACCAAAACAGTCACAAGAATACTAAAACTAAAGGAGGATCTGTACCTGTTATATATTGCAATATGTTTATCTGCAACACCCAACTTCTGTTGTAATCTTACTAGGGCTGTTGATTGATTGCAGTTAACTCACAGGATTAACTCAAAAATGAATTGCACTTAAAAAAATTGTGATCAGTCAATTTTATTCAGTCTTAAACAGAATAGCAATTGAAATGTATTAAATATTTGTGAATATTTTTCTACATTTTCAAATAGAGTACAATGTTGTAATTCCATATATGTATACAGTACTCTGTTACAAATATTTCACTGTAAAAATGATAGTATTTTTCAATTCACCTCACACAAGCACTGTAGTGCAATTTTTATTGTGAAAGTGCAATTTACAAACAGATTTTTTTTTGTTACAAACTGTACTCAAAAAGAAAAAGTCCATTCAGTCCTATTTGTTCATCCTATCACTA
>ML677334.1:23584969-23962876 GCA_007922305.1 Dermatemys mawii
TAATATGCCCCTTCATGCTTCGGCCACCACTGCAGAAGCTATGCTTCCATGCTGACAATGCTTGTTAAAAAACGTGTTAAATACTGAATGAACTCCTTGGGGAGAGAACAGTATGTCTGTTACTCTGTTTTACCCCCACTCTGCCATATATTTCATGCTATAGCAGTCTCAAATGACCTAGCACATATAGTTCATTTTAAGAACACTTTCATTACAGATCTGACAAAATGCAAAGACGATACCAATGTGAGATTTCTAAAGACAGCTACAGCACTGGACCCAAGGTTTAGGAATCCGAAGTTCCTTCCAAAATTTGCGAGGGACGAGGTGTGGAACATGCTTTCAGAAGTCTTAAAAGAGCAACATTCCGATGTGGAAACTACAGAACCTGAACCACTGAAATTGAAAATCAATTTTCTGTTCAACTTCCTATTGATAGCATCTGACTCAGATAACGAAAACGAACATGCGTCGGTCTGCACTGCTTTGGATTGTTATCAAGTACAACCAGTCATCAGCATGGATGCATGTCCCCTAAAATGCTAGTTGCAGCAGGAAGGGACATATGAATCTTTAGCACACCTGGAACATAAATATCTTGTGATGCCAGCTACAACACTGCCATGTGAATGCCTGAACTCACTTTCAGGTGACATAGTAAACAAGAAGTGAGAAGCATTTTCTCCTGCAAATGTAACACACTTGTCTGAGTGACTGGCTGAACAAGAAGTATGACTGAGTGGACTTGCAGGCTCTACAGTTTTACGTTTTGTTTTTGAGTGCATATTTTTTTGTACATAATTGTACATTTGTAAGTTCAACTTTCATGATAAAGAGATTGCATGACAGTACTTGTAGGAAGCAAACTGAAAAATACTATTTTGTTTACAGTGCAAATATTTGTAATAAAAATATAAAGTGAGCACTCCACACTTTGTATTCTGTGTTGTAATTGAAATCAATACATTTGAAAATGTAGAAAACATACAAAAATATTTTAATGGTATTCTATTATTGTTCGTGCGATTAATTTTTTTAATCATGCAATTAATCACGTTTAATCTTTTTAAGACTTGAGGGCCCTAAGTCTTACCAATGCTCTCAGATTATTACACTGACTTCCATACGCAGTGATAAATTAGAATTTTATCAAAGTCCAGTTCGTGTAAATGCATAGTAAAGCCCACCAGTTACTATAAAGCACCATCAAAGTATAAATGCCTCACCTCTTCTACTCTGCACTGAAGGCACAGGAAAGCAAAACAGAAAAGACAGCAAAAGAGAAGTTAGAAATATCCACAAGCATTCAAACAGACTAAGAAAAATTAGATACTGAATATGGGTTTAGAGTTCTTAACAGAAGTTAGTGATATTTAGGACTCCAATACAACTACACAACCTTAGTCTCAATGTTTTGTGTTTGATAAGTACAAGATCATACATCTTGATGATCATTAGATAGTCTTAAATGGGTTCATTCTACGGACTGAAAACTCATGGTGGGGGGGCAGGGGAGAGAGAATGTCTTATTCCACTAGGTCTTCTCAGCAGGACCCCTTCCAATTTATGTGATCAAACTTTGATTGGAGGGTCTGCAGTGCTGAAAACCAGTCTATGAGAGTATGGGTAAGAAATGAGAGTTATTTTATTTTTTTAAAAAAAGCTTCTATATAGATCACTTTCGCCATGAAACACCTATTTTGGACTTTGCTTCTAGCTAACCAGTAAATCTAATGAATGAATGGAATCTAATGAAAATGAGTAGCATATAGGAAGAAAAGTTTGTGGTGGCTGCCACTGTTAGCTCTACAAAAGTCTGTTTAGCATCTACCTTTAAAACAGCTCACTATTTAAAATAACCAATTACTCTAATACGCAAACGTTATTACAAAAGGTGCATATGCTTAAGATACTTCTAGACTGAACTTGTTTCATGAAGCAGATGGCTTAAGAATGTGGTTATAAAAAACAAGAAGTGAATCATGTCCCAGTTGTGAAAGGCTTACTACTTACTGATCTGATTTAAAGTTTCTTGAGGAATCCAGCTCATGTCAACATCATTTTGATTTGATGTGCCCATCTCTACTTTCTGTGCTGGTCTCTTTCTCTGGAAGAGTTTGAGGCAAGAATATGTTTATCTCACTCCGAGAGATGTGAGCAGATTTGCCTTCCATAAGGAGGCTTTATGTAGTACAAAAGTCAGGGTATTAAACCTAAATAAGGCATTTTGTACTTAGTAAAAGCCAACTGTCATTAAGCACACACAAAATAATACATCTTTAAACCTGTGAACAGTTACAGTGTCAAGCCCTCCTTGTAGCCTAATTTTAGCAAACTTAATACCTTAAGTAATTTGTCAGAACTCTTATAAGGTCAGATCTTACACTTTTTAAATTCTGATTATCCTCATTCCTTATGGCAGGAATTATGTCTAGATTCCCATACAGCTTCATACATATCAGCAATGCAGTACAATCATTAAATCATTACCAAAAAGAAGCACAAATCCACAAGACGCTACATAAATACAGTAGAGTTAAGAGATCTATCATTTTGAAAAGTTAGGATTTTTCCCTAATAGCATTCTCTTATTACTCTTTGAAATCAATACCCTTGTGATACCTGGAATGTTGAATTACACTTTCACTAGATGTACTACTTGGCCAAATCAGTTTGACAACAAACTATTAGTTGTAATATTACGATAGTGTTCAAGACTCAGGCCTATCATGCTAAGCAAATACAAACAGATAAGAATACAGATCCCAGCCCCAAAGATTACAATGTAAGTTAAGAGAGGGCATTAACAGCTGACCTAACAACAGGAGGAAATGAGGAAGGACTTCAATGAGGTTGTAAACAGTACGTGATAAAGCAGTTTTGTACTGCATACCTCTGACATTTGGAAAAACACCAGAGCCTTTTACTCCACAAGGCTGACCATTGCTATGGTGGGAGAAGATAAGCAAAAGCACAGTGATAGACAAGCAACTCATCAGCATAATTTTTTAAAGTTAAAAAACAACTCAAATGACATTTCTGTTTAAAGGCTAGGAGGAATTCTAGTATCAATCTGCTTCCCTTCAATTTCACTGATCAAAGTTAAATTTTCATGAGTTCTTTTGTGTGATAATAGGCCACAAAAGGTGTATTGCTCTGATTGGAAGCTAACGCTTCAGTATCAACAGAATACTGTATATGATTAAGTGCATGTACACAATTGCTTACTTACTTTCCTAGATTCTAGCAGTTGATGTAGACCAACAATGACAAGTAGGCCAAGTCCTGCCAGGAACACGTACATGAAGATTCTTATTTGGTAAGAGGGAGAGAAAAAAGGTGTAGGGTCATCTTCAGTTTGAAGTCTAATCAGTTGTTTAAAAACAAACAGGAAGTAATTGCAGAAATTTTATCGGGCCCCTAGAATGCCTCTGCATATTGTGTGGTTTTACAAGCACTTATTTAAAAAAAAAAAAAACAAGAGCAGTTTTGAGGTCTCTTTCCTGTCTCTTTCAGCAGAAAGAATGGAAGATGAGCAATAATGAAGCTTAATACAAAGTGCTGTGACATACAGAGTAAACCAAATAGAGTTGTTTGGCTCTGATAAGTTACAGTAATCTTAACGTTTACTTAGAAAAACAGGGCAAATTTTCATACAAAAGTGCTATTTGGCAGTCTTCAACAAATATGTATTTAACTACTGACATTTCTCTACGTTCACATTTGCTAAAGTTAATGTGACATACCAAATTTTAAAATGGTGTGTGAGAGTGAGAATGAATAAATGTGACTGCTAATTTACTAATAGGTTACAAAAGCTATGAAATTCTATTACATAATCACTTCTGTAGTATACACCACCTCAGTGCACATGTTGCAAGGATATCCTGAAGTCTTTACTGGTGACGGAGCATCCTAAGAAGTGGGTACCTAAATTAGAACTTATTGAGTGTGTTCTACAGCTAAACTCTCTAAAACAGCCTGTACATTTCCTAGACTAAATGGGTAGTTGAATTCTTTTTCCACAGATTCCAATTATAGTTTAAATCTCATTCAGTATTCAAGAGGTTAGGTTCCCTTATTCTTACGAATAGTAATCCTCCTCCAATGTCTTAAACTAACCAATTTTACAAGCTGAAGCTGACAAGAAGTTCTAAATCTATGAACCATAAAAATCATTGTGCCAAGTGTCAGAGGGGTAGCCGTGTTACAACAAGTAGTCCGGTAGTACCTTAAAGACTAACAATTTAATTTGCATCTGAAGAAGTCGGTTTACCACCCATGAAAGCTTATGCCCAAATAAATCTGTCTTTAAGATACCACCAAACTCCTCCTTGTTTTCATAAAAATCATTGCAGAAAGAGCTTACTCAGAATCTTCATCAAAAGAGACATTTTCAGTAAGCTTTTGGAAATTGCTTTGCTAAGCAGGAAAATTCTAGTACACAATCTGTAAATGCTCAGTATCTTCTTCAAAAGTATATCATAGATGCTTTTGAAAATTCCACACAAAATATTGTAATGTATGTTTAACAAATAAATACTGTGTCACATCCTTGCAACAAGTAGTGAGAGCACCACATCATTTTCTCTCTTTCAACAATTTAGTTAAATGCTCATAACGAATGCCTCTAATCTACATATCAAGCAAAACAGCTAAAAGTTTACCCACAAGGAACTACTTCTAGGGGCTACTAATTCTGTTTTTATAGCAATTCCCCTTTGGCCTCTTTGCATTTCCCCAAAATTGTGATGAACACATATATTAACTAGGAATTAGACAAACAATTCACATATTGCCACTTGAAAAGAACCTCTCAGATTGCAACTTAGATTAATTTAAAACAGTGCCTCAGAAATAAAATTGTATACCACAGGTACTTCAGCCTTCAAAATGGGGACCGCATCTCAATACCCTGACCCATCCATGTCACCCTTCCTCCCTACGAACAATTTTATTTAGGAATACAGTCTCAGATTGAGGCTATTCCTGCAATTATCAATAGGCCACACTTGTGCTCTGGATTTGGATCTCTGAGACAGGATAGTTTTCATTACTTTTCCATCTGAAATAGTAATATTATGGCTATATTTTGATATATGAATTAGGTACAGAATTTTTCTTAAGTCTGAGAACTGCACATCCCATCAGTTTTATCTCACATTAAACACGAATGCACAGCCTCTATTTCTGAGGTGTTCTGTTAACATTTCCTCCCCCCTCTTCTGAATGCTCTACCATCACCAGGCTATACAGGATTTCCAGCATCCCATGAAATGAGGACAAAAACATTTTTAAATGGCCACATATAGCAGTATGTTACTGCTGATATACTACCAACAAAAGCAAGTTCAAATTTCTCTTACGTTTCTCCATCCAATCCATCTTCTTTTTCAATAATTGTAACAGTTTGATTGAAGACAGCATCTTGGAAGACATTGCCCTGCAATAATGATGATTAATTTTTAAAATAGTTTAAACAGTAATGCCTTCCAAGGAAATGTGATAAGATTCTAAAATGTCTGTGAGGACAAACTACTATGAGGAGAACAGAGGAACTGATTAGCTGACAACACAAAGGAAAGTCATATAGCTATGGGAGAAAACACTGCAAGAGGTTCTGAAACTGGAGCTAGCTGAAGACTTGCAGAGCAACACCTTTGGTAAGTACTCAGAATACAAAAAAAAACTTATATAAGAACATGTGATACAGTGTCCATGGCTTTAGCACAAATGCTATTACCAATTTCAGGTATTTCTGTAGGGTGACAGAAATGTTCTACTGAGCACCGAGGATCTTATTACATTGTTCACTAGAGGGAACTTTCAAAAGTGCAAGAAGCTGTTATGTTTAACTCCTTCTGAAAGTCAACGGGAGCCATGCACCTAACTCCCATTAGTGCCTTTGATAAATCTTCTAAAAAGCTAATGATAACACTTGCCTGCATTGCTCACTCATTCAAATTCATGGGACTACACAAATCTCACCCAGTGAGCTTGAGATAGCTCAAGAGAAAGTCAAGATTTTCTTTAAGGACAGAGCACCATTCACAATCCTTAAGTGTTATTTGGTCCCTAGCTAATGTAAATTCAAGTGTAATTTTATAGCACTCAAAACATGTAGAGATCTACAATCAAATACATATCCATAACAGAAAAAATAAGTTGGTCTAAGCATTTAATGGTATCTACACAGACACTAAGGGTTTTTTAAAAAACACTATCAACTGGATTAGCCTTTCCCTTCCTCCCACCAATTCCACTTTAATTTGAAGGAGTAAAAGTAATTCCAAAACTGGGCTTACATTTAAGTCTTTGTAGTTCAAATTTATAACCAGTCCGAAGGGACGACCACCCATAGGTTCTGCAGGGATGAATGAGTACTCAAATGTGGCCTGTCTTTGTGGTGGAACCACTGTGTTCAGAGGAAGAGCTGTGAAATTCTGGATGAAAAACTGATAGTCTTGAGGATACCGGAAAGAGGCATCAAGAGACTCAACAATAAAATCCTCTGTACCCTTGTTGGTGAAGCCTACCAGGAACTTTACAATGTTGTTTGCTGGAAAGTCTAGAACATAATATCTTAAGGTTAGAAATTTTTTTATACGCCATTTCAGTGTTAACGGGCACAAGAATCCCAGTTTAACTCAGCCCCCCCAAAAACTGTACAGTGCTTTATTAGAGCTTCAACATTACACATGCATAAAACAATGACATTTAAAACTAGCAACCAGTCAGCAACAGCCAAGCATGAGATAGATTGCTACAGCTTACCTTCACCTTTCACAAACAAGATAGTTGTATCAGCGCTAGGTGAAGCTTTAGGTTCTCCTGATAAATCTTCTTCCTCTTTTTCTTCTATCTAAGATAAAAGAATTTTTTGAAAAACCTGTAACAAACAGTGAAGCAAAGAATGTGCACATTTTTGAGAATCCTATACATTAAGTGTAATGGAAATATTTTGTTTTGTCCCACTAATTTTGTTATAGGATGTCGCACAATATTTACAACTGCTGCTGCAGAGCTATTCTGATATGACAGACTGCCAACTCTCTGCTGTTTGCTTCTCTTTGACCCTGAGCTGCTAGTTCCCCAACCCTGTAAACGGCCACAAAGTTAAACGCAGCATGATTACCATATTCATAGACTCTAGAGCGGGGGGGGGGGGGGGGAGGGCAAACTACAGCCTGCGGGCCACATCCAGCCCACAGGACTCTTCCCTCTGGCCTCCGAGCTCCCTGCCAGGGAGCGAGCTCAGGACAGGTTTGTGGAGGAGCCAGCCCAACTCCCTAGCAGCATGGTGACCAGGGCAGAGGCTAGTCCATCCCCTTCTGCTCCCCTTCCTCTCTTGCAGTTACAGTTCCCCCAGTGCCTGGGCAGTGTGGCTGCAGCTCTGGCAGGGTGGCACGGTTATAGAGCTGCCCTGGAGCACCAGGTCTGGCAGTTAAGTCGGGGGCAGGAGGAGTTCTGAGGGAGGGGGCGAGGATTGGGGTGGTTGCAGCATCAAGGGGTCTGGGCCCTGCTGCTGGGGACAGGGGGCAGAGCAAGCCAGGACTCCCATCCGCCTCCAGCATGCTTGGCCCCTGTCCCCAGCAGCCAAGCCCAGACAGGGAGTGGGCCCTGCCCAACTGCCAGGCAGAGCAGCCAAAGGAGCAGGAAAAACACATGTGAAAGACTGAACCCCTTTTTCCCCCCACCCTACAGGTAACATGGGGCAGGGGGTGTTGCATGGGTGGGGGCAGGCTTCAGGGGGATGGCGAACAGGGAGGATTGGGAGCAGGGGGGATTGGATAGGGGATGGGCCTACCTGGGGGACGGTCAGGGGGAAGAGAGCAGGAGTGTTTGGCTAGGATGCGGGAGTCCTGGGGGGCAGACGGGGTGGGGAGCAGAGAGGTTTGGATGGGGATGACGGTTCTGGGGTGGGTGAATAGGGGGTGGGGGGCCAGACCATGCCTCACTGTTTGGGAGGTAATAGCCTCCCCCAGCCTTCTCTACCTGGTCCTCCATACAATTTCTGTACCTGATGTGGCCCTAGGATCAAAAAGTTTGTCCACCCCTGCTCTAGAGTAGAAGAGATACTTAGAAGTTGGTAATCTAAAATTATGGAGTCTTGTTTTCCCTGGTTACGTGGTTGTTCTCTATTTTTTAGAAAGAGCAAAGAGCAAGGTCTAAGCCCAGGACTGTTTTGTCCTGCTGCATCTAGTCACTTTATAATAAAGTGAAAACGGCATCCTTCTTGTAAATAACGGTCTATATGCGATATAAAATTGTGTTAAATGTAAACATATTAAGATGATTTTCAAGTAACAACTATTTAAATATCCAAAATATAGTATCCTGTTTACTAACCAAGATAGGTATACAAGTTTGTATAGTCTCTGCATTATTTGATGACATGACTAAACTTTTAAAGCAGTGCAGTACTTCAACACATTTTAGTGATCAACGGCTACATGGAAGATAATCTCAATTAATGTCTTGACAAACAAACACCTTTCAATTTTACCTAAAGGATAACGCTTCTGATCATAAAGGAACAGGAGAGTCACTGTTTAAATGAACAGTCCAAAAATAACTTTAAACATTCAAGCAAGTTTCTATACCCACTCCAAGATGGGGTCAGTTGCTTATTAAAACAAAGATCTTACAGCATATAGCCCAGACAAGTAATTTTTGCTGCAGACAAATTTTTGTTTAAAGACTATATCCACTGAATTTTAAGATATTAATGGTAAAAAAGTTGTATTGTGTTGGAACTCAGCTTCTGGAATCCCTTTAATTGTTCTGAGTCCACATTTTGGGCAGGCCCCAATTTCTCATTTCTATATTATAATAGTGTACCAATTGTCAGTCCTTCCATCTCCAAATAAGAGGACAGACTTTTGAAACGAGACATCTTACGTCTTGTAAAAATTTGGATAGTAATTTACTATTCATCTAGGAATTCTTAAGGGCAGCAGCTATTTCTAATAACTAGCTGTTTCTAGCCTAGTAAGGGTATTACCAATGCTACAATCCTTGAAATGAGGTCATATTATAATATTGTTTTCCACTTGTAACACACTGTAGATATTGTGAGAGATACTGTTAATCACATAAAAATTAGAATGTGAAGGCTACTTTTAACCAAGTGCTGTCAACTTGTTGGTCAAGGGTAGGCTTCAGTTAAGCTTACATTCTTATGTTTATTCTTGGACCATATATTTTTTGAAGAAAATCAAGCACACAGGAATTTTAGAGTGTTCACTACTTTATTCATCCCTAGAGTTCAAAAATTTACCTCTATTCCCTTACTAACCCAAAAACTAAGTCTACTAATCAGAAAGAAAGATATCTAATGCCTCAATGCAAAGCCACATCTCACGTTATTTCAAGACCGTCCTATATTGTTTGAACACTGTATTTAACAATTTTCAACTTACTACTAGAGATGGTTAAATAGACCATGTACATTAAATGTATTCCATTAATTCCACCAATATTTAATTCCTGCTGAATAGTATCTGACTGCTGTTAAGCTGGTCACGTAGTATGGAAGCGCAAATACATTTGATGAAAACCAGTAAAATGCATCAAATGTATTTCTTTGCTTTTATTATATATAAAAATTCACACACACTTCTCTCTTTTCATCCTCTCACCTTTTTCCTTTATTTTCCCTTTCCCACACCCCAAGTTTTCATTTTAATTTCTTAGCATTAATGTTCATGAGTTGATGTCAAGAGATTAGCCTCTACCAGGTATTTAGCAGCTGAATGTTAAATTTGCCAGAGGTGACTAGTAACACTACATAAATCACATCACATCAAGATTCTGAAATAGTTGCCTCAAAAAGGAAAGTGATATTTCTGGTGGCACAACAAATGTACCTTGATGATTTTATTTCGGACGGCAGATACAATTAATAGAAGAAGAAATATGCCTCAAAACTAGACTTCAAACATTATTGCGGGGCTTAAGTGAGAATTCAAAAAGGCAATATGACAAACCAAATTTACACTGAAGAAATACCATTATCTTTCTAAAGTGAACGATGAAATAAATGCTCCATTTTATGTGTACATTCAACTAACCTAGAGGTTCAGGTTGGACATTAGGAAAAACTTTTTCACTAAGAGGATGGTGAAGCACTGGAATGGATTACCTAGGGAGGTGGTAGAATCTCCTTTCTTAGGAGTTTTTAAGACCCAGCTTGACAAAACCCTGGCTGGGATGACTTAGTTGGGGATTGGTCCTGCTTTGAGCAGGGGGTTGGACTAGATGACCTGCTCAGGTCCCTTCCGACCCTGATATTCTATGAAGTGGGGAAAAAAGCATGAACTGTGCAATTTCACTTAAGAGTTCTCTTTTTAAGATGCTGTTAGGCACAACCAGTGTTCCAATTACTATTTAGTTGTTCCTCTTATATCCTTTGCTGTTGCTCAAATTGAAAATATTTCTGAGGTCCTTAATTATATTTTTCTTTAGCCACTTTAAAGAAATTAAATATGGAATACTAAAAACCATATTTTTAATAATCTAACCTCTAACTTTAAAAGAAGCTGTTTAATCTAATGCTTTGAAAAAAATCTATGCACATCTACCAAGTCTGTGGGTTCATCTTCTTCAACTTCAGCTTCATCATCTTCATCTTCAACTACCGTGTCTTCCACGGCTTCTTCATCCTCCGTAGCATCTTGGGCTGCAACTAGTAAACTTGAACCTAGTAACAAAACCAGATGGAAATACCAGAAGTCACTTTCCATAAGTAATGGGATGTTGGGATCATACTTCAATTTTCCAAGACTTACATTTGCTAGTAAGAGACAAACAGCTTGAGATTTTAACTGCAAAATATTATGCAAAAGTTTTGGTCTCTATAAGCAGAAATCACTATAAGTTTAGAAACTTCAGTTTCTATAGAATAAGTTTTTAAAATTTAGTAACGTACCAATAATTTCAAAACAAATTAAAGCTTTGGTGCACACACCTGCCGAGAAAAAAGTGAAAATAAAGTTTGTCAAGGTATTTGCCTTAGGGTTCTAGGAAGTAACCAAGGTGCTTCACATACCCCTGATTTTACCATGAATGTCTCATTATTGTAAGATTATAACATTTGGTGTATATGATATGAAAGTGTTGTTTATTTCTAAGCAATCCACTAAATCTTAAACTTGCATTTATACAACAGAAAGTTGAAAAATCAGATGCTAATTAATTTAGCAATAGTTAGGAATAATAAAATCATGCTCTGTATATTGAGGAATCTGACTGTTTGGATTGCTTTCATTCATCTAGTTCAACAATTCACATCAAAATCTGGACTACACTTGAGAGATCTTTAAAAGCCAGAAATAAATGCACCATTTTATCTGAACATTCAGCTAAACAAGAGGTTCTCAAACTGTCCATGGACCATCAGTGGTCCGCAAGCTCCATTCAGGTGGTCCACAGATAGTTGCCTCTAAGGTGCGTGCCTGGGCAGCCACACACAACAAAATAAGGGTCACCCACCTAATCTCACTATCCGACCCCCACCACTTCCTGCCCACCTTAGAACCGCCAACCCATCCAACACCTCCCGCTCCTTGTTCCCTATCTCCAGAGATACCCACACCCCCTACCCAACTACCACTGCTCCCTGTCCCCTGACTGTCCCGACCCCATCCACCCCATGACAGACTCCTGGGACTCCCATACCCTATCCAACCCTTCACCACGCTCCCCATCCCAACTGCCCCCGCCCCAACCTCTGTCCCATCCAGACACTGCCTGTCTCCTGACTGCCCCCAGAACTCCCTGTCCCCGGCATCTCACACTGCCCGCCGGAGCTTGCAGCCCTGTCTCCTTACCATGCTGCTCAGAGCAGAGTGTCTAGAGGCTGTGGCCCACTGCACTAGACACACTGCCCTGCCAGAGCTTGCAGTCCTGCTCCCTTACCATGCCACTCAGAGCAGCAGCAGCTCGCAGCCCCGCCAGAGCCAGCCACGCTGCTGCAGCGCTGCCCAGGAGCAATGGGCTAGAGCGCTGATGGCGTGGCACACTGAGGCTCCGGAAGAGAGGGGAGCTCCCCAGCCAGGAGCTCAGGGGCCAGACAGGACGGTCCCGCAGACTGTAGTTTGCCCACCCCTGCTTTAGAGAACTATCCACGATGACTCCAAAATTTTTTTCCTGGTTAGCTGTAGCTAAATTAGCCCCCATCATATTGTATGTATAGTTGGGGTAATGCATATTGGAAAAAAATAATTTTACATTTATCCACATTAAATTTCATTTGCCATTTTGTTGCCCAATCACTTAGTTTTGTGAGAACTTTTTGAAGTTCTTCACAGTCTGCTTGGGTCTTAACTATCTTGAGCAGTTTAGTATCATCTGCAAACTTTGTCACCTCACTGTTTACCCCTTCGTCCAAATAATTTATGAATAAGTTGAATAGGGTTGGTCCTAGGACTGACCCTTGGGAAACCTTTCATTGTTACAGAAACAAGATTAATTCCTCTGCTTTCCCTTCCTCATTCTACCCCCAAAATAGAGGAAAAATCCCAAGTTACTAAGTTTAAGGAACTTGGAAGCAAACAGCAGCTTCACAGAGCATGGAAGGCATTTACTCCCAAACAGGCCAGGAGCAATTCTCTTCTGGACCAGAAAAAAAATCTGGATTTAGTGTGGCACTAAAGCAGTCTCAGATTGCTTATTATACCTCTCCAGTCGGCAGCTCTCACTGGCTAGTTTAGGCAGCTCCCTGCCTATCCTGCTGGCCTTAGTGGATTGCAGTCTATAGTGTATATTTTTCCCCATTCATTATACAGGAGCCTAGGCACCTACTTCAGGCTTCTTAGATTGAAATGCAATTCCTGTCATTTTCTAGGTGCCTAAAAATTAGGTGTCACAATTACTAAGTCCTTTTGTGGATCTAGGCCCAAATCCTCACAGAGGATTAGCACATCTGTAGAATTCATATTTTATGTTAAGCAATTTGTAGAAATACACACTCTTCAAGTATACTGTTTAGCCACGACTAACTGAAATAATTTCAGTCCTAGAAAATTTCAGAAAATTAAGTTTGTGAACACTGGATTTATAATTCAAGTCCTGACATAACCTTAACTATAGTCTGTGCCCGCTATGTTATTTTATCTCACTACAAAAATGTGCTTTCTAAATGACACACAATTGTGATTCCTTCAATGGATTTCAGAAGGAATGATGATGTGGCAATAGTAGAAAGAGAGCTGCTTTTTTGTGGGAAGAGGAACACATGATATATGATGCAGTACCCAGAGAGAAGAGCAAGCAAGTATAGCTTTGCCCTTCAACCTTCTTTCAATGTAATACTATCAGTAACTTTCAAGGCATAAATCAGATAAAATTTGACACGAGTGTTTTATTATTTGAAGGACACTTTGGGGCAGGGAAAAAGAGAAGCCTGGCTGCCAACACATTTTCTTGCCGTTTTAAAGTATGCACGCCTCAATTTGTATAGCAAGCCCAGAAAAACATCCTTACAGCCATTTCAAGCTGTAATTTAGCAGCCTCTCTGCTCAGTCGAGATGATGATGTCCCCCCCACCAGCGAAGGTGCCTGCTAGAAAATTTCTGCTCACTGCAGCAGTACAAACCCTGGCCCCTACGGGCCAGGCCAGGAGGACACCAGGCCAGTCCCTGTCCCTGAGCCAGGCAGTCTGGGCTCGCTGGGGCTTGACACACCTGCCAACGCTGCGTGACCGACCGAGGGAAAACCACCTAAGCCCGAGCACCGGCGCGGGCTAGCCCAGCTGCCCAGGCCTGCAGCGCTCTGGGTGTCCTGGAGGCACCGGGGAGGGCGGCACGTGTCCGGGAAGAAGCCGCCAACCCGGGGCCCTGTGTCAGCAGTAGCCGCAAGCAGGGGAGGGGGGAGAACCAGCGGCACGTCAGCCTCGCGGACAGCGAGCAGCTGGCTCCCCGCGCCCCCCGGCCCGCCCCAGATCACCACGAGGGAGTTCAGACTGTATAAATATTTCTCCAGCAGCGGTGCCAGCCACCGGAAAGGCAGGACCTGGCCGCCTCCAAACGGGACGGGGGAGGGGGGATCCCGGGCCCACCCCCGACCCCAACACCCTGTGACCAGGAACCTGGTCTCTCCACCCCCCACCCCCCCACGGGGAAGCCCAGGCCCAGCCCCTCCTCCCGCGCCCGCTCCAGGAAGCGGTTAACGTTTCCCGTTCGAATTTCAAATATCAACGTCTCGCCGCCCGCCAGCGCGCGCGCTCTCTCACCCGGGCCGCCGCGAGCTCCGCCGAGCAGCAGGGCGGCGGGAAAGGCCAGCAGCACGAGCAGCAGCAGCTGGGTCGGGGATCTCATAGTAGCAGCTACCTAGCGCCCTCCGCGGCGGCTGCTCTTGCCCAAATGGCGATCATCATCGCCTCCATCCGGGAACCTGGCGCCGCCGCGCCACGCACGCTCTGTGACCCCGCCCCCGAACCGCAGAGGACGTGGCTCCGCCGGGGAAGCGGGAGGGGAATCACGTGACTTCAACAACACGTAAGCTTCCCGCTGGCCCTTAGGGCGCATGCCCAGAACCTCAAATGCACACGTGCCGGGCGAACAGTCTCATTTTCTCAGCACTCAGCCCCTGGTGCACCCAAGCAGGGTGCTCTGTAAGGTTCACATCGCGCATGTGCGAAGTTGTTCTTCTGTCAGGTCTGCGGCGGTCGCCCCCTCCCCCCGACACGCGATTATGCGAAGGAGGGGGGGACTCCGCGCCAGCACGTGGGGTTGGTTGGTTGCCCAGGTGCAGACAGCTGGGTGTCGGGTGACCAGACAGCAAATATGAAAAATCAGGAGGGGGGTGGGAGGTAATAGGAGCCTATACAAGAAAAAGACCCCAAAATCTGGACTGTCCCTATAAAATCGGGACAGCTGGTCACCCTAGCCTGCAGACAACCTGTGCTACTGGGGGAAGCGGTGGCCATGCTAGCTGTTGGCTGTTCCTGTTCCCAGTAGCTTTGTGCCATGACTTCATTTTGTCCATTTTATTAAAGCAACATAACCACGTCCTGGTTCAACCCCAGCACCTCCTGCAATTATTAATGCCAGCCCTACATTTTTTAGCATGTGTAGGGTGAGAGAGAACGAATCCCACCCCAACACCCATGTTGTATCTCACCAAGACCCTCATGCTGCTGACTGGCAGCTCACCCCCCTCAGAGGGGTTAAATCAAGGCAGGACAGTGCCAACCCCCACCATCCTCTCTCTGGCACTGGCTTTTCCATTCAAGATGGTCCATTTCCTATGGTGGTACCAGGCATCTCTCTGGGACAGAAAACTGATAGATGAAGAAGTGGACGTGTCAGACACTAGGTCTTTCCATGCATAGTGTGTCGTTCACCAGGACCTGACATCTCTAGAAGCTCAGATTAGGGTTTTGTTCAGTGTTTCTACTCTCCTGACTGTATTGCGAATCTTGTGGTATTTGCTGTTTTTTTCTTAAACCATAGGATCGATGTCAGTTGTGTGTGCACATATTGTGCACTTGCCAGGAACAAATGTGTAAAGATTTGCTTATGTCTTATCACAGTTAAGAAGGAGCCTATGTACTTTTGAACTGAGGCCTGTAAGTCTGATCCAATGTCCTTTCAAGTCAATGGGAAGATGGCATTGGGATCAGGGCCTGTCATTGGGGTCAGGGCCACTCTGAGCTCTGGGGTACAGATGGGGGGACCTGCGTGAAGGACCCACTTAGCTTATTTCTATTAAAACTTAAAAACTTCCCCACGGCACAAATTCCTTTCCTTGTCCTTGGTCAGTATTGCTGCCACCACCAGCTGATTTAAACAAACATTCAGGGAGGGGCCACTTGGAGCCCTATCTCCCTAAAAATATCCCCCCAAGTCTCTTCACCCCCTTTCCTGGGGAGGCTTGAGAATAATATTCTAACCAATTGGTTACTAAGTGAGCACAGATCAAACCCCTGGGTCTTTAGGACACTGCAAATCAATCAGGTTCTTAAAAGAAGATTCTTTTTTTTTAAAAAAGTAAAAGAATCACACCTGTAAAATCAGGATGGAAGGTAACTTTACAGGGCAAACAAAAAGATTTAAAATAGAGTATTCCCTTCTAGAATTAGTTTCAAAGTTACAAAAAACAGGAGTAAAACTGCCTCTCAGCACAGGGAAAATTCACAAGCTAAAACGAAAGATAAACTAACCTCTTTCCTTGTTTTACTTACAAGTTTTGTAATCTTAGAGGCTCATTTCAGGAATGCAGAAATGTCTTTAGGTGATGGATTTTCCTGCCCTGGTACCTCTCTGTCCCAGAAAGAACAACAAAAAACACAAACAAAACCTTCCTCCCCACTCCCCGATTTGAAAATATCTTCTTTCCTATTGGTCCATCTGGTCAGGTGCCAACTGAACTTCTTAATCCTTTACAGTTAACGGAGGGATTTTAGGCTACCTTTAGCTATATGTTTATGACAGGGCCCATATGTGTTAGAGCAGTGGTCATCAAAGTGGGGTGTGTGCAACCCAGGGGGTGCGCGCGATGTCCCAGCGCCGCCGCAGAATTGGCCCCAGGAGACCGCCGAAAATGGAAGCAGTCTATTTTTGTCCCGCCGAAATGCCACTGAAAGCGGAAGCTTTCTATTCGGCGGCATTTCGGTGGACATACCCTGGGGCCGCGAGTGGACGTGAGATTGCGGAAAGGGGCCGCCGCGGCAAAACTTTAAGGAACGCTGTGTTAGAGTTCTCTTGCATATTAAAGTTCCATAATTTTAAACAGCCAACCATCTAGCAAAACTATGGGGCCTGATTTTTCTGCAAACCTGTAAGAACCAGAGATGCCAAATTTCTATTTAGTACTGTATTTCAAAATGATTTCTAGTTTCTCTGAAGATTTTTGTTGAGAATTAAACTTTCTTAATATTATACTGATAAGTGAAGTGTTTAACTAAACAAACTGTGTTAAAAGACAGCTATTAAGGCTGCAAAGTCAACTACTTCAAAAGTTAAAAATTCAACCTCAGTTTGTTCTCCTTGCACACACTCATTATGATACAGTATTTATCTGCATGACCACATACTATTTTTTGCTTCATTCAGTGCTCAGGATAGAACAGACGTGGGCAAACTACGGCCTGCGAGCCACACGTGGCCCGCCAGCCATTTTCATCCAGCTCGTGAGCTTGGGCCAGGGGGCAGGGCTGCCAGCCCCGCCCTCTCAACCCCAGGCTGACCGCGGCAAGCTGTGTGGCCCCACACTCCCGGCCAGGGGTCCGGGCTGAGCGTGGCAAGCCACAGGGCCCTGCACTCCCTGCCAGGGGGCCGGGCCGAGTGCGGCAAGCCACAGGGTCCTGCGCTTCCTGCCGGGGGGCCGGGCCAAGCGTGGCAAGCCGCAGGGCCCCGCGCTCCCTGCCAGGGGGCCGGGCTGAGCGCAGCAAGCCACAGGGCCCCGCACTCCTGGCCGGGGGGCCGGGCCGAGCGTAGCAAGCCGCATGGCCCTGCGCTCCCGGCCGGGGGGTAATCAGAGTGGGGTGGGTCTCTGGGGGGGAGATCAGGGGACAAGGAAGGGGGGTTTGGACAGGTTGGGGTTCTGAGGGGAGTAGTCAGGGAGCGGGAAGTGGTTGGGGGCCGGATAGGGGGCGGGGCCTTCCCTACCTGGCCCTCTGCACAATTTTGAAGCCCCGTGCGGCCCTCAGGCCAAAAAGTTTGCCCACCCCTGGGATAGAAGGCGCTCACTTAAGAAGCATCTATTGAACATTTTGTTTTCTCTTAATAGTTCAGTGCATGGCCCCAGGTCCTATTGCAAAGTATCCAAACCCTGCTCTGAAGATAGAATTATTAATTTCCTCCAAGAGGAATAATTGAACCTTAAACCTGCAGCTGCTTATTACATTATCCCATGCAGACTCCTTTGTATAACCTGCAGTGTTTCATATGCCCCCAGTTTAAAATTGGAGTTTATTTTCAAATTCCCCATCACAGTCCAGTATGCAAAGCACTCAGGAAAAATCCGCTGCATCCAAAAACTGCCCTCAAACTTTAAGTTTCCTCCCATTGTTAATTCGGAAATTTATATAGAAAGGAAAGGTGAAAAATGAATAGTGTTCTGTTTATGGTTTGCATTAACTTTAATACATCACTTGAACACATGCAACTTGCTGCTCTGAGAGTGATAGAGAGACTATTTCATCTTCTGTTCTTTAGTATCTACAATGTTTCCATTTGATTTTTGAACATCTTGACCCTGTAAATTATAGGAAAAAAACATAAATCACATAGATTTACAATAAAGTCTAATCTGAAACTGGATAAAACTTTCTAAATCCTGGTTATTGGAGCCAGTATCTCTCAGCAGATAATATCCACACAGATATATTATGCCAACTTTTCTGCAAATAAGTCACTTTTGATTATGAACAATCATTGGCATCATTCTTTGACCTGCCTCAGTCATGGCTTTTGGAAAAGCAGACCAACATCTTTGCCTGTGGAAATTAGAAAGGCAGGTTACTTTTGTGACATAGAAGGTGTCCTGTTTGATGTGCTAGAACCTGGAATGATATCCTAACATCTTTTGGGCAACAAAGATGAAAATTCTTTTCTAACTGAATTAACTGACCGTTGCCCCACATCAGTGTATAGATGGACACTAAATGGTGCCGTTACTGAAACTGCTAGAGGTGTATTCTAACTCACGGGAAGGCGTGTTTGAGAAAGAGCTGGGATAGCCTGTATAGCCCTAGAAAAAACTGATTATTGTTTTTTATACTGTTGTAGCACTTGAAGGCCTCAGGCTGGGGCCCCCTTGTGCTAGGCACTATATAAACATATAGTAAATGATAGACTCTGTAACAAAGACTTTGCATTCTAAAAGAAAACATAACAAGTGTGTGAAACAGGCAAGCATGTAGGAAACACTAGAATGTTTTAGCATAGACTAGCTGTGTGCTCAGCTCACAGGTGTAATAAACCAAACAGTAGCAGTAGTCACTATTGTCACAACTTGATCATATGATACAACTTCCCTCTGATACTATTTCTGTGAATCAAAGAAGGAGCATTGGGAATTCCCTCTCAAGACACCTACAGAAGATCTGATTGTTTATCCAAAAGATATGCACAAACCTCTTTACATTAGGATTACCAACCGCACAGGTTTGTCCTGGAGTCTCCAAGAATTAAAGATTAATCTTTAATTAAAGATTATTATGTCACGTGATGAAACCTCCAGGAATACATCCAACCAAAATAGGCAATGCTACTTTGTATTAAAAAGAGTTATTTTCAGCTAGAAGGGGCTGATCATGACAGTGTTCAGTTATATAGATTTTTTTTGCTGCAAAAAGGGCCCTCAGTTGATAGTATCTATAAAAAGGGTTGATTTTTTAAAAAACCTTTTGTTCTGGTGTTTGCACTATATGATGTTTACCTCAGCTTTCTGGCTTTCATTTTGAACTTCTTTATTAAATCTTCCAGATGCTTGTTTCTTTTCTCTAAACTGTCAACAAGAGACAATGTAATTGTTTAAATATATATAAATATACACTGTATAGATACATATAGATCTATCCTTATTTTTCAATATAAATATTTTTGTTAGCTGCAGTTTAGAAATTAAGACTATCAAACTGTCTCTTCTGCATGTACTGTATGTGAAGGCACTTGGTGGGTGGGGCTTGGAGGGTGTATAGAAGGCAATTTGGGCATCAGTGTCATCAGTGTAACACTGCATTCTGTGTCTGCCTAATTTTTCTTTCAGCTCAGAACGGTGTGGTGTATTTGTGTGTCCAGTGCCTGGCTGAGATCAGCACTTGAATGAGAACAAACTGGCTGAAGCTTAATCCAAACACGATGGAGATAATGGTTGTGGGATAGAGAGAATTCTTGGGGGTACAGAAGGGGTGATCCCTCCATCACTGTTGAAGAGATGTCTCTCCTTTTGTCCAAGAGGCTCACAACTGGGGGTGCTTTTGGGTCCCGAACTGCTTCTAGAATCTCAGGTTCCTTTGGTGGCCAAAAGTGCTTTGTACGTGCTGTTATTATTCTTAGATTTGGATCTTGCTATGGCTATTCATACCTTTAAGACATCAAGGCTGGATTATTTGGCTATTGAGCAGGATTAGTCACCAATATTCTAGGAAAAACACTGGTTTCCTATTCACTTCTGGATTCAGTTCAAAGTGGTAACTTTGGTGTATAAGATTCTGATGCAGCAAAACACTTAAACGTGCTTAATTTTAAACAGCGGAATAGACCCATTCATTTCAGTGGGACTGCTCATATGGTTAACAATGAGAGCATGCTCAAGTGCTTTGCTGAACCAAGGCCTAACATCTTGGGAAGTTTGGGCCCGAGTTACCTAAAGACTTCCCCTCCTCCCGTGTTTGGTAGCAGCAGCTGAAATCAGATGAGTCCCGCAGGCCTGCCAGGGATATCTGCTCTGGCAGCTCCTTCATGGAGCCATCAGAATGGGCAGGTACCTCATGTAGTTCACTCCCATCCCTGATGCCTGTCCATTTTGCAGCCTGAGGGAGACAGTGTTGCACATTTATCTGCAGTGCACCATGTTGCAGCCCCTTTTCCAGCTCCTCCAGAGCCTCCTTTTGAGTTTCTGGCTGTACTTTTCCCCACACCTTTTCATATATGCATACCCTGTCCATGGGCCCATGAAGTCACAAGACCTCCTCCTGGCACTGGCCAAAATGTCCACCTACAATACCAGGAGGAGGATGTTGGACAGGAAGGTACTCTGCGACTGTGGGGCCTATTTCTGTTCCTCCCTTGTGTCACGCATCCGGGCAGAGTTCCTTTGGGCAGTGTCCACTGGCTCCCTAGCCATGTTTGAGAAGCAGTGGGCACTGTTCTCTTCTCGGTGTCCCCCTCTGAATCTCTGATTTTGAACCTATCACCCTCACTCCTGTCCCTGCTTAATCATTTGTTGTCCCCCGCAATCGGCTGAACCGTGGGTTTAGTGGCTCCTCCTCTTAGGCTGGGGGAAGAGTCTTCTGATAAGGGTGGACTTGCACTAGGATTCAATAGATAAAATCAGATGAGGCACTCCAGGTATCAGTTCTTAGAATGAAATATATGGAACTGTTAGCAGGTTGGTCTCACTGTACATCACTCAACTCAGGAAGATGCTTGCCTCTAGTGAACCAAGAAAACCTCAGTATGTTGACCTTTAAGACACATTGCTTATCTGAGTGGTGGTGGAAGTGCATGTGTGAGGAGTTGGCGAGTTGATATTTAAGTTGTTTTGGGGAAAATCTCTTCCTTTAAAAATTGTATAAACTGTTTTTTCTTACATATTTTTATACACACACCTTGATTTTGTAATTATATGCATTTTATTAATTAAATATAGCTTTTATAGAGAAGGCCTACAGAATTTAAGAGAGAATTATAACATGTCTATAGAATTTTTAACAAGGCTAGGAAATCTAGAAGACACTATACTGGACCAGGAGTCAGGACACCTGGGTTGTACTGACCTGTTGTGTGAACTTTGGCAAGTCACTTTACCTCTCTGTGCCTCAATTTCTCCTCCCACCCTTTGTCTGTCTTATTTATTTAGAATGTAAGGCCCAGGTCTTCAAAGGTAGTTAGACATCTAACTCTCAGCGATTTCAATAGGAGTTAGGTGACTCAGTACCATTGAAGATCTAGGTGTAAGGTCTTTGGGATTAAGACTGTGTCATATGTGACTGCCCAGTGCCTATCACAATGGGGCCCAAATCGCAGTTGGGATCTCTAAATAATAATAATAATAAATACATATCTGATCAACCCACACAATTCAATAGCAAGAATATAATTCTCTATTAAATTCTATAGTTTTCTAGAGTAATTCTGTGGAGCCATATAATTTCTATGGAATCCTGTCAGTTTCAGACATATATTTCTATAGGACTTTTCTAAAAGGTAAATGACTATTGTAAATAATAATAATTTTAACTAATACTAGGTCTTACTGGAAAATCTTACAATGGGTTTTTGCCAGTAAAGCATATAATTTACAGAGCACACATTTTACGATTTATTACTTCACTACATGTATTACTAAACTATTAGGTGAAAGTTTCATTATTGCCTTTTGTTTTTGTTGCCTAAATTTTTGGATTCCAAAATGGAGATACCTTGGACCTAATTTTCAAAGTCATGAGATCCCACAATTCTAATTGAAGTCAATGGGATTTGCAGATCTTTAGCATCTCTGAAAATCAGGGCCAAGGCATCTCAAGTTGGGCATTCAAAATCTGAGGCCACTTTTGAAAATGTTGGTTTTGGTCAATGAGCCTTTGTCAAGTGTTTGACAGCCTTTTTAGTCTTCCCCATCTTGTGCTGGATTTCTCAAATTAGAAAACAATCACAGGAAAATAAAGCATGTTTTAAAATTATAGTAGGCCCAAAAATAGATACTGAATGTCCCTACTAGCCAGACAATGGGAAACTTCAGTAGGAGAATAAGTTTTAACTTGTGTTTTTAATCTCCCGACACTTGCTGGATTGATAAAGATAGTCCATGATACATATTTCTGTGGTATAACTGACATCACTAGTCCTATGCAATCTATATGGGATATATCTCAGCCTTTGGAAATAGGTTTGGATTACATAACCTTATTATCTCTTCTATTTAAACAACTACATGCTTTTACAAACTCAGGCCCTGATTCACGGCAGCAGTTCAGCATATGTTTAACATTAAAAGCATGTGCTGAAATGCTGCCCTGAATCAGAGCTTCAGTGACCAGTCCTGCAGAAACTTATTTACAGAGCTTGGTGTTTACTACCCTTAGCAGACCTGCTGATGTACTTTGTACTACTCATGGTAATAAGTATTGTGCATAGTGCAGGCTTGAGCCTTGTCATGGTTACCATATCATTGCCTGTCCCGTAACAGTAAAATAAATTTGTTACAGGATATGATGTCATATTCATGTGGAGTCTAATTCTGCAAGGTGCTGAGTGCTCTCTTCTCCATTTACTTTATTATTGGGTACCTCATTTGAGATCTGAAAATCAATGGAAGTAGAGAACATTCAGCACCTCAGAGAAGTGGGTTTTAGGAGTTCATGCCTGCTCCTAGTGATATCCAATGGCAAATTTCCCATTGATTTCAGTGGGGTTATGATTAGGCATTTAGGCTGGGATTTTCAAAAGCACTTTAAGAGGGTTAAACTTTCAGCTCCCATAAAATTCATTTGGATTTCAGGCAACTAACTGTCTTTTGTTCCTTTGAGAATCACAGCCTTAAGAGTTTTAAATTCCAGAAAGGAATTGTTGCTGTTATACTGCAATAACATTTTTTCAAAAAACACACCCATTTTTTGTTCTGTCTAAAGAACAGCAATAACTGTTTGAAGATCAAGCAAATAAAAAGAAGTTGAGAAATAATATATGCTGTCAGCTTGACCACTTTTGATGTACTTGTCAGAAACAGAAGAAATAGAAACAGAAGATACCTGTTGAAAGATCAAGTGATCTAGATAATTTTATTGTCCTTGTTAAGGAGAAAGATGGAACTGATCATGACTCTTTCAAGTACATTAGGAAGTGTAGCACAATAGTTAAAGCACTCCAAATAGCTGCACTTAAAAAATTTTCCAACTGCCATTTGGTGTTGGTGGATTTGTTTCTGTTTGTTGGTTTTGGGAAGAAGATGGATACCAAAAAGTGTTATAAATAATATACAAGCCCCAAGCTGTATATATTGCAAAGCTCTTATCCCAGTTCTCAACTGGAATGGTGCAAGTTGGCCCTAAATTAGGCATAGCCAAGCCAGGGAAAGGCCCCCCATTTTAATGGGATGCTCAGGTAACATAAAGCAGCTGTATCAGCTCCTATGTCCCTCTCCCATTGGCACTGTAGGGAGCATGCCAAAGCCCCAGAGGCTCCCCTGCACTCTGACAATCCGCAGATGTCATATCAACTTTTTGAGACAGATGTAAACCAATGAGTTGTAAATTGGTCCACTGTAGCTAGTGTAAGTGGGACCAACCTTTAGGCTGCTCTAACATACATTGGGTGAATGCTCCATGACACATCTTTACCAACATAAGACCATCTTTGCAATCCCCTTCCAAAGATTCATTGTTTACTCCATTGCTGCAACTGAGGATGGAGGTCTACTCTTTTAGTTTTGGTGATATGTATTGTACAAACAACTGATCTTTGTTCTCATGTTTTATGTAGTACAGAATCTAGCAAATTTCAGTTAATATAAAATATAAAAATTATGTCATATCAAGGACCATCATTTATTCTTTGTCTCCCTGAATAATAGAAGCAAGGGAAAATCTCTCTCTCTCTCTCATGCACAGACACACACACACACACACACACACTTCTCTGCAAGATAAAGGAAATCAAGTAATTAGTTCAGTCAACCTACTATGATATCTGGGAACTTGCTATCTCAAGCCTTTGGTCAGCACATTCAATAATTTCCTCATATGATGTTACCTTTCAAAATAAAATCATCAAGCAATTAGCTGCTGTATAATAACTAAAACAGCAAAAGACGGTTTCCACAAAACAATACATTCTCATCTCCATAGACCCTGTATTTGTATGTGTTACTCCTACTGGTCCTAATGAGCATCCCACAGCTATATCCTACTTGTCCTGCTCATGCAGATAATCCCACTGACTTTAGAGGAACTAACCATGTGAATAAAAAAAGCAGGATTTGGCTCAAACACTAAGTTTCTACACACACCGAGTTATACTTTGACAGAAAAGCAAGCTAATCAAATCCAGCTATTTGTTCCTTAGAGGTTTCCCATCCAGGTACTGACCTGGCCCGACTCTGATTATTGTGTGAGATCTCACAAAGATTTCACAAGTCTAAGAAGACAATTAACATAATATAGGTTGGAAGAAGGGGAAAACATACAGTTTAAACAGATATCCTGAAAACGTCAGCTTTTCATTGTGTCAGGTTAATATGTAGAGTTTCTGCTATCAATCATACTTGTACCTTGCATGTCAAACTACCCAAATCTCCTTGAAGCTTCTCGTTTTCTCCTGTGAGCCTCTTGCATTCTTCTTCCTTTAGCGCCAGATGGTTTTCCAGTTTTGTAATCTCAGAAAAACAACAAAAATATTTCACTTACAACTACTGTCTTAAATGTGTCCTGTTAAACATCAGAAATAAAGAGCTACCACTCAGAATGGAAGAGTGGAAGATAGAGGGCACGGGCAGCCATGATTTCCTGAAAAGGGATAGTGGTCTTTGCAAGCCTTTATTTGTCACTTGTCTCAGTTCCCAAACTGTAAAGTGAGAATAATGCTGCTTGTACTTACTAGGGGTATTGTGAGGCATAAATCATTAATATTTGTAAAGTATTTTGGGGCTGCCAGATGGCAAGCACTATAAATAGAAAATGCCATTACTTACCACCACCAGAATGTGTTTATGTTTGTGTATGTGCATATATCTATGAGAGTATATAAGGTTCATCAGACTTAGAAAGGGAACTAAAATGTAGTATGGCAAAGCAGTATTTTATTGTACACTGATTACCAACAAGAATAACTTCCAAGGCCTTAATCTGTCAGATACCAGTTTCCTCACCTGGCAATGGAGATCATTACTTTGCTTATGGTATTCACCCAGTTTTGTTCTTAGCAAATCAAACAGTTCTGTGCCACTCCCCATTTCCTCTTGACCAGCAGCTGTATCCTATGGATAAATGTGCCATTAAGGAAAATTGGGTCAAATCCAATATTAGTCATTAGACTCGTTTCCTTTTCTATAATAATGGATTTCAAGTTCCATAATGTAATTAGTATATTTTTACAACTATTATCCAAACCACTCACTCTAAAAAAGACTAGTTTGGTGTTCAAGATTTCCAACATATTCATTTTAAAAAAAAATTGCTTGTCAAAATCAGGACAATATAGTCTCTGGGCCTGATTCTCCCTCTGTTAATCCAAGTTTAAACTGGTGTAAATCTGCTGATTTTAGAAGTGTTACGCTTACCTAAAACTGGAGTAATCCAGTAACGATTCAAACTCTCTATTTAGTATGTTTAAATTTTCCTAGAAGACTACATCCCATAATTTAAAATGTTTGGTAAACATGACTGATCCACAAAGATCTATTCATTCTGCTATAACTTTTTAAAGTGTAATATGTAAAAAGATTATGGTGCAGAATCTCACCCCAGCTCCACTCCCTTTGTGACTCTCAGGCAATGTAAAGGAAGCTAAGACTCACTATAACTAAGGCTAAGCTTTTGTCATGGTTGTTTTTAGTAAAAGTCAGGGACAAGTCACAGGCAATTCACCTGTCTGTGACTTTTGCTGCTGTGGCTCCATGGTTTCCCCCACCACTGTGGTGGCTGGGAGCTTGTGAGGTTTCCCCTCCGCCCATGGCAGCTAGAAACTGAAGGGGGGCCCCCTCCCCTCCACCGTGATTGAGAGTCGCAGAATGACCCTATTTTCTAAAGAGAAAATGGGATACCCCACAGCCGCTTGCTTGAGACGTTCCCCTCCCCCCTGCACAAGGCTATCCCCCTCAGGGATCTGTTGCTGGAACCTTGCATGGAGGACCCTGTCGCTGCTGTCGCCTGTTGCTGGAACCCTGCCAGAGCCCCGCTGGCTGCCAGCCCCTGGGGCTGAAGCAGAGAATGTCAGGGAGGTCTCTGGAAGTTGGATTCCGTGACTTCCATGACCTCCATAAACGTAACCTTAATTATAATTCCTATGCAAGGTATTCCCCCAGCACTGGATGTCCCCAGGTGTCAGACAGGGCACTAGGCTGCCTTCATTTCAGGCCCTGGTGCCAGGAGTATATCGGTACTGGGAGTGGAGAGCAAATGACCAAAGTTTGACTCCCTCAGGCAATCCCCAGCTGGACCACAGCCAGCTGGGAGAGGTGAGGCATGTGGCAATGGAGTAATGGGTGCTGGGAAGCAAACAGATCCAATTCAGAATCCTGACCTACCTACACCTTGTCTTCTTGACAGTCAATAAAAAAATAACAGCTCTTTTACAGATAAGGCATGAAATTTGGAAAGGGAGAGGAAGGTGAAACAGGAGGCCTGTCTACACTAGGTAAGTCACTATGTTAATGGCTGGAATAGCACTGCTAGCGCAGTCCTGCCCTGCAACAGAGCAGTGTGACTTCATTAGACAGTTTGATTTATATGTATTAGTGCAGTGCATCCAAACACACCCAACTGTTATTGTACCTATGCACTGAAACTCCGTTCCCAAAGTTCCCTGCATATCTGTCCTCAACAGGGGCACAGCAGCAGGTGCAAAGCTGGCAGCACTCGGATACATACATCTTGTTTTTATTGTACCATTAGTAGTAGTGTATTCTTCTTAGCACACAGGGCCCTAATCAGGACTGAGACCCTGTTCTGTTAGGCTGTATACAAACACAAAGGGTATGTTTAGGCACAGTCACAGGGTGTCAGATAGACTTTCCTGAGCTAACTTTAATTTAGCTAGCTCAGATCCTGGAGTAGTGAAGCTGCAGCAGTGCACGCTTAACATAGGCTAGCCCAGGCCTGCACAACATGCGGCCCGGGGGCCACATGCGGCCCGCATGGGCTCATTGTGCGGCCCGCGGGGAGTAAGTAGGGGTGGGGCAAGCCAAGCAGTTGGGTGGGGAGAAGCGGATGGGGGCAGGGCTTTTCGGCCCGCAGCTGGTTTTTTTGCAGTAATATGGCCCTCACTGCTTTCCGAGTTGTGCGGGCCTGGGCTAGCCCTTAAAGTAGTTATCCAGGGTTCTGGGTGGGCCTGTACAGCCTGTGCTACTGCAGCTTCACTCCAGAACCCGAGCCAGCTAGACTAAAGCCAATTTGGGTTCATCTGCTTAAACTGCAATCACCTTCTCTAGACACACCCACAGTATGAGACAATCCTGCCCATAGGTGCCAACTTTCCCTGGCGCCAGTGGATGCTTGTGCCCTCAGGCCCGCCCCAACTCCACCCCTTCCCTGCCCCCATTCCAATTCCTTCTCCAAGTCCCCACCCCAACTCCACCCCCTCCCTGCCCCATTGGACCCCTTCCCCAAATCCCTATCCCGCCTCCTCCCTTGAGTGCCCTGCACTCCCCTCTCTTCCCCCCTCCCTCCCAAGCTTGCTGCACCTGCGAAACAGCTGTTTCGTGCCACAAGCTCTGGGAGAAAGGGGGGAGAAGCAGGACCCGGTGGCACACTCAGGGGAGGAGGTGGAGGTGGAGGTGAGCTGGAAGGGGGCAGGGCAGGGAGCTGCTGGTGCGTGCTCTGCACCCACCAATTTTTCACTGTGGGAAAATTTTTCCCCAGCCCTGGAGCACCCACAAAGTGGGCGCCTATGCTCCTGCCCCTGGAAAACTAAGTCATATTCTATTTTAATATCACTGTATATTATTTTAATATTGACCAAAAAAACAACCTACTACCTCTAATTTTTGTAATTGTTGATAATGTTGAACTCACCTCAGTCACTTGATCTTGGGAAGCTTTCTCATGAATAATTAACTCTCTCATGGCTGCTATGCTTTCCCTGTGTTTCTGTAACTAAATATTTACAGTGATTGAAGTGTATATGAGACAGAGAATATATGTCGCTCAAGTCTAATTTATTTTTAACACAAACGTCCTAGAAAAACTATCAATCACACAAGCAATTCTTGAGTGGAGAGACTCCCAACCAAAAAATACTGCTTTATAAATGATGCACAGAGTCTGGATGCCATACATTATTTATATCCCTTCAGTGTCCATAGAAGGAAGCACAGCTACCAAATGTATCTAATTTATTCTGTTCAGATTTTTGTATCATGCCCATTGCTGTGTTCGTTCAACAATTTTTATCACTTCTCATCCCAGTCCATGCACCTATGCAGGGGTATAGCTGCATCATGGAGATAATTGCAGGATCTGGGCCTTAGGGATCAAGGACCTAAACCCTGCTGGAACCCCTCTCTCCCCTGGAGCCGGCTACAGATCTGCTCATTAATTTCTTTTTTATTTATTTTTATTTTCATATCCATTTTCTCTTTTCTTCGGACAGAACAGCAAACTTGGGTACATTAAAGGACATTTTATAGCAATAATAGAGTGCAGAGACTGACATTCCTTTTAAAGAAATTCAGAGTTTCAACTCCACTGTCATCTCTCGTAACAATATTTTGGTATCAATACAGGGGCATATTCACTCTGTAAAATAGTAGGTTTATAAAATCCTATTTATAAGATGGTATCCAGAATGAAATGTGAGGATCAGAAGCCAGGTTCCCAAGATAAGTCAGTTTAACCAACTATTCAAGGTTAAGCAGGAGAACAATTTGATTCAATTTACAAACATACATGGAGTAAGTTCAAGTGTTATTTATTCCTTCTCATAATTCCAGAACAAGGGGCCACCATATGAAATTAATAAGTAGCAGGTTTAAAACAAACACAAGAAAGTATTTTTCACAAAATGCACTGTCAACCTCTGGAACTTCTTGCCAGAGGGTGCTGTGAAAGCCAATACTATAATGGGGTTCAAAAGGGAGCTAGATAGATTCATGGAAGATAGATCCATCAATGGCTATTAGCCAGGACAGGCTGCTGGGCAGGAATGGTGTCCTTAGCTTCTGTTTCCCAGAAGCTGGGATTGGGTGACAGGGCATGGATTACTTGATGATAACCTGTCTGTTCATTCCCTTTGGGGCACCTGCCATTGACCACTGTCAGAGGACAGGATACTGGGATGATGGACCTTTGGTCTGACCCAGTATGGCTGTTCTTATGTTCTACCTCTGTGCAGCACAAGGAAGGGTGGCAGGATTTGCAGATGCAGAGTATTCCCTATCCACAGTACTAGTAATGGAGCTTGAATGCTTCACAATAGGCTTGGTTCTAGCTCCTCCTAGTGGACCAGTACAGAACATATGGACACTACACACAGTATTGGCACACACATTGCCAGATGCTAGGATATCTGCCATTTATCTTTAGAGTCATTAAAATGCATTGCCTGAGTTTGTTCTTGGCAGTCTTCCCAATTAAGCAGCCATGCTATTTGTCAGGTTGCTGAATAAACGGATTCTACTGTATAAAATGTTTTGACTTACATTTCAGTGGAAACCTCTTGGCCAATTTAAACGGTGATAAATAGAGGGATATAATACCCAGACCCACAAATCGAGGGCACTATTTTGCTGTTTGCCCCAGAAATTTGGCAACATATCTCAGCAAGAATTAGAATTATAAAAAACAACATCATGGAATTATAGGTGATGCCTTTTGTTGGAATCATTCAGAATTAAATGGGTAAGCTTTTGAAGATTGCACCTTCTTCATCAGGAACCAAACAGAGATTCAGATCCTGATGAGGACAGTTTGAGTCTCAGAAATCATTTTCATAGTCAGTCCCATAGAAGACATCACCTAACATTGTGGCGTTGTTTTGCTGAATCTGTCTTTCTTCTCGGGACAGTCTGGGCTGGCAGGAGCCTCACTTCTAGCTTCATCAAGAATGAGAGAAGATTTACCTCTTTCTCCAAGGTTTTCTTTTTAAGGGTGACATTCTTCATTTTTTCTCCCAATTCAGTAATCATTTCACTCTTCTTGGAACATTCAATCGTAGAATCCACGTCCTAGTAAGCATAACAATGAGACAGCATTAGCAATGTTTAAACAGTCAGACTAATGAGATTTACCAGGCCTATCTGAGGTCTGCTCAGAACCAATCAGGTTCTGAACTGGTTCCCTAGATCAGATAGTACTGGGAACAGTAGTGACTTTAAGGGGAAAGAACACCTAATATTGTTGTTCAGTGACATCCTGATGACCTGCCCCAGAGATTGTTCAGACTGATTTTGGAGGGAACCACATCTAGAGGTCCTTTACTGGAAGTCCAACCGCCAGGCTTTTAATCGTGTAACAACAGTACCCTGTGATCTGTACTGGATGCTTTTTAGTTTCCAGGTGACGTTTAAGGTGTCTGTTTTAACTTACATTGTCCAAAATGGTTTGGAACCACCTGCCTGCCCACCTGAGAGACTAGCTCCCTCCCCTTGAGGCACAATCTCATCTGTGATCAGCGGAGACTTTTGTAGCTGGAGAACCTGGCTTAAATAGGAAGGGCCTGCTGTTAGGACATTTTCCATGAGGGATCCGTGACTCTGGAATTTACTTCCCTCTTGGTTTACCAAAGCACAGATTTGTGAACCTTCCAGACATGCTGTAAAGGACTTTCTTCTCTTCCTGTTTAGGAGGCATGGCTTGAAGGACATGGATTGAACAATGTAGGGAAGGGGAGGCTAGGTAGGGTTACTGTGGTGGGAAAACATAACTATGCCAGTGGTGGGAGATTTTGTTTGTTACATAAAATGATTTCATTGTTACCTTATCTATTATAAAAATTCATAGAGCAATAGGTGGATACTTGAACTAGTAAAAATGAATGACAGAAAGGAAGAATTGAGGGAAATAAAACTAATTCCCTTTCCCACCCAAAGACTCCTCAAGGATTTGCCTGTGATTAAAATTTGAAGGATAGGCTTGAAGTCAAAGTGGGAGCTGTTCTCCTTTGGAATTTTATGTGTGTGCTATTTATTTTTATTACAATAGCAACTACAGGCACACTATGCTAGCCGCTGTACATACACTTAGCAAGACACATCCTTGGTCTTACCATCCAATTAGACTAGACAAACTAAGGGATGGGAAAAATGGAATATTATTCCCATATGATAGATGGGAATTGAGGCATAGAGAGAGGAAAACCCTGGCCGTGCAGTTGATGATGTGCAGTTGCAGCAGTACACCCATGAATAGATCAGTTCTCTTCACTGGGGCTACACATGGGCTCTCTGCCACTACATGCAGTTAGCTGAAGGACAAGGACTCAGTGACTTGACCAATGTCATACAGGATGTCTGTGACAGAAATTGAACCCAGATCTCCTGAATCCCAGTCCAGTTGTGCAGGATTTCCCCTGGTTTCAATTTTGTCCTTTGTTCTGCTCTGAATTTGTCAAAGAGGGCTTAAATAAACACTCAAAATACTGAATTAAAATATAGACATATTAAGAAATTAAATGATTAAATACCAAACATGTCCCATTTGGGAATAGCCAGTAATGCTATTGTATATCACGAAACAGCCATACTACTGAGGAAGAATTCACCACTTCACAGATCCTTGGGTTTTGAAAATTCTTTACTCTTTTCAAACACTGAACTAAAATTAGTCCAATATCAGTTTTAAATTGTCCACCTGTCCATTTCTCTCTTCTCTTCTTCCATGGGGCTTTTAGCTGTTCTGACATGCAAGGAGTCCATGCAACTTTAAAGGTCTTCAGGATGGTCTGAATAGAATAGCCAGTGCTCCATTTCCTGTACATGCCATGTACTATCAATCATTATTAGCCTGTTTCCCATTGACTTCAATGGGCACTGAGTCAGGTCCTAGATGAGAGGGGAGACTCAGGCTTCCAAGCTCTCCCTATAGCACTGAAAGAGGAAAATTACTGATATATTTTTAAAAAGTTTGTCACAAGGAATGTCACACAGACTCCTGCTACCTCTAGCAAGATTCAAACAGAGTATGTCAACGCAACCTACAGAACTTTTAGTGCATGGTAGCAGGGTCCACTCAGCAAGTTAATGCACGTCAGGCCAGTTCAGACCCTGGCTTGCTGCACACTAACTCACCACATAGGCAAGCCCTGATTTTACAAACACAGGCCCTGCTTCTGCAATGGGAACTGCATAGGTGAATCACTGCACCCACCTGGATCCCTATGGGCTCTGCCCACATGCTACTCAAGGCAGGATTAGAGCCTTAGGGAGGACAATGGAAGGAATAAGATATTTCATACCATTGTGTCTAGGAAAGGAGTCCAAATTTTTGAAAGATGTTGTTATTTCACAGTCTATGTAGCAGGAGTGATATCTTGGCCCTAGGGTTACTATATTGCCACAATCAAAAAAGAGGACACTGGGTGGGGGGGGGTCCCGCTCTAGCCCCGCTCCTGCCCCATCCATTCTCTTCCAGTTCCCGCCTCCTGACTGCCCCCCCTCAGAATCCCCAAACCCCCTGCTCCTTGTCCCCTGACTGCCCCCTCCTGGGATCCCTGCCCCTAACTACCCCCCACACCCAGAATCCCACCCCCTATCTAAGCCTCCCTGCTCCTTGTCCCCTGACTACCCCCTCCTGAAAACCTCCCACCCTAACTGCCCCCACTAGGACCCTACCTTTCCCCTGACTGCCCCAACCCTTATCCACACCCTTGGCCCCAGATAGACCCCTGAGACTCCCACACTCTATCCAACCGCTCCCCACCCCCTGACAGGAACCCCAGAATTCCCAACCCATCCAACCCCCTTTGTTCTCTACCTGCCCCGACCCCTCCCCACATCCCTGCAACCTGACAGGCCTCCCCAGGAACCCCGACCCATCCAACCCCCCCTTCTCTCTGTCCCCTGACTGCCCCCTCTAGAAATCTCCTGCCCCTTCTCCAACCCCCTGACTCTCTTACCGTGAAGCTCAGAACAGTGTGTCAGGCTCCGCACGGAGCCCAGCACGCTGCCACACTCCCCAGTGCAACACACAGCCCGGTCCCTGGCCCCGCAGAGTGCTGCAGAGCGGCGTGTTGGGAAGCTGGGGAGGAGGAGCTCTAGACTACAGCTGCCAGAGGCCCCAATACAAGGGCCAGTCCGGCAATCTGAGAACGCAGGGGAGGGGAGGAGCTCTACAGCTGCCAGACGCCTTGGCCAGCGATCTGAAGTTGCGGGGGAGGGGCTCTGGCTGCCGGAGCCCCATGCGAGCGGCTGAATCGGCTAGCAGCCCTGTCAGCTGCGCTGTGCTCTGCATGGGGGGGAAATCCCAGACATTTTTAGATATTTACAAATTCCCCCCCGGACGCTATTTTTAACCAAAAAAGCCGGACATGTTCAGGAGAATCCAGACAAATGGTAACCCTACCTGGCCCCACTGAAATCAATGAGAGTTATGCTATTGATTTAATAGGGGCCAGTATTTCACTTCAGTTCTTGCAACACTGTGAAACTTCACATATCCACTTGTGTACTGGCAAGACCTTTTCTCATGTTCATGGCTATGAAACATTAACATTGCAAAAGAATCCAAGAATATTCAGAAATTTCTGTTTGCAAGATGCAATAGTCACCTTTGTGAGGGATACAAGAGAGAACCATGACTGGATCCCAAGGAGAATTTTCATCCTGTTCCAACAGTTAATTTGTTATTTATTGTAGATTCTCCCAATGTGTTTGTAGTTTTTCTACAATTCCATAGTGTCTATGTGAAGTCAGCATTTTCTGTACTACAGACCAGATTCTTTGCTGCATTTGGTCAATGCAAAGTACAGCAGGGATGACACAAATGAGCCATTCTGCAGCTCCCTGACTTTCAGACTGGTTCTGTCCCAGTCCTAGCCCTGCTGTAATTTACAGCAGCCAGGTAAGTGCTTGAAATCTGTGTATTGCGGGACGGGTCTAGGGGGGGTTGCAGGTGCAGGGCTGGAATTAGGGAGTGGCAAGCAGGGCAACTGTCCAGTGCTCCGTGCCACAAGGGGCCCTGTGAAGCTGAGTTACATGCTTCAGTCCGAGCCCAGCTGCCCAGTGCTGAAGCCCAAGCCCAAGCCCCACTGCCCAGGCTGAAGCCCGAACCTGAGCCCAGCTGCTTGGGGCTGAAGCCTGAGCCCAAGCTTAAGGTAGGGAGTTAAAAAAATGTCTTTTAAGTACAAGGGTGGTTGCCAGCACAAGAAGGTTGAAAAATACTTCTCTAAATGATGCCTAAGGGTACATCTACACGGCAATGAAAGGCACATGGTATGGCTGCTGTTGGCCCAGGTCAGGTGAGTAAAAATTGCAGTGTAGATGTTTGGGCTCAGGCTGAAGCACAGCTGTGAAACCCTGGGAGAGTGGAGGTGAGTCTCCGGGCCTGGGCTCCAGCCCGAGCCCAAATGTTTACACACACTGCAATTTTTAGCCCCGTGGTCCAAGCCCTGCATGCCCGAGTCAGTTGACCGAGGCTCTGAGACTTGTTGTGGCAGGTTGTTTTTCACTGCTGTGTAAATGTGCCCTTTGTGACCAGCTAAGACAAACCAGAGCACAGTAGCACTCTGGCCACACCTCCAACACAGCTCCTTCGCCAAGCCATGGAGGAGGGTAGCAACCAGTCATGCCAGCTCTACTCCAGCAGGGGACACCCCATGCTGGAGGAATTTTCAACTGAGATCCCATTTTGGCCCCTTAGTACTGCCAGCTTGGCACAAGTGGGCTGAAGAGGCTAGAGAATTTGACCCTACATCTCCTACTGTTTATCTCCATCACATTCTTCTGTTTCCAGTAGACATGGTCTATCAAGAAACAATGTGATCGTAACACACAAGAATGTTCACATTCTTTATACAATTGCTCAGGACTCACATGGAAATCTTAAGGGCCCCACTCTTAATGGCAGCCATCTGTTTCAGAGACAGAGGACACCTCAGAGCTACCAAATCAGCTCCCCTGGGAATTAAGTCAAAGGAACCAGAAGCAACTACTGAAAATGTTTTTTCCCTGGTTTGACACCTGTGGCTAAGCCAAGGATACTATGCAAGTAAATACGGCCTACACCAGGAGCATTGCTCGGAATGCAACCTTGTTGCTAACCCTACTTCAGCTCCTCCAGTGTGAGCAACTCACCAGCACTCACTTACCAGAAGCCTTTCTTAAGCAGCAGATCTTAAGACACATACCTGGTCTAACGCAGAGTGCTTAAAATACTGGCAGCAACATGGAACCTACTTTACACCCTGACACTCAATATCGTTATGCTGGTGGAGCTGAACCAGTGTCAGCAGAAATGTCCCTATTGTAGTCAAGACCATAGAGGCTTATAGATAAGAGGAGAGCAATAATTTGATATTTTTCATTAACTTCAGTCACAATTACTTTTCTTTTAACATGTCTCATGTGTGTGTGTGTGTGTGTGTGTGTGTGTGTGTGTGTGTGTGTGTGTGAATTTAATGCTCATGAAAGTTGTGGGATTGACAGTCCTGAACAACAACCACCTCTCCATATCTACAGTATAAATAAAGCAGAGTACAGGCAGCAGAAATGCATGTGTTCTAGAAACCATCTCCAGGAATGAGACAGTGATTCTGACTCCACGCTCATTCAGGCCCTGAGCCAAATCCCAGAAAGACTACTACTAAGAGTGTCAATAAGCTGAGGTAGTTTTTGTGATGTAGATACCTGTTCACTGGAACTGAACTGAGATCACCATTTCATAGAGGCCACCAAATAGACACCAGATGGTAGCAGACTTTGCTCACTAGCTATGTTGGTGGGGTTTGAAAGCAGCATTAAAATATTTCTTCCACTCGTTTGTCATGGAAGGGAGTAGTCTGAGTGGGGTTTTGGCAATGCTAGAAGGAGTTTCAGGTACATCCCCATGGTTTTTTTTCTTCTTGTCCTTCCATACATGAACAGATAATGTTGCCTTGGAGCCAGCAACCTAAAATCACTTCCAAGTTAGAGTTACCAATTTAGCAGAGGAATGGGAGCTCAGCCCTGTGATTGTGGCAGGTTAAAGTTGCAGGGAGGAGTTAAAATAATAGGTTTTTTTTGTTTGTTTTCAAGACATGTCTGAAATTCCTTTATTTTAAATTACTGGAAAAATACAGCAAGAGTGAATACCAGGTGATTAGCTCTGAATGGATCTGAAATCCGTGCCTAGGACCTGTGTAGATAGGCATTGACAGGGCTGTTTTGCATTACCTGGCAGGTAAGTAGTCCCTCTGTGAGGGACAGAAGGCTGCGAATTTTAGATAGAAGCTGGGATGCTCGCTGCACATATGGAGAACTGAAATGGTCTTCTTCGCTATGGAGGTTTTTCTGGATTAAATCGGAATGCATCGACTTCATATCCTGTATGGACACATTGGGGTCTGTCAGATTACAGGACAAAGGCTGCCTCCCAAATGAAAATGCAAGTAGTGGGCATAACTGGTGTTACTAAAGAAAAGCTACATGCAACACAGGATTCTCACCAGTTATAGTTACCATTCATAAGGAAAGCTTCAGAGTGAAATCTGGGGACTGAACATGAGTACATGACGCTATGCTCTTAGTTTTTACAATGATGTGTGTATACTCCTATATGGCCACTGAGGGCATATTCCTACTTATCAGAATTCCTTCCCCAAGGAAGGGACCATACCTCCTCTTATATTTGGAAAGTACCTAGCACACCATAAGTGTTGGGGAACTTTAGGATAGGGGAGCTTTCAGTTCACAAAGAACAACTAGTGTGTCTCTCCTACCCAAGATAGATCCAGAGATCTGTAGAGCTGCCCTCCTGGTCTCACACATCAACAGAAGTGTGATACATTCATGCAAAAGTCCAGTGGTTCCTCACTATTCCTGATTCTTCCTGACTCTCTTCGTAACTGCTCCTACTAGGCTCCCCACTGGACCTGTCCCCATTCTGAGAGTTTGACAACACAGAGCCATAGTCTGCATAAGATAGTACATGGAAATCCCACGAGGTGGTGGGAGAGGGGAGGTGGAGGATGACCCAGTCATGGCAAAATCATGTACAGAGGTTTCTGCACTGCTGGAAGAAGAGATATGATGCCACATTAGCTGAATTCCCCACCCTCTGAAATAATTTGGGATAAATTTGGTGTGCACATTCCATTCTTTCATCCGCTCCACTGCAGGGGAGATGGATGGGAACACACCTATTTTTCCACTTCAATTTACTGCACACTTCAGATTACAAACTGTAAAATTTATCTCCATTCTATGTAATCCAATGTTTGTGTGAGCCATTGTATGAGACATATTTCCCAGCTTAGATCCCAATCCGGCAAAGCACTTTAAACATATGCTTATCTTTTAATTGCAGGAGTAGTCCCATGTACTTAAAGATAAGCACATGCTTACGTTATTTTTTCAGATAGAAGACTTAGTACTTAGTCCTGTTCCTGCACTTCTTACTCACTCAGAATTCCGACCAGAGTCAACTGGAGTTTTGCATAAGTAAGGAAGAAAAGGACTATGTCATCTGTAGACATGAAAGTATAACTGCTATTTCTGTAATAAAGCATTTTTCTAAGAAAAGGCAGCACATGTCCTGACATACCAGAAGAAACCTCCCCAGAATGTGCATCTTCCACTCTATTTCTTCTTCTTTCCTCCTTAGTTCTTCCTTCTGTATGCCAATTTTATGTCTGAGTGTTTGGATCATTTGATACTGCATCTGCTCCTAGCATGAAGATAGCAAAATTAAAGAAAAAATCAACATATGCTGCTTATATCTCTGCTCAGTACAAAGGATCATTTACTCAGTCCAGGGGTGGGCAAACTTTTTGGCCTGAGGGCCACATCAGGGAATAGAAATTGTATGGTGGGCCATGAATGCTCACAAAATTAGGGTTGGGGTGCGGGAGGGAGTGACTTCTCTGGTTGCGGGTGTAGGCTCGGGGGTGTAGGCTGGGGATGAGAGGTTTGGGGTGCAGGAGGGTGCTCCGTGCTGGGATTAAGGAGTTTGGAGAGCAGGAGGAGGATCAGGGCTGGGGCAAGGGATTGAGGCATGGGGAGAGGCTAAGGGGTGCAGGCTATGAATAGTGTAGCTGAAGTCGTTGTAGCTTAGGTGGTCTTATCTGGGCATCCTCCCGGTGGCGAGTCAACTGCTGCCACTCCCGCATCGACTCTGCTTCCGCCTCTCGCGGTGGTGGAGTTCTAGGGTCGACGGGGAGAGCACTGAGATGCGATAAATCGATCTCAGATAGATTGATCACTACCCGCCAATCCGGCGGGTAGTGTAGATGTGGCCCTAGAACACCAGAGCAGGGCCAAGCTGTGTGGTGCGGTCCCTGACCTGATGCCCCAGCTGGAACACTGGAGCAGGACAGCTCTAGACCCCATTCCCCAGCGGGAGCTCAGGGGCTGGCTTAAAATGGCTTGCGGGCCAGATCCGGCCCCTGAGCCGTAGTCTTCCCACCCCTGACTCAGACCCATACTCCTGCTTTCACTGAGAAAACTGGGGGAAAAAAGATAGAAAAATATGACCTTTTAGGGGACCAAAATTCTCTCCCCCTCAAACACACACATTTTGAGCACCATACTTATTTCAGTGAGGGATTTTAAATACGTAATCAGTGCTCACAACCACAATATTTAGACTCTAAAAGTTGCATTTATCAGCTACCTGTGGCTTGCATTTTATTCAAGTGTGTGTGTTTGCTATTTGTGCTTTGGGTGAAATTCACCTCTGTATACAAAGGCAGATCAAGGCCTATGCCACACTGAAGCCTTCAAAATAGGTCTTAAATGGGGGCACAGGCCTTATGCTGAGCTTCTGTGGAGGGGTGAATTTCATCCCATCTGAAAAAATGAAGGAAAGACATATGGTGGTCACCGAGTGTATAAGGCAGCTGAGCTTTCTATTCTATTCTAAATGACATAGGTTCTTTTACTTTTTATAGTAATACAATACGTCAAGGATCCGAAGTATATACTAATACCTTTTCTATTTGTGACTCCCTGATTTTGTCATACTGCTCTTTCCACCTGGCAGTTTCAAGCTGGAGAAAATGATTTTGCTCTCTGTCTTTCACTATCTGTTGCTGAAGCTCTTGGTTCTCTATTTTGAATGCACTGATCTGCTGTTGCATTTTCTCTGTCTCAGCCCGCTCATTTTCAGATTCTGTTTGCAAGATTTTAATCTGAGCAACCAGCTTGTTATATCTTGACTCCAACTGCTGCCTTTCTGCCAGTCTGTCATCTTTCTGTCTCTGAAGTTCTGTCTGAAGGGACAGGAGCTGTTTCTCTGCATTCTCCTTTTCTTCCCTTAGTTTGTGCAAGGCGGAAGTGGCCGTCTTGACCTCATGCTCCAGTTTTTGTGTAAGTTGCTGCAGCTCTTGTATTTCTTGCTCTTTCCTGCTTAGAGTCTCATCCATCTGTAAGCACTGGGCTGTAGATTTGATCTTCTGCTCCATCTCTGCCTCGTGCTTTTCCTGAAGGAGACTATAATTGGTTTTAAGTTTTTCCAACTGCAGCAGAAGGGCTTTTCTTTCAGCCCCAGCTTCCTCAAGATGGTCCCTGGCACTGAATAAAGCCTCCTGCACATTCTTCAGGCAGCTATCAGTCTCAGACTTCTCCATAGTGATCTTGTCCTTTGCTTCAATTAGATCTTCGATGTTCTTCTTCAGCTTGTTTATGGTGTCCATAAAATGCAGCTGCTGGACAATTTCCACCTCAAGATGTTTAATCTTGGTCTCCAGAGAAATGTTATCATAGTAAAGATCCATGATTTGGGTCTGCTGTTTCTTCTGGTCCTGTTCTACCTTTTTCATGACCTCACCCAAGTCCACACACCCTTCTTCAAGCAGCAGCTTCTCTATTTCTTTAATCTTCTTCTCCAAAAAAATATTATCATACTGAAGATCCATGATTTGGGTTTGCTGCTTTTGTTGGTCCTCTTCTAATCCCTTTCTGACCTCATTCAAGTCCATATCCTTCTCCTCAAATAGCCATTTCTCTGGGCCAAGCTCTGAGTTTTTTGTCTCATATATATTGAAAGATGCTTCATAGGGACTCAGGCAGTGGCTTCCTGTACTATGAGATGGGAGAATTCCTTTACTACCTGTGTCCCCTTGCTTGCATTCTTCTTGGCCATCGAGTGACTTCTCAGACGGATGGAATAAAGACTTCTCAGATATACATGCTCCCTAGGGGACAACCGCAACCTATTGTCAACTTATTAGAAAAACAAAAGCATATATGACTTGATTGGCTGTGACTGTCTGCCTTACCTGACTAGTTCACCTAAGGATAACTTAAATGAGTTCCATTTACTGTAAGAGAACCAATATTGTTGCCATTAGAAACAGGCGGTCATATCCTGCCCTCTTTAGTCAGTCCTCGTTACTCACACTGCATTTCCATGAACTTAAATTTAAATATTACTTATCTGAGAACTGAATCAACCTGGTCCAGGCATTACAAAGCAAACCAAAACAAGGTTAAAAGATAAATGTAAATTTTCAGAAACACTTTTTATGATCATTTTTTTCTTTTTAAATTATTAACAGCTCATTTTTGTAATGGCAAAAAATAATATTGCAATAAATTCAAGACACAGAATCTTTCCCAATTAGAAATAGGATGCTGTGTATTTTCCTGAACTGACAATGAATAAAAAACAACACGTTTCTAGGGCCCCAGTCCTGCAATGGCACACATGTCCACTATGTCTGTGCAGAGCCTCAAGGAAATGAATGAGGCTCAGAAGGATGCCATTGTAGGTTTGGGTTCTAAATTGTGTTGAGCGACCATCTTACAACAGGAATTTAAAAAACGCAAGCCATCAGGCACAGCAATTGCACAGGACAGCATGAAAGTGGAGACAGCGCATTTAAGTTGGAAGGACAAACAAGACCACAGATAAAAAGTGACTTTCACTGATCTGTGCAACATTATATGTGTTGAATTTCTGTATGTCCTACATAAGGGAGATTTCACTCAGTGATGGTACAACTCAACCAAAAGAGAGAGAAAGGGTCAAATTCTGCTTTCCATTCTACTAGGCAACCCTACTGACTTCAGTGGGACAGAACTGGGTAACAGTGATGCCTAACACAAAAAGGCCCTGATTTTTGATTGAGGGTTCCCAGATTCTATCATAAAACTAATAGTAAATTGGAGCAGAATTTGGCCCACACATTTTTATGCAGCTTTTCAACTCATTTAAACTAAAAATTTCTTCCCCTTGTTGCATATCTGTGGCAAAAAGGATAGAAAAATTATAAATAAAAAGCATCTCACAGACTCAGACAGAAGGCTACCACCAACACTTTCCTCTTTGTTGCAACAATGTAATAAATTGCTCTTGATATTTTCTTTCATGAGTCTATTTGATTTCATCAGAGCTCGAATATATTCTACGTTTTCATCCAAAGAGACTGGAGAAATATCCTTCAAGTTCTCTGCACCGTCAATGTGTTGTTCAGTGGCCGTCTGCCAAAAGAAGGTAAGCATTTGGAAACTCAGTGGGTAATCAATCAGTGAAAATATGCTCTCTCATAAAATTCAGAACTCAGTTACTTCAATAGGCATTTCTATTGCACCCAACTGTAGTATCGAGGGGGATTTAGAATACATCTACTTTATTATTAATAACATCATACATCAAGGAGGTGCACTACTCTCCCACAGAGAGTACTATTAGTACTATACACATTTCAAATATCACCACTAGCTATAAAAGGGAACATCATTTCCATCAACATGCTTCCACTTTCTTGTGGACTGCAGTTTGAAATCTTACCGTATTTCCTTCAGGACTGGCTGCTTTGCCAGTCAAGTCAAAGTTTTCCTCTCTGAAAAATAATTCTTCAGTAACAAAACATGGATTTTTCTTAATTAAAGAGCCTGTGGGTTGAGTGAGAAAATAGGACACTTCTTTTATGGGGGATTCCTTAACAATGCACTCCAGCAATGACTCCCCCATTATCACAAATGGATCGTCTTGCAAAGGTAACAATTCTTTTGTCCATGAAACTTCCTCATTCTCAGTTTCCCATGATGCTTTCTTAATTAAGTCTTTTCCAGTAATGGAGCTTTCCTTTGACCAGTCCAGCATTTTGCTGCATTGTGTTGATTCTTCTTTGGATAACGATTCCTCCCTGTGGACGAATATTCTTTCATTATCCGAGGATTCCTTCCAGTCTGCTACGTATGGAGAGTCCTTGTTGCTAAGGCATGTTCCTGTATCACATAATGGCGTCAAAACTTTCTGTGAAGAGTCTTCAAAATCTGCACATAGTCAGGATGGGACTGAGTAAATATGTTGGAACTCGTTCAGAGGACATTAATGGAAATATCACACTGTAGTGGGGGAGAGATATGCTGTTATGTTTTGGGTTAGCACAACAGGTGTATGATTTCCTTTCATGACTTTCTGATCAGAAATAACCAAACCTGAACATGATGCAACTGCGTGAACGCTCACGCCAGGGATTATGTTAGCACACTCTAGGTTCAGCCCTCAGATACAGGACTGCAACATCCACTGAAATCAACGTGCAGGTGAGGGCAGAATTTAGCCTATGATGCTGGGGAATAGTGAATGATGAAAAAGAATCAGCATGCTGTGGTCTGGATGTTGGCCTCTGTTGTGCTGGCATGTGAAGGGAAACAGGGTATAGGGAGCCTTTTATACTAGAGCAAGCAACAGAGCAGAATCAATCCTCTTGCTCAAGGCAGTACTAGGAGATACTTATGACAAGCATGCTGGCTTTCATGCTATGGGCCAGATCCTTAGCTGGTGTAAATCAATGTAATTCCATTGACTTCAGTGGAGCGATGCTGATTTTCACCAGCTGGGGTTCTCGGCCTATAGGCACTGGATGAGGTAATCTTCCAGCTAGTGGGTGTGTGCAGCCCCTGCAGCCAGCTAAGCATATATACTGCTGTCAGCAGCAAGTGGGCGTGCATGCTGCTCCACCTCACAGGAGTAGGCAGCAGCGTGTTGTGGCAGCCTATTCTGAGTCATCATTGAGCCTGGCATGGAATGAAGGTCTGACAAGCCAGGAACAGCTGCGAGGACCAAATTATCTCATTTTGGTGTCACCGTGGACACAGTGGAAGGGAATTTATTATCCACTGCAATTTACAAGAGAAATTAGTGTGTTGGTGAATTTAATATGGACCTCGTGTTTCTTCTCTAGGTTGTTTTCTATCCCGTTGACATAGGTGTGTTTTTACACAAATAAATTCACCTTGGCTTAAACAGTATCTTGATTATATTCTTACTGTTTCCAAACCTCCTTGCTCCATCCTGTCTCTATTGCTCATCTCCCTAACTAATGTCACATCTGAAAGGTAGATGGTAAGTGCTTGATCTAAAACCTACTGAAATCAAAAGGAGCTTTCTGTTGGTATCAACGGACTCTGGACCAGGCCTCATGTGGTTTGGGGAAGGGAATGAGTCTTTCTGTACCTTCTGTAAAGGACCACTGTAGCACACTTACAGCCACTATAAAGGAAAGACAGTTAAAGTTCTTTCTATTTCATGCTTCATTGCCAAAGAGGAACATACTGTATATCAAATTTTCCAACCCTGGCTCAAAAAGATGATTTCCTTTGTAGAGTCTGCAGCCAGGATTCCCTTTCCTCCTCGCATTCTGTATTTCATCCTACAAACACAAAAAGGGGAAACCTTAACAATCCTCATCACTTGGATCTTCGATGCCTCACTCATCACAAAAAGAATCACTACACACAGACGATTTTTCAGTTTATTTTCTCCAGTAAGTGTGAATCATAGTGTATTTGCTTTTCCTAGCCAAAGATGAGCAAGCATCATCATTAAGGTAACTGAACTGTGGCACAGAGAGGTTCAGGGTTAGATTAAGCTTTAGGCACCACCCGGTATATGGAGAAGTGCATAGCTACAATTCCTTGTTCCTGGAGGTTAGTAAAAATCTGATACTGACTGTGATCAGTAATAGATTACAGCTCCCCCATGCCAGCTCACTTATGCTGGCTGGCATGTTAAGTCGGGGTGGAGCTGCAAATGAGCCCTCTCTGTCCACTCCCAGCTGACCTGTATGAGGTGGGAAAAAAGTTCTGGGCATACAGCCCGTTTCCTCTCATCTGTGCTTGAGACCAATGAGACATAGGGAGGCTGCACAGAAGTGGTGGTGGTGTGGGGGTTGTCTTATAGCTCTGCGCAGCCATGTAGGTCAGGTCACACAACAAGAAAATAGCAGAGCAGAAATTAGAATCCTGATCTCTGAACTCCAGCCCTCTGCACAGTCCAATAAATTCCAGCTTCCCCACTGTTCCATTGGCTATCTAGATATTGACGGGATATCCATCAACATACTGAGTTTATTTATTCTCACACTACCCCTTTGAAGTAAGGAAGTGTTATTTTCCCCATTTCACAGCAAGGAAACTGAGTAACCAAGAGATATTAAGTGATTTGTGCCAGGCCACACAGGAAGTCTTTGGCAGTGCCACGAATCAAATCTGATCTCCTGAGATCCAGCACAATACTTTAAATGTAAGATCGTCCTCCTGAGGGCATGGTACTTTTGCTAGCTGCTTGCAGAAGTAGGAGCTTCACTGAAATCAACCATCTCACAGGTGTCACATATTCCTTAGGGAGACACTTGCGTCACCTTCTATGGCTGTTTCAGGATGACATTGTTGGTCTCCTAAAGGAGCCATATCCAGCCCACACTGGCTAGAGAGATGGTCACCTACATGGAGGCCTTGAGGAAAGAAGGAAATAAAAGCAAATGTGAGATCCTATCTCTAGAATAGGAAATAGTTAATAATCAATGTTACAAGCAAGCTAATTCCCAATCATTCAAATGAGTCACCATATTTACTTGAAGAATTCAATTTCAAACCTATCCCAGGTGATCAGCAGTAGCTGAAACCATGTGCTAGTTGATCCTAAAAGAAATGAGAGGGTGATCTCAGCCCAGCTCCTAGTTCTCCCTGGCAGCATCAGCAGAGAGGCAAAGACTGAATAGGGACAGGGAATGCTCTACACCAGAGGTTGGCAACCTTTCAGAAGTGGTGTGCCGAGTCTTCATTTATTCACTCTAATTTAAGGTTTCACGTGCCAGTAATATATTTTAACGTTTTTAGAAGGTCTCTCTCTGTCTTTAATATATAACTAATCTATTGTTGTATGTAAAGAAAATAAGGGGTTTAAAATGTTTAAGAAGCTTCATTTTAAAATTAAATTAAAATGCAGAGCCCCCCCAGACTGGTGGCCAGGATGTGGGCAGTGCAAGTGCCACTGAAAATCAGCTCACATGCCGCCTTCAGCACACGTGCCATAGGTTGCCTACCCCTGCTCTACACTCTCATTGTTGGTCCCCTCTAGGTCAGGGACACAGCATGCTGACAGGACAGTATAAGGAAGCTTACGGTGCTGCTACTCACGCTTCAGTTATTTTGTGGACACAAAAGAACTTCAGCCTCCAAGACCATCAATCCTTCATAAGCATTAGATTCTCTTTAAGCAAAAAATATATATAGAATACCTAAGAAAGTGGGCCCTTTGGGGCAAGGATTCCCTTTTTTTGTTACTTGTCTGTACAGTGCCAAGCATAATGGGGCCCTGATCCTGGATTGGGTTTCTTAGATACTACAGTATAATAATAAGTAAGAGTACAATTTGTTTTCATATGCTGCCTTTCATACTTAAGGCATCTCAAATCACGTTGCATCAAAATGATGTAGTGATAGAATGTTAAGGCTGCAAGAAATGTTGCGGCTCTCTGTAGTGTATAGGTATTGGGCAGTAGTGCTTTAAATAGTTTGGGCACTCCTCTCTTCTATTTTTAACACCACAAGACCCTTAACAGAGCAGTAGCATATATATGGAGCTAGGCCTTGTATAAATATATATTTAGTAAATACAGTTATTTGGAACCCAACTGTATCTGTTTGGTTTCCTCATATTCCTAATGCCGTGTAGAGAGCAAAGACACATCACTCTCTTAACAACAGCTCATGCAAAGCCATGGCCATGAGAACCGGCCTTACTCAGGGAGAGCATCAGTTAGGATACCATTATGTAATTTCCCTACTCCTTTGATAAAAATATTCACAGGATACTTGATTTCTATGTGAACTGATACCAGAGGCTGGCAGGGGGAATTGAGATATCCCAAAGTAGCGCTATGACATACACACCTGAGAGATTTCTGAAGCTGTACTGCTGCTTCCAACATTAAGAGAATCTGGGTGGATCAACTGCAGAGAAGCATTGCCAAGGGAAATGGCATCTCCTTCACTCATTGTATTTAAAGGCTGCTGAGTAGAAGCATTGACCTCTGATTTACTGATTACTGCCACAGTCAAAATCTTTGGATAGCCTTCATCTTTACATACTGGATGGTGGGGAAACATCTACAAATAAAAGATTGTAACACTTTTAATTTCTCCTAGCATAAACCACAAACAATAGCAGCAAAAGACTGGTCTCCACCTTCATTTTCTAACACACCAGCAAGCAAGCAGAGTGATCAAACTGTCTGTGTATTGGTTATTAACAGTGGCAACCATGTTCGCCCTAGAATATGAGAGAGACAGGGTGGAGGAAGAAATATCTTTATTGGACCAACTTATGTTGGTGAAGCTCGAAAGTTGTCTCTTCCACCAACAGAAATTGGTCCAATAAAGATATTACCTCTCTTCACTTCTTATACTCTGTTTTTGCTACGTTTTAAATTCTAATGGGCTCACATCTTGGATCCATCAAAACTCTTCTGAATATTGGCCCGCTGCTCCCCCTTCCCTCCTGGACCATCTGCGTATGAGGTGGGTTGAGGACGGGTTGTTCTTCTTTGAAGTCTGGTTGGCTAGGACTGTGGTGACATCACAAAGACTGTCTGTGACATGACAAATCCACAACCAATCCTGCCGCCTGAACAGCGGGAGAGGGCAGGGAATGAGAGCATTGAAGCAGAACGCTGGATTTGTCTCCCGGGCATGTGTAAACGGAATTGGTGCCGGGGACTTGTAATAACCGCTCATCGGCCTGCAGCTCAAATTTAACCAGCGACTTGTCTTATTCTCCCCCACAACCTTACATCGCATTAAACGCTAGTAGGTTTGACAGCCAGCTCCTAGCCATGTTCGAGAAGCCTGATTTCAGTGTTCCCAAAATAACACCTGTACACACCCAACACATCAGTGTGTACGAACACGATGTACATATTGCGTTTATTTATAAATATACCGATGTCTATACATACTGGACATATTGTACTCATGTGTTGATTGATGTGTCTGGACCTGGACTACGTCCTGGGTTTCTAGAGGAGTGAGAGATGCACCGTTTATGCCCGTACTTGGCTTCCGCGCCATGTTATGGGTCTACTGGTGTGTATACGCACGTGAGATAGATGGTGTTTGCTTACACAATTAAACTGGTTAGTCTCTAAGGTGCCACAAGTCTCCATCGTCTTGCTTACACAACGTGCATGGTGGTGATCTAGATTTCGCGCGCATGAGGCCTGGCGTGCGCTCCTGCGTGTCGGCATCGGTTTAAATGAGACCGCCGATGGGGGCGGCCTTTCTCAGAGCGAGCGGTCGCATTCGCGGCTTTTTGAGCCTCTGGCTGTGCCGTACAGGGTGGTTCCTGGGCAGCGCTACCGGCAGCGGGGGCCGCGCGTGTCTGCGTTCGGAGCCCCGGCACGCGGAGGAGGCCGAGCGCCGTGCGCGGGGAGCTGCGGCCCCAGCGCAGGGGGCCACACGCACGTAGCCTGGGACCCGCGCGCAGCGAGGAGCCGGCGCATCACCCAGCAGGCAACGCAACGCGTGTGTGTGTTTCACACGGGGTACGTAGCACGCTGCCTTCCTAGTGCACTGCCTGTGCGTATGGTCACACACAGAGCACGGCCTGTCGAGTGCTTGTGTATAACACACATGTGTAATGTAGTCAAGTCACTGTAACGTGCACAGAGTGCCTAACCTGCACACTATAGTATACACTGGAGTGTCCTGAGCATACACTGTGTGTGTACACACACACACACACACACACACACACACACACACACACGTACGTAGCCTTCACGTCAGACGTAGCTTCAGTGTAAGGTGTAGACCTAAGACACTGCACATCGAATTTAGTTTCTAGCACATAAACACAGAGTACATAACCTATCTAACAGGTTGTGTGTATGACACAGACAGGTTTCAGTACTCTGTGCAGAGACCTACCGCAACAATGAACTACAGGAAGGAGATGATGTGCCGAACAGTCCCAGGACAATTCGATGATGCAGACTCCTCAGACAGGTAAGGAGAAAACAGACTGCCAAGATTATTTTCTGATTATGTGAAAAGTTAGAGCAGAGTTTGTTCTCCCCCACCACCCACTGACCACCTACTTGTATTTTTAAGATAGTGATGAAGAGTTTGGGAAGTGTTGTGGAGTTGTCGGTGGGAGGTGGGGAACAAGATATAGATATATAGATATTTATTTTATACAACGAGGAATGATTTCTTAATGATATTTCCTCTCTGCTGTTTCGGCCCCTAAGACTTCTGCATGGGTACAGGGAGCCCTCTTGGCAGAGTTCTATGCAGGATCAGGGCCTGCATTGTCTTGCAAACATTACTTATCAGGTCTAATGCTTTCCGTTAGGAATAGTCTTGCTGACTTAGGTGGAACTACTCACTTGAACAATTATATGTATATGTGTTGCAGGATTGGACTCTTGATGACTAACAATACTTTTTGCCCATCAGGTCCTAACTTCTTTGCAGCATGGCTGTTGCTTCTTGGTCCTGCAGTGACATTGTAATCCAATGTTTTTTACTTCACATTCTGTTGCGGAAATAATTTTGGTGTCAGGCAGTTACTGTTGTAAATTAAGTCCAGGAGCAAATAGCTACAGGGTGGACTGTGAGAAAAGAGACATTCTGGATGATTATCAAAGGAAAGAAAAATCTATGAAACATACAAAATATGACTAGATTTACAGGAATGCTGTCAGGTTAGAAATTGTATGCAGCACTATATAAAGTCTATTTACTTTTTACTATTTATGCTCTCTGCTTAGGCAGTAAAAATGGATTGGTTTGTTGCAAATTTGTTAGTAGGGAGTTTCCAGGCAGCTTCAATTTGTGATTCTTCTGAATTGTTTCAAAGCATGGAGGAGAAAGTTTGTTTGTTTGTTTTTTTAAAAAAAACAAACAGTGTTAATAGAAATATTTCCATGATTTTATTTAATGTGTAAAATTTGTAAAAGGCTGATTTGAATGGGGAAAAGTTTTTTTTTCTTTTTGGTTTGTCTCTTTGTTTAACAAAACCTGTGTTCAGCACATATGACATTCCACAGTCAGCCTGTAAAACTCATTGTCTGGATGACAAAGGTGTAATTGGGTTCAAAGAAGAAATTAGATAAATTCATGGAGGATAGGTCCATTAATGGCTATTAGCTAAGATGGTCAGGAATGCAGCCCCATGCTCTAGGTGTTCCTTAACCTCTCTGCGCCAGAAGCTGGGACTGGCTCAATAATTGTCCTGTTTTGTTCACTCTCTCTGAAGCATCTGGCACTGGCTACTATTGGAAGACAGGATTCTGGGCTAGATGGACCATTGGCCTGACCCAGTATGGCCGTTCTTATGATCTGGCAGGATCCCCATTCTAAATTAAATAGTAGAGTTGTCTGCAAAGGCTGGAGAAGTGCAGTGGGGAAGGGTTGATAAATTTTTAGGGTGAAATTCACCCCTCCCCATCCCATACTGGGTCCCTGTGAGACCTTCTACCCTACTTGAATCCTGCAGATCTACAACTGTGGCATGTCGGAGCACAGTGGATATACACAGAGACTTCCTCACTCCACTTATTGTGCTTATGGAGACTCTGAATTTATGTTGATGCAGTGGCTCAGAGTAGGAGGTGCTGAGGGGAAATGCTAGGTCATAGGCTGGAATAGCAACCTTGGAAGGGCTGTGGTGAATCTGTGGCTTTCCTGGGTATTGGAGGTAAAATCTGTCTCCCAAATTATCCTTGAACTTCTTCCAAAAACCCTTTGTCTCTGATTTTGTGCTGGGGAGGAGTACATTTCACCTCTATAGTCTCATTTTTCTATTGCACTTGATGCAAAAATCTTTTGGACTGCATATGCTTATGATAAACTGATCTGGAATCTAGAATTGGTATGTCTCAGGCTATGGAGATATTCAGTTTATTTTTGAGGCAGAAGGGAACCTTACAAATATCTGGGAGTATGTTTACATTGTGTTTAAAAACCCTGCAGCGCCGAGTGTCAGAGCGTGGGTCAGCTGACTTGAGTTTGCAAGGCTCATGCTGTGAGGCTAAAAACAGCAGAGTAGACATTTGGGTTCAGGCTGGAGCCCAGGCTCCAATGTGAGCCCAAATGTCTATACTGCAATTTTACAGCCATGCAGCCTGACCCCGAGTCAGCTGAATGGGCCAGTTGCATCCATGCTGCATGTCTTTTATTGCCGTGTGGACGAACCTTTAGATGACTAAGGACCAATTAGAAATGCCTGGGAAGAACGTGAAGAGACCTGACAGACCATAGAGACCAGGCTTAAGGTGGATCGTAAGCGCTCATAAATGTTCCTTTCTAGGTCATCAGTTTTAGTGCTGGATCTGTTGATCTCTCAGACAGGGGTATTTGTTGAGCTTTCTGCAGCTCACCAGTAAGATCTAGTTTGGGAACATTTCAGCTGGAAGCTTTGCCTAGTTTGTTAGGACAGTGGAGTGTGTCTGCCTTTGAAGAGTGAACAGGATGGTCTTTTCTAGTGCAGGTGTTTGGTGGGAGTTGCAGAGAGTGCTAGATATCTGATTCACTGAATAGAATAGTTGAATGAATTACAAAACAGCATTTAAGCAAAGGAAGAAGATACTTAAAAGTGCTACAGTGAGCCACCAGGGAGAAGAGCTCTTCAGGGTAGATGAAATCATAAAATATTGAGCAGAGAGGTACCCTTGCTATTTCATTCTTCTGGATGACTGTACATTGATTTCAGTGATTCTGGTAATATGAGGTGTATTTATGTAGATTTTTTTCTTTTAAGTGAATTGACCCAGGGCATGGAGACAGTTAAAGAGGAGGAGGTAACAGTTAAACATCAACAATCATGTTTGTCTGAGGAAGTGGACACTGATGAAATTGAATATGACGACGATGATGAGGATGAAGAGTGGGACTGGGATGATTCAGTTGGAAGACTCACCAAGCGTCATACTACAACTGGAGGCTGCAACCCACAGGTACATTAAAGATACTTCCAGGACACTGGAACAGGAATAGCAAATGAGACTAAAGCATGGCACAATGATATGTGAATGTGATCCCAACCAAAAATTCAAGTTGGGACTTCTCACTGCACTCTCATCTTAGGAACATCCCCATGCCTCATGTCACACACAGACCTCCCCACCTCCCAACACACTGAACCTCCTTACCAATGCCACCCTTTTCTCATGCTCCAGTGGTTCTCTTTCCTCAACTCTTATTTCTCAGTCTCGCTTGTGGCTGCAACTCTTTTCCATTCTTTTGGGGTCTGAACCTATCTCCCCACCCTGATATCACTGCTATGTCCTCCCTTTCAATATCCCCCTCTATATTCCTGGGTTTCCACCCTTTCCTTCTCACCAGTTTGTGAGATGAAATGCTTGATGTGATGGGAGAGTGTGAGGGCAGCATACATTTTGCATCATTAGTAAAGAAGGCAAGTAAACCTGTGAAAAACACCAAAAACGAATGGATTTAGAGGGAACTCTACCAGGTTAGAAATCTTGTCTGAATTACTAGCTTAAATAATTAACCCACAGAATTTGAAAACTAATTTACTTTTCACTATGCTCTCAGCTTGGGCAATGGAAGTAGAACATTTCTCCTTTTCTCTTTGACATATGGACATCAGAGTATTTCTGGGAAACTGATGAGGAGCAGTTACAGAATGTTATGGCTGGCACAAAACATATTTCCTGGGCTACCTATTTCTGCCTTATGGGCTTTGGAAGGAGACCTAAGGAGGAGAGAGTTATGAAGGTGCTATTTAGGGGCTTATGAGGGGGATCTGGCTGGAACAAGCAGTGACTGGGTCTGGAGAAGATTGCCCATGGGAACTGATGCCTCTTTGACAAGCCACGCATGTCCCTTCTTTATTCTCTTTTTGCTCTGGCTCTTTTCCTTCTCAGTTTTTCTCCCCATCTCTGTCTTGGTGTTTTCTCTCTTTGCTCTTCTTTCTTCTCGGGAGCTAAAATATGCTAGCTGACTGAGTTACAGTCAATCCCCTGATTAACAAGCACCTTCTCCTTGAGTTCTTAGCTAATAGGATTTTGAACCCACATATGTTTTTTGTTTTCTCTTAACTAAAATCATTTCCAGTTTTAAACTATGTCCGTACCCTGACAAATTCTGATTTTCTAAATGCAGATAAGATTGTACAGGAGTTTAGGTGCATGAGCAGATTAAACTAGATAAGTTGACTTTTTTTCTCCAAGTTAGTGTGTGTATTTAGAAGGGCTACTTAGGGAAGGCAAATTATATAACAAATCCTTTGTTTCAGGCAAATAGACAGACCCCTAGTTGCAATTCAGCAAAAATGTCCACTCCTACAGACAAGGCCCTAAGAAAATTTGAGCATAAAATTAATCTAGGTAAGTATAATCCTATCGTCATCTTTTATGGTAACAGGCATACCTTGGTGACATTCAGTGACTAATTCTAATTACAGTGAGATGGAGCTTTTAGACGTTATAACTAGCCAGCTGTTACCAAACAGTTAAAAGGGTTAATATTGGATGTCATCTTCAGGCATTATGTTTGTCTTTAGATATCATTTCTGGAATCTCCATCTCCTCAGACAGCTGTTCTGTCTCTCTTCCCTGCCTCCTCCTGATTACACAAAATCACTTTTCTGTAATTTCACCCCAGAAACAATCTGACTGGCTGGGAGGGAGGGACTCAGCTGTCCATCAGACCATCATCTGATCACTCTCAAAGCTGCAGCAGTTCAGCTTCTTTGGTTCTACAATACTCTGTATAGTCAGCATGCAGTGAAGTTGCTATGTAACATACCATGGTATCTTGTGATAGCAAATTTATACGAGGATACAGCAATTTTTGCCTAGAATCTTTCATACCAATAGATTTCCAAAATGATAACTGAGTAGGCCAGTGTTTTATAGATACAAACAGCAGCAGCACTCTTGGCATTAAGTCACATGCCTCCTTAAACATCAGAATTAGCGTTACAGAGGGAATATTGGCTTGGACAGTGAGGGCTATCGCTTACTTTATTTGGAAAATGGCATGGGATTTTTTTAAGTTCCTTGAGAGAAGGGCAAATGGACTTCTGTTTAACATCCCACCTGAAGGACAGCATCTCGAGGCACTGTCTCATCTCCAGGGCAGAAGCCCCTGTTACTCCTCTGTAATCCTGGAGTGGGTCTCAGACCCATAGAGGAGAATGCTAAGTTAACTCATGCCACTAGTGCATATGTTTTGAAAACTCGATCATCTTGTTACAAGTATTTCTTTATGTGCCTTGAATATATGTGATATATATTATTGGCAGCAGAACTGTAGCTGCAGTTGTGTGTGTGGAAAATCTCTTTGATCTTCACTTTATTTTTTTTTAAATATATTTTTCAGATAGGTTAAATCTTGCTGACTCTGTTATAAACAAAGTCACAGAAAAGTCTAGGCAAAAGGAAGCAGATATGTAAGTACTTTGGGTGGCTGTATTCCTGTTGATTTATTGAAAACTCTTATACCCTCAAATTGTTTTCTACCACAAACTGCAACTTGATCTATGATGCTGAATAAACTAGAAATTAGAGAATGTAAATATGCTGTTTGTATTTTGGATAGGGCTGTCCAGGGATTTAAAAAATTAATCACAATTTATCACGCAAAAAAATGTATTGAGATTAATCTCACTGTTAATAGAATACCATTCATTTAAATATTTTTGGATGTTTTCTACATTTTTAAAATGTACTGATATCAATTACAACACAGAATACAAAGTGTACAGCGCTCACTTTATTTTTGATTACAAATATTTGCACTGAAAAAAATTTTTCAATTCACCTATTACAAGTACTGTAGTACAATCTCTATCATGAAAATTGAACTTAAAAATGTAGAATTATGTGCAAAAAAACCTGAATTCAAAAATAAAATCTAAAATTTTAGAGAGTGCAAGTCCACTTGGTCCTACTTCTTGTTCAGCCAATCACTCAAACAAATTTCTTTACGTTTTCAGGAGATAATGCTGCCCGCTTTTTGTTTACAATGTCACCTGAAAGTGAGAACAGGCATTCACATGGTGCCAATGTTACATGATATTTACGTCCCAGATGCGCTAAAGGTTTATATGTTCCTTTGTGCTTTAACCACCATTCCAGGAGATATACGTCCATGCTGATGTTGGGCTCTGCTTGATAACGATCCAGAGCAGTGTGTACCGATGCATGTTCATTTTTACCATTTGAGTCAGACGCCACCAGAAGGTTGATTTTCTTTTTTGGTGATTCAGATTCTGTAGTTTCTGCATTGGAGTGTTGCTCTTTTAAGACATCCGAAAGCATGCTCCACACTTCATCTCGCTCAGATTTTGGAAGGCGACTTCAGATTCTTAAACTTTGGGTCGAGTGCTTTAGCTGTCTTTAGAAATCTCACATTGGTACCTTCTTCGCGTTTTGTCAGATCTGCAGTGAAAGTGCTCTTACAGTGAACAACATGTGCTGGGTCGTCATCCAAGACTGCTTTAACATGAAATATGTGGCTGAATGTGGGTAAAACAGAGCAGGGAACATACAGTTCTTCCCCCCCAAAAGTTCAGTCAAAAATTAATTAGTGCATTTCTTTTTTAACAAGCATCATCAGCACGGAAGCATGTCCTCTGAAATGGTGGCCGAGGCATGAAGGGGCATATGAATGTTTAGAGTATCTGGCAAGTAAATACCTTGCAATGCTGGCTACAAAAGTACCATGCAAATTCCTGTTCTCACTTTCCGGTGACACTTTAAATAAGAAGAAGGCAGCATTATCTCCTGTAAATGTGAACAAACTTGTGTGTCTTAGCAATTGGATGAACAAGAAGTTGGACTGAGTGGACTTGTAGGCTCTAAAATTTTACACTGTTTCATTTCTGAGTGCAGTTATGTAACAAACAAAAATCTACATTTGTAAATTGCACTTTCATGACAAAGAGATTACACTACAGTACTTGTATTTTTCAGTTCACCTCATACTATTTCTTTTGTTTATCATTTTTACAGAGCAAATTTTGGAATTAACATTTTTCCCATAAAATGGGATGATTTGCTGAGCCAGTCACTAAAGTCATTGCCAGGTCTTGATCTTGCTTTCTTTTGAAGTCAGTTGCAAATCTAATGTATTTCAGTGGCTGTGGGATTAGCCAATAAAACAGAAAATGCTTGTGGTACTTTAAAATGGGATTCTTTTGCTGGCAATGTAATGATGTTTCCTCTTTTCTCTCTCTTCCTCGCCTAATTTTCTTCTTGAGCATTCATTCTGGAAAAATTATTGGTGGAGCTATGGCTATTTCTCCTGAGTAGATCATGATATGCTGTTATATTTTAATTTTCATAGGTATCGAGTCAAAGATAAATCAGACAGAGCAACGGTGGAACAGGTAAGTCTTAAATGTATCAAACTGTTTGTTGTTTTCATTTGAATCACTAACCAGAGGTAAAATCCTAGCTTCATTGGTGACAATGGCAAAACATTCATGACTTCAGTGGGGTTGGGTCCCACCCCATGTTTTTCTTGTCTTTCTGAACAAGACTGCTTTATAAGACTTGTGTCTGCTTTCACAGCTGGTTTGGAGAAAATTGTGGTGCTTAGTATTATGATTTGCTGTTGTATTCAGCTGGATTTCGTTGATAAGCATAGAATTTCATCCTAGGTTTACTCAAAAGTGGACTTTTCCATGGAAAAGATGAAATGGTGCCATTATTTTTTTTTTTTAATCCACACATTTTTGCTTCTAAAACTAGTATGATACATTAAAGGCCTGTATACCACAAGGACCACCATGTGCTATTGTGAATGCCTGCTACATTTTAAAGTAGCTGTTCTGAGGCACTTTTTTCTTTGGTACTATAGATGGGAAATCACTCCTCTATTAGCATTAGCCTAAGGATACATGTCATATATTATAAACCATTGATTAGGAGTTGCATACAAATCAAACACATTTTCCCCTAATATTTTAAAGATCATTCCAAAATTATAGAAGAAACAGAATACTATCCAGATAGAATTTTGAATGGCTTGGTCCACTAAGATGCTGTGGTTCTGTGAGTTCTTCAGTTCAAGATGGATTAGTTTAATAATATTCTCAGTAAACTGAATAAAGTGATTTTTTGCTTATTTTTTTTTTCTAATTTCCAATGAGGTATTAGATCCAAGAACACGAATGATCCTGTTCAAGATGCTAACTAGAGGTGTCATATCAGAGATAAATGGCTGTATCAGCACAGGAAAAGAAGTGAGTTTCATTCCAACTGGCATGCTACAGTCTTTCTTTGCAAACTGAAAGGACATTGACTGTGCTGAAAGGGAAATAATAAAATACTTATTATCTCTGGCATTAAATTAATTTTCTTGTGTTTGTCAAGAAGTTAATTTATTTACTGTAAAGTGAGACAGCTGTTACTTTGAATTTCATCACATATCAATAGTGAAGCTGCTGAACTCTGTTTAATAATCAAAATATGGAGCACCATTTAAATTCCACTTAGACCATAAGTGGTCTTGAGGACTTGAGTGGTCCATAGGCCTCATGCTGGCACTCGCCACAGAGTACGGTGACCAGATGTCCCAATTTTATAGGGACAGTCCCGATATTTGGGGTTTTGTCTTATATAGGCACCGATTACCCTCCACTCTTTCTCCCGATTTTTCACACTTTCTGTCTGGTCACACTAGCACAGAGGCTAGTTTCACTCTTACAGCCAAAGGCTGGTCTCATTGAAATAACAGGCCACGCTCCATTGACTTCAGTAGAATCAGTATTTGGCTCTGAAGATCTGATCTTACAGACCCCTGCTTATCAGATGTGTAGTCCTCACTCATGCAGATCATTCTGTTGAAGTCCGTGTGACCACTTTCAGGAGTGCAGAGTATCAATGAGAGTTGAGGGTGCTTGGCACCTCTTTGGATCAGGCTCCTCTCTAGATATCTGTAATGGACATCCCAGCCATTATGGTGAAATTCTACTGCATTTACGCCTTTTAGAGCTTTATACGCATGCTAACATCTTTGCATGGTTTTAGATCTCAGTCCTACAAAATATTCCCAGTGGTAGGATCCCTGGGCCTGTGTGAAATCCAGTTGACGTCAGTGGGGCACCCCGGTTTCCGGGGGTCTTTAGGCTTGAGACCTGTAACAGCACCGTCACCACCTTATATTTTGAGGGGTCCCTGTAATACCCCATCTCAGTTTCCCTCTTCTCAGGGTTCCTTTAAAAAAAATCTACACAGCCCAAGATACTCAAAAACAAGTCCCCTTCTGCGGTCCAATTTATTAAGTCCTGACAGTTTCAGATAGTTCTCTCCCCTCACCCCACCTCCACCCCAGATTACACTCATTTAGTTGTATTTGGACTGGCAATAAAGTCTGTCAAAACAAGTGTAACTCAGAACAAAAACGTCTTAACAGTCCTTCCTCCAGGGCATTTCTGATAGAGTGCAGTTTTCCCACCCTTCTCTGGGGTTTGGAGGCCAGGACTTACCATCTGGAAGCATACAAACAACCTTCCCCTGCTGTCTCCAGCAGGAGCCTTCTTTGCTTTCTGCAGCTGCGCAAGCTCAGGTCTCAGCCTTACCCAAAGTCTCTCCCTTATCTACCCCAGAGGCCTGATTGGGTCACCCCTCTGCGAAGGAGAGTTAGCTGTGTCACAGGTGGGATTCAGACCCATTTCCCTTTAAAGGGGCAGCCACCCTGTGACAAAGCCCAGTGGTTTAATTTCTCTCCTAAAAAATGCTGTTCTTGACGGTATTTGATACATGAGCAAACTTTTTAGTACTTAAACTATTCCCAGGACGTTAATATTGTTTCTCTTACCTTCACACTTATAGGCTAATGTCTATCATGCCAGTACAGCGAATGGAGAGAACAGAGCAATAAAGATTTATAAAACCTCTATTTTGATGTTTAAAGATCGGGATAAATATGTGAGTGGGGAATTCAGGTGAGTTGAAGTTCTTTTCTTTAATGACAGCAAACCTCTCCAGGACTAGCTGTGCGTTTACCTAATTTTTGTCACAGATATTCTATAAATGTTTAAGTCTCTGTGTGCTTGTTTTTAAGATTTCGTCATGGATATTGTAAAGGAAACCCGAGGAAAATGGTGAAGACGTGGGCAGAAAAAGAGATGAGGAATTTAATAAGGTGATTTTTATGTTTAACTTCGGTGCAGCCGTGACCTTGTGCATTCCATTGCTGGTGGGAATGAATGTAAGTGTGAGCCGGCTGCTGCTCAGTGTCTCCTGTGTGGTATCTGTGTGGGAAATTGGTGGGATGTGATGTCACGGCCTTCAGGGCTGTCACCAGTTCCCTGCCTGCTTATTTGGGGGCCTTGTTCATTCATACATTATTGATAAGGAATGTTGAAAAAGATTTCCCCAATACTGCTAAGCGGCAGCATTCCCAGCCTGATGAGTCTAAGGTGTTTCTTTTGCATGAACAGCCCTTGGGCAGACTGCCATACACACCCACCCACACAGCCTCAGTGATCTGAGTGGGCTCCACCCAAACACAGCTAACCCCCCATCCACTGTCAATGCAGGATCAAGTTCTACATCATTCTAGCTGTTGTATTGTCTCTGTTCCTAACGCGTTGCTTTACTTTTTCTATATTAGGCTAAGTATTTCCATTAACATTTAAGTTCCCCATCTTACTGTGCATGGATTGTACAATGGGACAAACCTTGCAATCCTTATTCAGATGAACTTCCCAAAGGAATCAGACAGTCGGGATCTGGCACATGACATTAAGCTTTGAAATCCACCCTTGCTGTCATGCTGTGACCAGCTCATTCATACTGTAGCTACCTGATTAATATTAGACTTTTAGGAAACGCAGTTCAAGGCTTTTCATCTAACAAACTTGTTTATAATGCACAACCCTCTTGTGATGTTTTTAAGTGTCAAGCAGGCAGTGACATCGCTGTAGAGCTCATGATGCCACTTCGTTCCCTCACAAACACGGTGAACAAGAGAAGTGGCAGAACCAAGTTTTGTGGCTCTTCACACACGAGAGCCCTCAGGGCAGAGGAGCAATTGTTCATCACGGCAGTCTGGTCCTCTAGGAGAGGAAAGAGCAGAGGTGCTCCAGAGTGACTCAGTCTAGCCTTGCCAGGGAATCTGCAGACTCTGACTGTTTGATTAAAACCTTCCCCAGAATAGTAGGGTGAGAAACAAGGTGATCCTAGGAGATATTGTCAGTGTCAAGGGTGATTCTCCAGCAGCGGTCAAACAATTACTCTTTTGAGTGATTCTGGCAGCGTGCCCTCCCTGGGGAGGCATCAGTGACCTCTTCCTTTTACAGACCCAGCATCTTTCCAGTAGATTTAGTGGGGAATTTTCAATAGTGTCTAAGTGAGGTAGGAGCACAAATCTCATTCACTTTCATAGGCCTTGTTCTCCTAACTCATGTGTGTTTTGAAAAACCCTGGTGATGAGGGACATGGATGTATATCTCCAGCATTTCCACACCTGCACAGAGTGAAATCTGCTGAAACTCAAGGAGAGACAACATTGTGGCCTCCTTCCACTAGGATCAGTAGTTTGTGTGTGTGTATGGTGGGGCCTCGGGGAGGAGGGAATCAGGGAAGCTAGAGAGCTATCCAATAATCTGGTGCCAACTGGGGTGGCTCATTTGATGATAGCTGTTCAATTGCGTTCCTGCTGGTCCCAGATCCCAGGCACAAAAGATGGGTTCTGATTTTAATCTGCCTCAGATCCTGCCCTCAGTTATGGGGGAACAAGATGTGTGGAACCTGATCTCCCATATAATCCCCCATGACCCTTAGTGTCACTCACAAAGCTTCAATAGAGGGTGGGAGTCTTTAATGCTGTCTGTTTCAGGAGTGAAACAGCAGAGAATCTCAGCCACGGCACCAAGGTGCCTCCCAGGACTGGGGAAGAACCCATAGGAGACGGACACACACGGACACACACACACACACACACGGACACACACACACTTCATTATCCTCTCTCAGCCTGTGACAGCCATGACAGGGAATAATTGTAAGGCTCTGCCTGCATGCTGATCCTTATCATAGAATATCAGGGTTGGAAGGGACTTCAGGAGGTCATCTAGTCCAACCCCCTGCTCAGAACAGGACCTAATTCCCAACTAAATCATCCCAGCAAGGGCTTTGTCAAGCCTGTCCTTAGAGGCTTTTTAAGGAAGGAGATTCCACCACCTCCCTAGGTAACCCATTCCAGTGCTTCACCACCCTCCTAGTGAAAAAGTGTTTCCTAATATCCAACCTAAACCTTCCACGCTGTAACTTGAGACCATTACTCCTTGTTCTATCATCTGGCACCACTGAGAACAGTCTAGATCCATGCTCTTTGGAACCCCCTTTCAGATAGTTGAAAGCAGCTATCAAATCCCCCTTCATCCTTCTCTTCTGCAGACTAAATAATCCCAGTTCCCTCAGCCTCTCCTCATAAGTCATGGGCTCCAGCCCCTAATCATTTTTGTTGCCCTCTGGTGGACTCTTTCCAATTTTTCCACTTCCTTCTTTGGAGTGTGGGGTCCAAAACTGGACACAGTACTCCAGATGAGGCCTCACCAATGCCTAATAGAGGGGAATGATGATGATCACGGCCCTTGATCTGCTGGCAGTGCTCCTACTTATGCAGCCCAAAATGCCGTTAGCCTTCTTGGCAACAAGGGCATGCTGTTGACTCATGTCCAGCTTCTTATCCACTGTAACTCCTAGGTCCTTTTCTGCAGAACTGCTGCCTAGCCACTCGGTCCCTAGTCTGTAGCACTGCATGGGATTCGTCCATCCTATGTACAGGACTCTGCATTTCTCCTTGTTGAACCTCATCGGTTTTCTTTTGGCCCATTCCCCTAATTTGTCTAGGTCCCTCTGTATCCTGTCCCTACCCTCCAGCATATCTACCACTCCTCCCAGTTTAGTGTAATCAGCAAACTTGCTGAGGGTGCAGTCCATGCCGTCCTCCAGATCATTAATGAAGATACTGAACAAAACCAGCCCCAGGACCGACCATTGCTGCACTCTGGTTGATACCAGCTGCCAACTAGACATGAAGCCATTGATCACTACCCTTTGAGCCCTACAATCTAGACAGCTTTCTTATAGTCCATTCATCCAGCCCATACTACTTTAACTTGCTGGCAAGAATACTGTGAGACCGTATAAAAAGCTTTGCTAAAGTCAAGGAATAACACGTCCACTGCTTTCCGCTCATCCACAGAGCCAGTTATCTCATCATAGAAGGCAATTAGCCTTCTTCAAGTCCTCTCTTCCTCCTTGGCATGATTCCGTGGCAGAATGTCTTGGGATCCTCCTCCTTTGTGTTGTTTGGTGTGTTCCCTCGGGGTCCTTCCTCCTCTTCCTGTCCAAGCCCCTGCTCTGGGATTCCATTCCATGCCCTCTGCGTTCTCAGCTGGGTACAGGAGTTCTCCTCATTCCCTGCTCTCAAATAGTTGCTGTGTCCCACAGCCTGGGTTGGGGAATGGATCCCCTCATGTCTCACATCCACCATTGAAAACGATGTCAGAAGATGATCAGTTTCCCCACTCCAATGTGTTGCACACTAATTGGTCCATGTAGGTCCTGCTGGTGCACACCAAATTCTCTAGTGTGTTTTAATGTAGCTGTGTTTAAAGTGCGCTATGGGACTTCCAGTGCTAACCAGCAGGGTCTAAACGGACTAATTTGTGTGCAATATGATATGGTATGCACTTCAGAAATATTGCCACAATGTGGACAACACAGGACATTTGTGGCATACTTTCTCACATTCCACTCAGTTTGGGGGCCCTCTCTAACAGTGGGCCGGAGCAAACTGTCCTTCAGCCTGGACAAGGAGTTTAGCGGGTCAAAACACAACAGTTCCGCAAAACCCAGGGCTGCTGGGAGCTCTGATTTATGATCTTATGATTAAGACCCCAGATTGGGAATCGAGATGTGAGTTCATTTTTCAGGTTTGCCACAGTCTTGCTGTCTCACCTTAGACATTCTCTGTGTATCTATTTCCCATCCTTAAAATGGGGATAATGTTACTTCCCATGTATATTTAGAATGTAAGCCCTTTGGGACAGGGATGGTCTGTTACTCTGTACAGCACCTTCAATAGAGGGGTTCAAATTTAATTGGTGCCCCTCAGCACTACCATGATACAAATTATAAGTAATATATATTGCATTTGTTTTTAATAGGTAGTTACAGGTTTTTTGTTATAATGTTACAGGTTGAATACAGCACAAATACCTTGCCCAGAGCCAATTATGCTAAGAAGTCATGTACTTGTCATGAGTTTTATTGGTAAAGATGACATGTAAGTATCCTCAGAAAATCAGTGAGAACTTCTTGACTGATAGGCTTGAACAAAAGTGAATTAAAAAAAATCTGTTGAATTTGCTTAGTTTATGGCATAGGCTGGTGATTAATTGAGTACAATTGCTCTGGTGTGTAAATGAGCTGTAAAATATCAAGATCCCTCCCAGCTGCTGTTGTAAAGGGTCTGCCTGATTCCAAAGCCTTATCCATGCAGGGAATGAGCAAATAGTCTGCATTAGCTAGAAATTAAGGCCCGAGTTCTGTAACCGGATCTTCTTGGGCCTTTTTATACTGCATAGAATACGGATGGTGAGGATTCTATGGGCTTGGCTACACATGCAAAGTTAAAGCGCATTAAAGCATCCCTGGGCACCCTAACTCCCCATGTGTCCACACTGGCAAGGCACGTAGAGCGCCTGGACTCCGCAGCTGGAGTTCTCCTGGTAATCCACCTCCACGAGAAGCATAACACCTGGTATGCCCTGGCTGAAATGCCCCAGCGTCAATGTGAACAAGGTGTTATATTACTGCGCTGTGATTGGCCTCTGGAAACGTCCCATAATCCCCTGAAGTCAAGTGGCCACTCTGGTCATTGTTTTGGACTCGGCTGTAGGAATGGAGATATGCCCTTTCAAAGCTCTTTCTGACAGCCGGCATGCTTATCTGCTCCAGGATAAAGCAAATCATTAGTATTGAATGCTGCTGTTGAGAGTGTGTGTGTGAGAGAGATAGGTGAGGGGGAGGGGATCTGCTGCTCTCTGAACTTACAAGACAGCAGGGCAACATGCTCTTAGCACCCCAAAACCCCACTCTGTCTCTTCTCCCCACACATACATACAACACATTCTCTGTCACACTTCCCCTATCCCCCATTTGAAAAGCACGTTGCAGCCACTCGCACACTGGGATAGCTGTCACAATGCACTGCTCTCCGTGGCGTTGCAAGAGCCAGTGCGCTTGAATCTGCAGTGAACACACTGCAGCACTTTCCCTACTGTGGTCTCAGAGGGCTGATTTAACTCACAGTGCTCTACATCTGCAAGTGTAGCCATGCCCTATGTTCTAGAAATGTAAAGTAAACTTCAAAGCTCAGGCTGTGATGTGTTAATGCTTTAGTTGGAAAGTTCATTAGTGATGCACACAGAAATGTTAAGTCAGCATTTTGTAATGTAAATATTTAATATTTATACTGTTGTGGTCTAGTTCTTCAGCTGGTTTAAAACGTAGTTCCACTTTCTGCAGTGGTGTGATGAATATTTATTTCAGCTGTGGAGCTGGCCAAGTGTTTGAGTAAATCACTGAGGTCTTTCCATTTACTGAATTAAAATGGATCAAGTATTGTGGTGAAGGGACTATATACAGCTGGTGTAAAATGGGAGAATTTATTCTGATTGTTTGTTTTTTAAATCCAAGGCCTGCTCCTCTGTTGAAAAATGCTCAGCTATCTGACTCGAAAGCCCGGGAGTTGTATCTGCAGATTATACAGTACATGAGAAGAATGTACCAGGATGCCAAACTTGTTCATGCAGATCTCAGTGAATTTAATATGCTGTATGTTTTTAAACCTTGCTCTGTATTTTAACATTTAAAATGTAGGCATCGATGGCTTCTCCCATAGTATATGGAGCTGTGCAGTACTAATATGCTCCTATGGCAGAGTGGTATATTCCTTTCAGCTCTGCTTTGTAATTTACCTGTTTTTATTATACAGATTTCATCCCATACCTCTCTCAGATAATTTAGCTTGCAAAATTTCCCTGAATAGGTTATTCAGTAAGTTTTTTTTTTTCATCAGCTGACGAATAAACAAGTAAGCTACTTTAATTCATTGTTCTAAAATTGCTTTTTGTGTTCATCAGGATTGTTTTCTCAAATAACGTGCAACAGTATAACTGAAAACAACTGTTATATGGAACGTGTCCATAGCAAAACTTTAGTGTCCGACCCCCCCCAGAACTTGAACCATTTTTTTCAAATGGTCGGATTTTAAAAAAAGAAATCTGCTTTTCCCTTGCTGCATCTCCAGATACCACAGTGGAGAGGTGCACATCATTGATGTGTCTCAGTCGGTGGAGCATGACCACCCACATGCATTAGAGTTCCTGCGGAAGGACTGTGCCAATATCAATGGTGAGTGGGCAGTAGTTGAACTCCTCTTCTAAGAGCTCATTCCTTTAGGAAGGTTAACTGTGTACTTCCTTGTATTCCTCAGACTGATGCTGTATGTAGAACAAAATGGAGTTAGTTAACATGCACATCATCTTAGGATGAGTCTAAGTTTTGTCAGGAAACCAACAAATTATGCTACGCCAAGTACAGCCAAGGTAGAGTGTATCACACAAATTCAATTACGTGTGAGCTTATGTTGTAGGCTACCCTAAGGAGAGCAGAGTTCGCACAATTTCTTATATTACAGCAAAGGAAATATCTACCTGCTGTTACGGCAGAGGACATACAGACTTCAGATTTGCTATGTTCAATGATTACAGATCAAGTACAGAACTACTTAGTCAACAAGGCATTACTCTTGGTTTGATCATGTTAGTCCTTGCACCTGTGCAGAGCAGGTTACCAGTTTGCGGCCCTTGGTGATCTGTGCTTAAAGGACTAGCCTAATATTTTATGTCAAGTTCAGCAAGATGCAGTGAGCACTCTCCCACAATATTTTATTTAAAAATATTGAAATTGTCTTCATAGCAGAAGTATGGACAACTCTGGTCTGCATTTTGCACAGGGCAGTGTCTCCTTGTAAACATCGTCTTCGTTGCTGAAAGCTTTATTTAAGAAAAAGGGAAAATCCCATAAAACAGAACTTCTCACATTTTGATATCACATATTGCTTGAGAGTCGGCGAATGAGTAGTGTCTTATCTCTCTTGTGTTCCATAGGTTTGTGAATGTTTTCTTCTATTATCTGTACCATCCCCTTTCTTCTCCACGTTGTCCAGCATGTTTTCTCTAGTGCCACGTGACTTTGGAAGTTTCTTTGGCTGACCTTTGTCATCCCAGTTCTCTGCTCTATCACTTCCATGCTGCTGTTTACTTTTTCTACTTTAGAATTTGCAGTAGCATGACAGTGATCATACATGCCATGTGGTCTGTCCCTGGGCTCTGAGAGCCACCTGGGCTGCTTCCAGGCTTACGTTTTGTTCTGTCTTTCTAATTCATTTCTCAGAGATGCTATGTTGATTTATCCACAGAGAGCATTAGCATTAGAGAGTATTCAGCTAAATACCCGTGGAGTGCCTTTGGTTTTTACTTGAATATTGAACCTTATTTTCCCAGTCAACCTTCAGATTTAGTTAGGAGTGGTATCTTAAATTAGCTGGATGTGAGTATCAAAGAATGGCCATTAGCCTAAGATGTGCACCATATGGTCCGTCCCATAAATGAAATTTAAATAGATCTTAACTGTACTCAGGGCCCACCTTTGATTCTCATCTGTAGAAATTCCAGATCTGAAAATTTCACTGTTTGACATCTACAAAGTTTTAATCTCAATATACTGCAACTGATTGATCCTCTATGAAGCCTCCTGTTTTCTGGTCACATTTGGCTTTCACTGACTTTTGCCCTTAACGTCAATAGGAATGGGGATTGGACTTCCAATTTGCATGCTTTATTCAGCATTTGTTGCATCTGAAAGATGGGCAACTTGGGCTTTGGATGACCAAGACTTTTCTGATAACCACACCCAGTGGGATTCTGCAAACCTTGTAGGGAATTTCCCCAATTCATAGAACCATTATTCTGTATTTACTGTCACTTTGATGTGTAGAAGCATTAAGTGAACGTGAATCATACGATCTTTGTTTTTTTCTCTGCTTCCCGGCAGACTTTTTCTGGAAGTACGGTGTTGCGGTGATGACCGTCAGAGAGCTCTTTGAGTTTATTACAGATCCTTCTATCACAATTGACAACTTGGATGCTTATCTCTCAAAGGTTAGACTTGAAGTTCCTGCTTATGTAGGAAGATTTAAGGAGTAAAATAAGATCTGGTTCAAGTTAATCTATCCTGTTTATCCCACAACAATGATTCTGCAGTAAAGATTGTGCTTTGTATAATGAGACAGCAACTTAAAAAAATATAGAAATGTTTTAACATCAGTATATGGAAGCCGTGGGAATGTATCCACACCTTCTTGCCATTTTGTGTGGGGTGGGGTATATAAGCGGGATGAGTGGCAGATTTGGGTGGTAAATGGGTTCGAGGGGAATGAGGAAGTTTGCACCCCACTCTAAAATATCCAGCATCAGCAGTTAACTGCTGATTGGTCCAGTAGCTGACTGGAACCTGCCTATTCGAGGAGGAGGGGGGTATGCTGGCTCTAAGACCTGCACCTGGACTGCTTCAGGCTGATCTCAGTTACTCACCATTGCTCTCTTCCCCTTCCCTCTGTCTGTTTAATTTTGTTCTGACTCAGGAAGGGGTGGGTGTAAATTCAGCTGGGGTTCAGTTGTTGCCCGATGGGATGCTAGTGACTAAGAGGTCACTTCCCAGTCCCTTCGCTGTGTTGTCAGCCCTAGCAGCACCACTGCGTTCTCCTTTACCAGTTAGCTGTTGCAGTAAATCCCACCCCGGGCAGTTAAAGCAACAAAGATGGTGAAGGATCAAGTTAAGACTCCCATATCCTGACCTCAGCCATGCTGGGAATGGGATGTCAGGAGACATTATTCCTGCCCCAATCTGGAACGCTGGGTAGGGGGCAAGTGCTTCCAAGCAGCCCATAAACACTTGCACAGCTTTTGGGTACTTGGCAGTACACTGGGCTGGAGAGAATAGGACTGTGGCTACCATATTCCCATCTTGCTCATGCAGGCTCCTCTGGCTATTCAGTGCTGCTGGCAGCAATAGCAGCAACTCTCCGCATCTGGGGATTGCGAGCACCCTCCCGTGTGAGAGCATGAGCAGCAGACAGAGGCTCCCTGTGCCCTGTTATCCCACAGTGGTGTAGGAACAGCCATATTTTGGCTCCGTGTTTAGATTGGCGGGAGCGCAGGGAAAGTTTTTTGCTTTCATTAAGTAGATCAGTAGCTAGGAGTGGGATTTAAGTGAGGATGCCCTGCAGAAATGTTCAGCACCGTTAGGTGTCAGTAAAGGCCTTGTGCTGTGAAAAGCTGGAGTGTTTTACATGAGTAGGAGAGAACGGTTTCCCAGCAAATGAAGTGGAGGTGGGGAAATATAGGTAGGAACAGGGAGGTGAATTATTATCCAGCATGAGGGCCTGGATTGTGAAGAGTGATGATTTTGTACTGCATTTCATATTGCTGTAGGCGATGGAAATTGCAGCCCAAAGAACAGAGGAAGAAAGGTCCAATCAAGATAACGTGGATGAGGAGGTGAGGATTTTTTTTTTCCTGATCAGCATCACCAGTGTCATTAGAATGTTTCCTAGACCAACATGCTTGGCTGTCACTGGTCTTGAACTTAGACGTCACAAGGGACCCAGCTAGCAATGAAGGGGAAATGTTTGAGCTTCTGCAAATATGGCTGAAAGAATAATGTGCTAAAATGAGGATTCATACAGTGTTAAGATGTGAATAGTTTTTGACCCCCCAGTTGTTCATATTGACTGAAAAACAATTTCAGTTCCCTCTCCCGGATTCTGATTTGAGTCTTCTGATTATGGTAATATGGTTTCTCTCTGCTTATTTCTGTTGCAGCAGTAGCCAGCATAGGTCTGTTTTCTTTGCATCATTGAGGATGTGTGATGCACTGACAGTATTGTTTAGCATGGGAGCTTAAGACAAAATCACTGTCTTGATTTGAGTCTTTTAACTGGTCACCAACAAAGTGATGGATTACAATAAAACCTGAATTTAGTATATTGAGGGTAAAAACTTTTAACAGGTCACTCTTTGTCCCTTAGCTAACTGCTGGTGTGTTTATAAACCAAAGGCCCAGTCTGTGAGGTGCACCCTCAGCTCCCACTGAAGCCAATAGAACGTCGTGTAGATCCATCTGTGTTGTTGACTTCAGTGGGTGCTCAGCACCTCAGGAGAGGGCCTAACCTCATTACATACTCGATATTGTTGCAAGCTCATCTTGTGTAAGGAGATCCACTATTGTAACTTGCATGACGTTTTTGTTTATATATAAATGGACCTGTACTGTGAGAGGAAGGGTAATCTAGTAGATAAGGCACTGACCTGGGACTCAGAATATCTGGGTTCAATTCCCTGCTCTTCCATCAACTTCCTGGGTGACCTTTTTAAATAAACCCCTTAAAATTCAAACCAATTAATGGTGAGGGATGGGGTAATGTATGGAGGTAGTCAAAAAGAGGTGGCCAATAGCAGTCATGCTATCAAGAGCTTAATTATAAAATCTTAAGATGCTGTCATGGGTGAGCTCCATAGTGTAGGGCCCATTACAACATAGAGACTATCTCCTGCTGGCTAAAGACAGTGAGGTAGGATCTCTACGTTTTGAGTGTTGTCTGATCACAGACACTCAGCAGGATGATTCCTAAGGAAGAGGCCTATAATCAGGAATATATATAAATCAATAAATCTGTTTGTTGTTTCATTTCACTCTCTTAGGTGTTTAAGAAAGCTTACATCCCTCGAACCCTGACCGAAGTTAAAAACTACGAGAGGGATGTAGATGTCATGATGAAATTGAAGGAAGAGGACATGGCATTAAACGTGCAGCAGGATAATGTAAGTAGGCTTCCCGAAATGTTACAATCTAAAGGCAGTAGCATTAGCTGTGGATTCTCCTGGAAGAACCACCAGCGGAGTTATGTTTGAAGTGTTAGTATATTGCTATAGAACCAGGATTCACCATCAAAAACTTCAAGAATGAATGCATTCAAAAGACACACTAGCATGCAAACAGTCATATCCTCTTTCTGAGTGGATGTGAGTAGCTTCAACTCGACATTCAGTTTCAGCTGTGTATGGACTAAATTTCACATATTCCGTGAGGAAAGACCAAATTAATCTCTGGTGTAAATTCCTTGATCTTAGTTATATCTCAGCCTAGGGATCTCACCTCTGACTTTTGTTTTTACAGAATTAAAATGCTGCCACATCCTTTTGAAATTAATTTTATATTATTTTTGTGGCTTGACTAGAAGTATACGGTGGAAATGTACAAGACAGTACCTGGAGTCTAGTAATAGGAATCATTGAACTTATATTTTTCCATCATTCATTGTCCTGTTGAAATTTTAGATATTTTCCAGGTTCCTAGAGTAAAGCTTTTAACTCTACTACAGGCAGGTGTTCATCTATCAACCTCACTTCAGAGCTGTATAATAGAGCTTCTGTGCTACCTAAATAGACATACCACTCACCATCGGGCCCTTGTTAGATGCCTCTGTTACTCCAGGAATAGTGCAGATCTTCCTCAAGGTCTGTGAAGTCAATTCACTGACATGTTACAAAATGTAGAGACTGAGTGCTTAAAAGCTATGTTATGCACAGTTGCCAATTCTAGCTCAGAAAAACAAGGCTTTCCAAACAGATCCCTTCTCGAGTGACAGGAGAACATAATTAAAAACACCTGATTAGCTGAAGATTCTAATACATGAAAATTGGGGACATGATTTAAGTAAAGAAGTCAATCTTGATATTCCCTTTGTGTGTGGGGGGGAGGGGAGGGGGTTAAGTGCCATCAGTGCATTGTAGCATATTGGCTGACTACGTGCATTGAAACAGTATTACTTGTCCCTTTTCCTAGATGATCTTCCCATTCTGGACAGTGCCAAGAAAAAGCCAAATCACCAGATGGCTTTCAAAATCTAGACAGGATAATCTATAACGGCCGCATTTGCCTGTCCCCTACCGTTCTTCCGTTTCACAATTTTAGACTGCGAACTCTGTAGGGTGGGGTTCTGCTTTTCTGTGTGTTTGTGCAGTGCCTAACACTGCCATTTAGATGATGATGATGGTGCAAGTGAGCCGCTAATAAGACAAGCCCTTCTAAGCCTTTACAGGACAGAGCTGTGCCGCCTTCCTCTCAGCTCTTCTGTGTACATGTTGTGAAGTTTCTCCATATGAAAGATTCACAGGGAACAGACTCTGATCTCAAAAAATGGAGGTCGGGACTAGGGAATCGCTAGTTTCTAAAACCTGATTTCAAAATCTACCACCTGTGTGCAGAGAGCTCTGTGGGTGGTACTGTAAAACAGGCACACCTGTACAGTCAGCCACCTGTTTTCTGTGGTTGGCAGGTCGAAAATGATAGTTTTGCAGCTAGATTTTTTTGTATAATTGATTTCATTTCTCCCGATGTATAGATACTCTACCAGACAGTGACAGGATTGAAGAAGGACTTGTCAGGTGTTCAGAAGGTAAGAGGGCCTGTTTTTCTTCTATAGTGAATTTCATTGTTAATAAAGGTGCCTGAGAAGTATTGAATAAGGCCCAGTCTTGCATTTGGTTCCATGCAGACAGCCCCCTGATTTCAGAAGTGCTGACTACAAGTTCTTCCAGCACAGAGGCAATTGCAAGATTAGGGGCTAAGATTGCATCTTTACACCACCGTGTACTTGCATACCATGTGGTGCAGCATGTGGAATTACTTTGCATTACTCAGCCAGTACTGGAGTAACTTAGAAACAAAAATACTCAAGGAGCCACCAGATGGTCGGTATAGGAAGGTACAACATATGGCTAGATCTACATTTAAGAATGGGGGATGAAAACATTTCCCAGGTCAGGAAACTTACTTTATATAGAATGCTACATTATCATAAGTGTTGTTATGTTTTGCGTGTCTTGTGCTGTAATTGATGTACATAGAGCATTGATGCAGAATAGGGCATTGTATTAACTAATGGAAATGTTGCAATGCAGTACTTTAGTACAGCATTTTTATCCAGCGTGTTTTTAATCAGCCTGTAAGTGATTGCAGATATCCTGCTACAGTAGGAGTCAGGTTGGGTTTTTCCTTTTTCGGAAACCATGGTTAGTTAAACAGCTCTAGGCAGACCCTGTCTACAATGCAAATATAACCATGTCAAGCAACAAGGTTATATATAACACATTTGTTCCCCAGTATGATTAAAGTACAGCTCTGTTTTGCATTGTAGATGCCTGTTAGTGCTAAAGCTCATGTGGGTCACTGCTAAAACTGGCTTTGGTATGATTCTTTAAAAAAAAAAAAAAAAAAAAAAAAAGTGGGGGGGTGGTTCCTGTGTACCAAACTGAATAGCACTTTAACGCTGTTTGGTGGGGAGGTAGCAGTGCAACTGTTTGTAACCAAGTCCCCGGTTACAACCTGTGTTTCCATTGTTTACTGCACCCTTTGTTTTTAACTTGGATTAATTTTGTTTAATTCTCTTTTTTTGGTTTTAATACCAGTATCTGGAGGCACATTGTGAAGAAGTGGATAAACACAAATTAACTGAAGACTTTCTTTCTAGGAGGCTCTGCCACTTAAATGCTACATCTTTTTTTTTTTTTTTTTTTTTTTTTTCCTTCTTCTTTTTTAATGTTCCACTGACTTTTGGTTATGGACAGAATCCTTCTGTGTTTCTTTTAGGTCCCTGCACTCCTTGAAGAAAAAAAAAAAGAGGAGATGGAATCAGATTCAGAAGATGGGGGCAGTTCTGATGACTCTGACTCGGGCTGTAAAGAAGAGGGGGAGCCATTACATCCCAAAGATGAACCAACTGATGCTGGCATGGACAAAAAGGTCAATTGCTTGGAAGTTGTACACTTTCCCCTCTCTGCTCCAGAGAACTACTCAAGTGACATGTATTTAATTTTCTACATATCTGTTGCTCAGTAAGATCAAAAAAGCTTTTAATTTATTCTTTGAACTATTTTAATAGAAACGAGAGCAGAGATTTGAATGAATGTCCCCAGTGAAGTGTTATGTAAAGTGCTCTCTTGGGTTTTGCTAATGTAGTTTCTATAGAGTAACGTTTAACCTACACGTACCCACCCATCCCCAAAGCCAGAATGCATAAGCTTTGTGTGGGGAGCTCCACATGAGATGTGGGGGACAGAATCCCGTGTGCACAGGGCACAGCACAATTCTACAGTGTGTTTTCTAGCTCTGGGGCTGGAAGAGGGGCCATGACCTCTGCCCACTTTATATAATTGTGGACCCAGTGGCCATGGCCCCGGCTTCACCCATAGGGGTTTATGTAGAGCAAGGGTGTAGAGCCCAGCTGTGCCTGAGCGCTAGGTATAGAATCTCCCTGAGTGTCTGCTCTGTGGCTTTCTGAACCCTGCACAGTGGATCCACTCCAGTGGGTCAGAGACCTTCACAAATTACACTACCCTACCAGTCAGCAGCATTCCAGGCACTGCCTGAAGGGAAAACTCCATGCAGTTCTAAAGGATTAAAGTGTCCTAGAAGATGAGAGAATTAAAATAGAGCCTAAAGATCTGAACTACAATGGCTGTGCCATAGTGAAATTCATGGAGCTAGGATTTGTCTTTCACACACACTGTAAAATGGAGACTTCTTGGTCACTTCTAACCATCATTCCTTGTTCTCTTTTGTAGGATGGGATGTTAGTTAATTGCATTGTATTGGTCAGATCCCAGTTTGAATTGTATTCAGTTTAGCTAAATTGCACCTGCGGTTTCAGTGAAATTAAGTAGCATTCACCACCTGACTTAAACTGCTTCGTCGTGTTGTGGTATCGAATCCCCTCCGTTGCTGCGTTCTGAGCTCATTGCAGGCGATAGATTGGTCTCTCTTGGCAGTCCATGAAAGTGTTCATTGCAGTAGTCCCAGCCTGGATATTGGAAAGCCATGCATCAGATTCCTGTTATGATTTGTGTTAAGAGTGGAGTTTACAAATTAAATAGTATGAGTTCTCATCCCCTTTGTAATCTGCTGTGTTCATCTGTTGCTCCCACCATAGCTTCCTGGCTTCAGACTCCTCTGAAATTTGGAAACTGGATTTTGTGGATCAGTCTCATCTCTAGAAATGTGAAGTTCATTTAATTTCCTAATACAGCATTTGAAAGGCTGGGCCAAAATTACTTAACTTCCACCCTCCACCTTTTTAATAGTAACATATCATGTGTTAAGAACCTGCTCGCAATCCCTCTGGATCATTATTGTAAATGAAGTCTTGTTCACTTTTTATAGGAAAGGAAAAAGATGGTTAAAGAAGCCCAAAGAGAGAAGAGAAAAAACAAAATCCCAAAGCATGTGAAGAAGCGAAAAGAGAAGACAGCGAAAATGAAGAAAGGCAAATAACGTGGCTTTGATCTTGGGGACAGAGTTAGCTGTTGTTGACTATTGGTCTCCATCAGTTATTTTCGCTACAAAATGTTCTATTTATGTAAATAAGGATTTCACCCTGATGGCTGGTTGTTAATCTTGTGATTGACTGGATACAATGTATACCATGGTTTTTTCGATGGAGAAGATTGACTTGTGTGCCTGTGTAAAAATGTGCAAAGCCTTTAGCCCTCAATGTGGGTGACTGTTCTCCTGCTTCTCGGACTGCAAAGAAGGAGCTTTTTATGATTCTAGCCCAACATAGAAAAAGGAAGCACATATAAGTTTCGCTCTTTAAAAAACAAAGGAAAACCCCAACAGCAGCATGGACGTTGAGCTATGCTTTATTATGGTCAGTGTTTTCACAGGGAGGGGAAATACAGGTGCACAAATCCTCATCTAAGTGCACATATAAGCATTGGCTCTTGCAAAACACCTGTGACAGAAATGCCATCAGCTACGAGTGATTTTTTATTTTCTTTTTCTTTTTCAGAGGTGCTAAATTCTCTAAATTGACTACAGTTCCCACCGGAGTCAATCGGAACAGTGAGTGATCAGCACCTCTGAAAATCAGGCCACTTATTTAGGTGTCTAAATAAGGGTTTAGGTGCCTGACTTTAGGTACCCAAGTTTTGAAAATGTTGTTGTAGCTGTTTAAATGCTTCATCTTAAAACTCTTTCCCCATCTAAGATGCTTCTCATACGGTTGATGTCAAATGGCTGCAAGCTGCTGAGAGGTGGTAATTGTAGTTAAGCGTCTAATAATTCTTCTGTGTCAGTTCCATACCTGTCACTTCTGTGTTTCAATGCTCATTGGGTGTTTCAGTGATAAAATTTAACATGCAGAGGTTTCCATTTTGAGTGAGAACATCTATACTGAGGTCATCACATAAGGCTGCAGCTTCAAATCAGTATGGCTTTGGATCTGCGTATGCAAGCAGAACTTAGTTATATTTGTTGTCTGGAATATATTTCAAAATACAAGCATAATGTTTTGTGACTGGCGTACTTCTGAAAATGGGTTTTATTCAGATTCTAGCAAACAGTGTAAATCTGAAAAGCTTCAGTATGAGACTTATTTAATTATAAGCTGCTTTTGTTCTCTCCAATGGCTAAAGCAGGGTTCTCAAACTGGGGGGTCGCAGAGCGCCTCCAGAGGGGTCGTGAGCTCCCGGCGCCACTTTAAAGCCACTGAATGCATTACTTCCGTATTCAACGGCTTTTCGGCGGCCACACCAAGCGCTTCCGAAAATAGCGCTTGGCATGTCTGCCAAAAAGCCACCGAATGCGGAAGTAATACATTCGGCGGCTTTTCGGCGGACATACAAGGGTCCACCGTGGCGGAGCCACATAAGAAGGGTCGCGGTCTCAAAAAAGTTTGAGAACCGCTGGGCTAAAAGAATAGCACAGATATTAGTGGTTGGTTCTAACAAGGGTGCTATGTACTGTTTTTAATCAGTAGATAATGCTAACAATTAAAATGAACAAACAGCCATATTTCATTTCACTGTGTATGAATAAGATCGTGATCATCACGTTGGTTTGGCATTTGATCAGGTCTTAAAACTGGTGCTGAGCGCCCTCTGCTCCTACTCCCATTAGAAAATTTAGGCCCTTGTTTCTCAGAATCAAAGTGACACTAGTGATGGTAGGTACTTAACTTGAGACACTGTAAAGGAGCCTGATTTTTAGAAATTGCTGAGCACCTGTCCTCTGAAAATCAGACCCCTGTGAGGCACCTCACATGGACACTCAAAATCACTAGTCACTTCTGAAAAGGTAGGCCAAAATGCTTAGTAGTATGCAAGACGATTAAACGTGCAGAATAGGAATATCCAGTTACACTGGCTAGGATAAAAATGAAGGAATGCTTTACCCCCATGCTTCAGGACGTAAACCAACCGCTAGACTTAAGAAACTTTCCCTGTGGGCATGTTGTTGCATATTAGTTGTGCATTAGTTGGTTTTTTAAATACCTTCCTCTACGTGTAGGCATCCAACACTCTCCACTGTTGGAGAGAAGTGGATATTGGATTTACATGGCCTGATACGCTATGGCAATTGCTCTGATACTGCAATTCTAAACACCATATTTGTGTTCTTTGGTCAAGTCTTGCAAAATTCAGCTCATTTATAAAGACAGTGCTGGGCCAGGTATTGGCGTGCTGCTTCTCTCACACATTAGATGTATGCTCTGTTTGTGTAACTGTTGCACAGAAGCTTTGGGAGGTGGAGGTGTGCAGATGCATTCTTCCTGGTGAAGCCAGTAAATCCAGTTTTGCACAGAAGGAGATGTCGACAGGGAGGTTTTTTTTTTTTTGCTGCGCTGAAACATTTTGATGAAAAAATGCAAAACTAGCTCTGGCAGGCCTGTGTTGTACTTGCATCAGTCACTCATTCAAGAGTTACACCTAAGATACTGCAAAATATGGTCTACGTGAAGCAAAAGCGCACACTTTCCAAGACCCCTTGGCCTGCCTTGTAATTTCTCTGCCATAATCAAATAAATGCATTCACATGTATTTCCAAAGGGTAGACATGGACCTCTAACTATCTGATTTTGGAGGTAGAAATTAAATTCACTCATTTGTATCTGCAAAATTGTGGATGTGAAATACGGTGCAGAGTGCGGCTAACTTCCCCTTCCCTGTCCATTCCTGATCAGCAGAGCCTGAACCTTACAGGACAGCTGCAGAAAGGATTTAATAGTAATAGAAGAAAGGGAAGCATGTCAGGGAGTCCACATTCCTATCTTCCACCCCCACCCTGTGTCTCATTCCCCTATGCTCAAAAGTGGGAAGGAAGGAATGAAGAATCAGGCCCTTAGTTGCTTATATGTAATAGTGATAGGGAGCTTATAAAGTACTTCAATTATTTTTCTTTGTAATTGATTAAAAGAAAATTGATACCATGATCAATTGTCCAGTGTATATATATTAAAAATAAAATGAAGGATCCATGTACTGTTAACTCCTTGGGGCGTTTTGCTTTGTTAAAATTAATAAATGTACAAATTTTTTCTAAAAGCTCATATAGTTTTATTTGTTTGTTTGTTTTGCTGCTTCTTCTCTTAAAGCAGTGGTTCTCAAACTTTTTTTCCGCTGACCACTTGAAAATTGCTGAGGGTCTCAGCAGATCACTTAATGATCTTTCTAAATGTTGTTTGTACCATTAGCTAACTATTGTAAAGCGCTTTGGATAAAAGCGCTATATTAAAAAAAAAAACTTTAGTAATTCTAGGTTTTGTTTGTTCTACAAATAAAAGCATACAACTCATATTTTAATATCAGTAGTCTTACCTTTCTAATGTAATGGATGTGCTTTATCTTCCCACTGCGGCAGCCCTTGAGCTAAGGCTGGGAAGAAGGGGCGGGGGGGGTCTCTCCCTGGCACGCAGAGCCCTGGAGCTGGGGAAAATTGCCTCTTTCTCTGGCCGCCGCAGCCCTGCACATCCCAAATTCCCCCATCCCCTCTTCTCACCCCCCTGCCATCTGCTGCTTATTCCCCCCAAGGTCACCACCTCACTTTACATGTACAGCTCCAGGGTCCAGGCACCTGATTAGTGAAGCCAGGCCTGCGCAGCTCCACTAATTAGGTGGGTGGCCCTTCATTCTTTCATGTGCAGCTGCCCTGGTGCGCACCTTAGAGGGGCCTAGCCACAGACCACCTGAATGGAGCTCGCGGATCACTGGTGGTCCATGGACCACAGTTTGAGAACCTCTGTTTTAAAGCATCATTAGATTAAAAGAGAGAGCTCTGGCTAGTGTCTGTGTAATGTCCTGATCCCCATTTTATTTAACTTTCCTTGAGATCATTTTTACTTCCCCTAGAGCAGTGGTTCCCAAACTGGGATTTGTGAAATGTTACAGGGGGTTCTCGTGGGGGAAAATAATCCCTAATGGCAGACAGAGCTGTCCCTAGGGATCCCGGGCAGAATGGGGCCAGCAGCCCTGAGTCCCTGGACTTCCAAGAGCTAAACAGATCAAAGCAAGCATCTCTATCACACTGAGGAGATTTAAACTTCGACTCCTTATAAGAAATGGAAAGGGAGGTGGATTTTTTTGCTGTTTTTAAAATTAAATAGGCAGCTTTTTTAAAAAAATTATTATGAAGAACAAGTTTTAAGTTTTTTTGTAATGTGTGGTGTTTGCCTGGACTGCTCAAGACCTGAATGCTTGTGTAGGAGGAACTTTTTGAGTTGGCTTCTTAAATACCTTTATGCTGTTCCACATCTGATACTCCTTGATGAAACATAGGAGCTTTATCTTATAACAGCCTTATTCAAAGTGATACAAGCTACGAAAGTGAGATTTTGGAAGTGTGTTGCCATTTTCATAATGTAATAATACTGTAATGATAATTAATAAATAGTGTGTAATAAGCATGTCATCAAAAGAAATTTTATATTTCTAAGATCACTGCTTTTATAATATATATTCAGGTAAAGAAGAAAATCCCTAGAAATATTCATTTTTAGGAGGGAGTTTGTGAGACTTGGCATTTTAATGAAAGGGGTTCACAGGTTGTTAAAGCTTGGGAACCAATGCTCTAGGGAGGTACAAGTTCTTTCTAAGTACATGCTGGACACAAAATGAATATCCCCTACATTTTGGAAAACAAGCAAGATAACTCTCTTGTGGGTTTTTTTTTGGGGGGGGGGTATTTTTTTTTTAAATAGTGGAGAGATTTCTTAATTGCATTCATTTGTGAAAATATTGAGCTTGATCCTGTAGCGTTTATGAAAGTCAAACACCTTTATATTCCAGAGGTCGTTGATGTGTATGAGGACTGCAGGTTCAGAGCCACTGTTGTTAAGAAGAAGCTTCTTTTGATCTGGATTTCAGCCAGGCCAAAATTCTTGGTGTTTTCATCTAGCACTGCTGGTTTGGCTAATTATTCAGGTTTGGGCCATTTGCAAAATGTGGAGTTGAGTCCAGGTTTGGATTTCAACACCCCAACATTTGAGGTTTTAGTATGTTTCAGTTCATCTGTGCTAATATACTAAAAGTGCTAATGAAGTTTGTACTAATGCATAAAAAAAATTCACGTGTACAAAGACCACTCCCAAGTGAATGTCTGTCTGAAAAATGTATAGTTCTTCATCCAATAGAAGACAGTGCAAGGTCTGCTCATATTCATGATGTACAAACTGTAGCTTTCTGTGCAATTTAGTAATAAGTGATCTCCATACCACATACTTCAGCAATTACATCGTACTGATGGTAATCACTAGCCATGGATCAGCTACTATTTTTTTTGTTGGTTATTTCAAGAGCATCAATTAACTGTCACAGGTGACGCCCACCTCAAGCATTCAACTGTCTGCTGTTTGCAGCACTTATGTTCTGCTCCTTAACAAAATATTTAATTTAAAAATGGAAAAAAAGATATTTTTTTTAAAGTGTAGTTAAAAATCAAGTTGTATGCAATCCCTGGGAGTCACTGTCTTAGATGAGACTTCAAAAGCAACATCCCGTGTAGCATTATAGATCCCCTGTTTTATAAGAGTAAAGGTTTGTCCCTACCAAACATTTCCCTCCCTAGTCTGCTGCATGGCATGTTGTGCACCAGTTGGCTGCTTGCTTCCCTCGACACAGGAAGTGGCTGCACTTTTAGGGTATGTCTACACTGCAGCTGGGAGCGTGCTTCCTATTTCGGTAAATAGAGACATTAGCTCTGCTCAAGCTAGAGCACTAAAAATAGCAGTATTGTCGGGTATAACAGATGGCAGCTTAAGCTAGCCCCCTGAGGACAAACCTGCCAAGACCCACTAGGTTCACACTCGGGCAGCTAGCCTGAGCCACCCCCAGCTACACTACTATTTTTAGCAACATACCTTGAGCAGAGCTAGTGTGTGTCTGTCTGAGCCAGGAAGCATATTTCCTAGAAATACTCTTAGTGGTATTTGCTAATGGTTCCTGTCTTGCAAATACTTATGCATGTGAATAATCTTGCATTTAATGAAGCTACTTGTGCATCAGGTTACTCCCGTGCAGCTGTGTTAGTAGGCTCAGGGCTATGGATTGCCCATGTTTTGGGAACTGGGGGGATACAAGGAGCTTTGAAAATGTAAAGTGTATTTTATGATTCTATATAAAAAAGCATTACTTGTGGGCTTATTTTCCCATATTCTTTAATACCAGAAACAACTTGCTCTGCCACAATTATGCTTCTGCTTCAAGTGAAGGGGTAACTACAGAGGATGGGAAAACTAGACGAAAGAAGGCCTGTGCACTGTTGCTCTAGAATGTCCCATTCCCCCAGAGCTGCTGTAACTTGTGTTTCAGTTACTTTTCCATTAATCTACGTATATGCAATGAGCAGCTGCTTGCTCGTCCCCCCATCCCCGTTTTCTGTGTCATCCTACCTCTGTCCCTTTCCCGTGCCCGTGGCCATGTCAATCAGAGTAGCTTGAGCGCCAATTATGTGTGAGGTGAAGTAAAGGGAAGATTGGGAGGAGGCGTATTTAATAATTCCAAAGTGACTTCAGCTTGTTTGGGATGCCCCTCCCTGTGTGGGCAGTGACTTGCTTCTGGTGCAGCAGTACTAGCACCACAGGGTGGAGTGAAACGTGGCACAGTGTGGGTATAGTATAAACAAACGCTCAGCACTCTCAACACCCATTGTGGGTAATGGGAATTGAGAGCAGGATGAGGCCCAAAGCATGGGTGCAGCATTGGCCCAAAGCCAATTAGGGGAAGTAACTGCACAACTCTCAGTGAAATCCATTTTGTTGGGAGTTGTGTGGATAAATCCCTGGTTAGCTATGAAAATCTCAGCCATGGTTATTAACATAAGCAGAAGAAAAAAATTACATGGCTTCTTTAAAAACTTGGATTTTTAGTTGGATTTGGAGAAGGCACTGTTCTGGAAAGGTAATTATGGGCTCGCTCGCTCTCCCTCTCTCTCCAGACTTCAGTGGACATTGCCTGACAATGAAATGAAAGAGGACTGTAAAAAATGGAAAATATCATATCTTTAACGGTATTTTCTGTTAGGATGAGTCCCAGTGATTGTCATTGCTATCCCTGCTAGCAATCTCAGTGCTTTAGTCACTATATAGTAAAGTAGATGGGAAATGTAATCATAATCTCCCTCAAAAGTAAAACAAACCCAGCCCTGCAATTACAATATACGCATTTTAAAAACCAATTGATTTTACGCTTGAAAATCATTCAAAGAGGATTGAACTAAGCACGCTGGTTTCACAGATATTAACATGGAGGTTTTCAAACTTTTTCAGAATGAGGACCACATCTTAACAGACAGATTGGCTCCTGGACCATCTTCCCTCCCACTGATGATCCAAGATCACCCTGTGGTAATGACAGCAGTTACAAGGGAAAATAGAGAGTAATTATATAATAATGACAGTAATGTATTTCCAGTGCCATTTAGCAGCTATAAAGGAGGAGAAGCCAGTGCTATGTGACCAGTCTTTTGTGTGGGACCATACTTTGAACACAGCTGTCTTAAAATACCCTACAGTCATCTACATGTTACACTGTTTACCACTGAAAGAACATTGTGTTGGCAGAGATTAGCTACAGCTAAAGGGCTTTTTGCTCTGATCCTCACTTGTTTTGAAATATATTAATGAGAACATTTTGTGGAGAGCTGAGGGAGCACAGGGTACCACTGTGGAACAATGGGAGTGGGGTGGGGCTCTTCGGGCTGACTGGGTGACCTGAGGTATTCCAAATTCAGAGACGGAAAGGCAGTGAAACGGGCTTTGCAGCTACTGGGTGACTTAAAGGGCTTCAGATTTAAATCAAATCTTGAAGAAAACAGGAGGAAGTTGTTCTGTGCAGGGGTGAGAACTTCCTCAGGTTCTGTACTTTGGGTGGGGTGCGTGCGTGCATGTGAGAGTGTGTGTATGTGTGAAAGAGAGACACCTCCCAGGAGGATATCCCTACATAAGGAGATCCATTGGTGGCACAGAGCTGCTGTTGTGGTTCCTGTACTCTGGTGCCTCGCTTTGGTCAGCAGTGGGCGCTTAGCTCAAGTGTATCTAAGACCGTAGGAGATGGTGCAAGTTAGAGCAGCCTTCGGACTTAAATTGTGTGGCCCTCAAATTAGTGCATCAGGTTAACGTTTGCAAAACAATGAACACTGTAAAAGATGCAGATTGTACCACATGTAGGCACTTCCAAGCTGCAGTCAGAAGCAGCATAATGCATCATAAAATAAATGTTGAAACACGAGTGCTGGGACAATTTTTATAGTGCAGTTGCTGAGAACCATTGAACCAAACTGTAAACCCATGATGAGAACCACTTCAAGCTAGGGGGTGCCGCAGCACCCCTAGTTCCAGCTCCTATGTGTTGAAAAGACACTGGGCCACTATGTAAAATCAGTGGACACATGGCTTTCTTTTGTTCTGCTTTTAAAATATATGTAAATTTGGGTTTCATGAAATGAAAGTCTGATAGCATGGAATTGGAAAAGCGGGCTCTGTGCAATCTCTCTTACTCAGCTCTGCTAATTATTTATCATCATTTGTATTACAGTAGAATGTGGAGGACACAATCGGGGACCATTGTCCTTTGGTGCTGTATTAACAAGATTAAAAAGCCAGGCCCTCCTCCAAAGAACTTACAGTCTTGGTCAGTGACAAGAGACAACCCCTGGCTGGACCAAACAAGTGGATGGAATGGGGAGGAGGGAGGGTAAAGTGACAGCCATACCAGCATGTTTTTGCACAGACTAGCTCTATGCCAAGTTTAATATTCTAGCCATTATCAATTGGCAGCATTTGGTAGACATGATGGCAGAAGTGAGCTTTGAGGAGAGTTCGGAGGAGGATAAGGTAACAAGCAGCTTTATGGATCTCTTCAGGGATTCTATGTCAATGCATAAAGGACAGCCAAGGGGAAAGTCCAAAGGTGGTTGGAGGAGGAAGGAGATTAACATCAGACAGGGCTGCGCTCCCCTTGATATTCCAGTTCAGAGATTCTTTCATGATCTCCTCATAAAGTACAGTGAAACCCTTCAAATGCTGCTCTGTTACACCCATGCAACCCCTACAAAGTCAGCAATTGCCTATTTTGCAAGCATTGTCTGATGCAATAACTTGGTGGCCACACGTTTTAAGATTTAAGATGTACATGTACTATGCAGCTGTCAGTGACAACATATGTTGTTTGACATGTAATCATGTTTACCTAAGCAATTCTGTGTAGTTGAAGTCAGGTTGCTCAGGTGTAACTAAGGGTACAGCTACACTACCCGCCGGATCAGTGGGTAGCTCTCGCTGTATCAGGGATCGATTTATTGCGTTTCATCATTGATCTCTGAATCAACGGCTGTACTCCACCTCAGCAGGAGGAGTAAGCAGAGTTGGTGGAGGAGTGGCTGCGGTCGACCTGCTGCTGTGGGGACGGCTGGTAAGTTGAACTAAGATACTTTGACTTCAGCTACGCGAATAGCGTAGCTGAAGTTGCTTATCTTAGTTCGAACCTCTCCGCTAGTGTAACCCAGCCCTAAGAGTGGAACTTGGTCTGTAGCGTTAATAAGAGTTATCCAGTGTTATATGGGACTTCATCAAGTGCAAGGGTGTAACTGAAAACAGACTCTGCTCTGGAGTGTATCTATTCATATTGCTACTTTCCCATTTAGGCCACACCCTGCAGCAATTATATATTAATTTAAACCCACCCTTGAACAGTTAGTCACTAAAGCCATGCCCCAAACTGACATCACTGGAAAGTCTAATAAGACAGCAGCAGACTTCCAAACCATCCCAAGGAAAGCAAAATAATCTTCTGTTGTGCAATATCTTCTCTCTTATTTTTCAATATCATATTCTAGGAAGAACTGTTGTGGTATTTGAGTCTATTCCTAGCAAATGGCTTCTGTGATCAACAAAGCCTCATCTTCCCTCTGGCATTTAACTAGCAGCCTCAGAGGGCAGTTTATTGTTTCATTTCTCCTCAGATCTCATGAACATTATCCTCTGGAGGGTCCACTTCTGTGAGGAACCGAGTGCTCCCACTAGGAATGGAGGATGCTGAGCACCTTGCAGGATCGAGCCCTGCATCTCCAAGTCAGAGATACCTTTTTATATATGTCTGTGTCCCCATCCCTTTGTACTTGATCAGTTCTTGGGGAGCATAATGAAGATTTAATTGTGGGTGGGGAGGGAGAGACGTGAACTTCTTTTACTTAAAAACACATTTCCTTTGTGAAGAAAACTCTGAGGAAAACCTCTTGAGATTTTGTGATTTGGATCGTTGGTATGTGAGAAATTGGAAAGCCATCACATGATTTGCATTAAAGGTGAGCAGGGAAGCTGGCCCTGAATCAGAGGAATTAGATTTTTTTCAGGAGCATGTCTGGACTGGCAGGCCTATCATCCAGAGACAGTAGGATTATATTTTTTAGTTTTGCTTTGCCTGTGACCAGTCCTACAGAAAGCGACCTTCTGGACCCAGTGAAAAATCAAATGAGTTGCAAGAGAATGGAAGAAAATAATGGGAAGTTATCAGGGAGAGACTGCTCACATTAACATGGATGATGAAGGCATGAATCTTTGTGATTGGAAACAAAAATCTCTGCCTTGGCTGGCATATGTGTTTCAGTTTTGGGTGTAACTCTTTCATGTGCACAGCTGCACTCCCCATTCCCATGGGTGGGAATGATGGGAAAAGCCTTTGATCTTGCATTCTAGGCTTACTTTGGTTACATAGTATTTATTAAGAGTGTCTAACTCCCCCAGAACTGGGTGTGAGAGATGCTCCTGGAGGAACTGCCCTCTGGAACCCTGTGATTATAGCAACTTGTTAGTTTCCCCCTGACAGGTGCAGACAAGTTGGTTAAAAAATAATTTTAGCAAAGTGAAACCTACCCAGTGTCAGTTTGCACAATGGGCCTGCACCATGGAGGCTTGTTTTCCTTTTCTGAAGATGGTGGTTTTCCTTTTTTTCCCAAAACATGCAATCTGTTTGAATGGCAGATGACTTTTTCCCTCTTGCTTTTGCCATTCTATGTCAACAGTAGCTGAACACGTAAGACATGGAACAATTTAACATCAGTTTAATGCCTCTACCTTTTTTTCCTCTGTCATCCAAAACCCCTTGAAGTCAGTATGAGGTGGTGGAGGGAACTCTTTCCCTTGACTCCAATGGACACTGGAACAAGAACAAATGGATATAAACTGTCCAGCAAGAAGTTTAGTCTTGAAATTAGCGAAGGTTTCTAACCATCAGAGGAGTGAAGTCCTGGAACAGCCTTCCAAGGGAAGCAGTGGGGGCAAAAGACATATCTGGCTTCAAGATTAAGCTTAATAAGTTTATGGAGGGATGGCATGATGGGATAGCCTAATTTTGGCAATTAATTGATTTTTGACTATTAGCAGTAAATATGCCCAATGGCCTGTGATGGATGTTAGATGGGGTGGGATCTGAGTTACTACACACAATTCTTTTCTGGGTGTCTTGCCACATACTCAGGATTTAGATGATTGCCATATCTGAGGTAGGGAAGGAATTTTCCTCCAGGGCAGACTGGCAGAGGTCCTGGGTTTTTTTGCCTTCCTCTGCAGCATGGGGCAGTCACTTGCTGGAGGATTTTCTGCACCTTGAAGTCTTTAAACCATGATTTTAGGACTTCAATAGCTCAGACATAGGTTAGGGGTTGATTATAGGAGTGGATGGGTGAGATTCTGTGGCCTGCATTGTGCAGGAGGTCAGACTAGATGATCATAAGGGTCCCTTCTGACCTTAAAGTCTATGAGTATAAGGTATTGGTGCTGATCCTGAATTCCTTGTACAATCAAAGTTCCCTTTGACTGAAACCTCCAGCATTCTGCGCTTCTGACGGAACTGACCGTAGATTTTGATAGTTTCAAAGAAGCAGTGCCAGCCTTCCCAGTGATTCCCTTTCTCCTGCACTCCTCTGTGATTTGTTAAATACTCTGCATGGTTCCAGAGCTTGGTGAATAAAAAAAAAAATCTGGATTTTTCATTGATTGAAATATTTTTTAAATGTAGGCAAGCTTGTATACAAACTAGGTGCAGAGTTCAGGCTCCTGACAAGCAGCCAGGCCTTTGGTGCTGAAGAGGTTATGTACCACTTCCTTCATCAGCCAGAGGAGTCCCTGTTGAGCACTGTGAGATAATGCTCTTCCCCAAAGAGATTTTTGTTTAAAGAAACCTTTCAGTCTCTGAAGTGTTGCACATATGATTTTATTTGTCCTGTAGAAACTGGAGAGCAGAGGTGCTTGGGACACTACCTGTGGGTTTCAGAGAAGTTGTATCCTATTCATTCAGTTCTATGCAAGTGTGCTGCAGAAACTGGGCATCACAGCAGTGAGCTAATGAAAACCTACATTTGCGTATTGGCTCTGTTTTTTTTTTTAAATGGAAAAAAAAAACCACCCCAGCCATTTCCCCCCTTAAAAACACAGAATCAGACCTAGATACTGATGAAGTCAATTGGAGTTTGGCATCTCCAAGGAAGGCAAGATCAGGCCCCTAATTTCTCTGCTTGCAAACAAGCCACTTTGTAATTAGTCTGGTCCTATCAAAGTCCATTCTGGGTTTTGAAGGAAAGGAGGATAGCTTAACCCCGTGTCCACCACTGAGGCTTGGATCAAACTCCTTCTGTGTAAAACACATGATATACAGTGTTGTGTGTCATCCATCATTCAGCCACACTCAGCAGCTTTTCGGAGTGTAACAAAAGTGCTTCAGGCACAGGTGTCTCCCAAGCTACATTAATTGCTGAAAGCTGCTTCCCGAGCATAATTGTCCTGTGCCTTCTTCGATGAGCTGGCGCTGCAGCCCTGGCTAACTTGAATGGCTGTAAATGAAGTACTCTGCCTTCAGCGGCACATGTTTTATGTATGGCATCTGACTTATGAAGACTACACCCAGCAGGAACCATTCAGAGAGAGAAAGAGAAAAGTTTGATAAATCTACGTGGGGGTTGTTTTTCACATTTTCTTTTTATTAGAGAGGGACAAAAACTAGAACCTCAAATTCAAACCCCTTTGAAGCTCAATTTGAGTCCAAATTCTGCCACCGTTGTCATGTGAGAATGACAGGGAATCAGAGAAAGGATCACTTTCTTCTAAGACTGAATGAGGAGCTTTAGAATAAAGCTTTGCTGTACACATCTTCTAACTGGTGCCAAAAGTAGAAGAGGATCCTTTCCCAATTATGGGTTGGATGTGTCTGCAGTCTCACAAAAAACAAACAAACAAACAATTCTCATGAGATTCTGGCACAAGATAAATTGGGATTTACCCAATTCAAAATGGCAGCAGTCTTGTGTGGTCCGGGGATCTTATGATCTTATAAGGCCATTTTGGGTTGAAATTTTATGAGACCAGCTCGTGAGATTGTAGTACTATGTTTTTCAGTACCAAATCCAAACTTAATCCGCAGTATCAGCAAAAAGTGTCAATAACTCTGTGCCGGGAGAGGAAGACATTGGCTAGTCCTTACATATGCATCTTACCTGAATGAGGTGCATAATGTTCTGCAAGCCCTCTGTGACACATGACCAGAAAGGGTTAAAACATCCTGCAATATAAATAACCCTCAAAAGACGTGTGGGGAGATAATGTTTGTGTTTCTGTGTATTTAACTATGTATGAGTAGGGTCGTCAGTGCAATCAACAGTCCCTGTCTATGCTGTATTCTGATAATTCAGAAGTCAAAAAACATACTATCATTTAAATGAATTGTAAACATGGGATATCTCGGTATTCATCTCTCTTTGAAATGTACTGTGAATGATGGAGGAACAAGCAAAATGCCTTATGTTAATTTTATAGCTAAGTACTGTGATGTACCTCCTTCAAAGTCATGCTAATTCCCTTTTGAACTCCAACTTGTCAAAAGACATGAAATTGTATAAAAGCTCCTTGGGTTCTCATTCTGTTATCTCAGATCTGCTTATGCTTTATCAGGGGAAGTTTGAATCGCAAGACTGAGGTCCCAGTTATGCTGGTACCCTTGAATGTGACATTTGGACATTGGACTATAAACTATGAACTATTTCTGAAAGAACTCTGCAACAACAAAGCTCACCATCTCTGCTATGAATCTACATCTAAATGAATTGAATGCATGCCTGTATGTATACTGATCTTTTAACCATATTCTCTCTTGTTTTCTAATAAATTTTAGTTTAGTTAATAAGAATTGGCTGTAGGATGTAGTTGGGTAAGATCTGGAATATTCAATAACTTGGGAGGTAATGTGTCTGATCCTTTGGGAGTGGTAGAACCTTTTCTTTATATGATGAAGTAAGATTTACAGAAATTTTCATCATATTTAATGCGGGTACCTGTATGGAGGCCTGAGGCTGGATCACTTTAAGGGAACTGTGTTGTTTGGATTTCTGAGTAACCAGTAAGGTAATAAAGAAGCTGTTTATGCTGTCTTGGGAAATGTAAGTATTGGAATATCCACCAGCTTTATCGTGATAGTCTGCCCCATTCTTTGCATTTCACCCTAACTGAGTGACCACAGCTGGCGCCCCAGTAGAACCCTCCCTCACATTAATTCCTTAAATTCAATGGAAAATGAAACAGTCAAGGAGACCCAGGATTCTCCTTTCAGTGTGGGCTCCTCCACTGTGGTTCTCACACCTCCTCCATCATGCTTTCAGTCTTCCCAGACTACTCCCTTCAGAGTAAATGAGCAGGATGCCCATTACTTCAGTGGAGCTGGACTTGGTTGTACCAGAGCTGAACTGGGTCTTGTATCTTTTTATTCTGGAACAGTCACATCCTGCTGACCACATTTATACAGTAGTTTAAAAGTGACAATGTAGGATATCTACAGAAGCAGAGGACATTATGGGGACTGCTAATATTTTCCTGCTTTGAAAGACTAGTAATTTAAAGACAATCCCTAACTTTTAACTTATTAAAAAATACTTTTCTTGGTAGGAATTATATCACTGAGGGAGGGAAAAAAAACATAGACAAAGAGATTTCTGAGCATCCCTCCCTCCACAGGGCCTGGAGGTGACTGATAGAGACTATTCTACTGTTAACAATAATGGGATAGTTAGGGAACCTGTGCATTCCAGCAGGAAGCACTGACTGCTGGTACCAACTAGCCATGCTCTTTCCATAAGGCACTGGTCTAGGTAAAACAAATGTATTAATTACAGATAGATTTTAAGTGATTACAAGTAATGAGGCATAAAAGACAGAATTGGTTACAATATAAAAGTAAAAGTAAAACACAACTAATACTCAACTAGCTAAGTGAATTAAAAACAAAAATTTCTCTCACCACATGATTCAGCAATCTTACTGTCTGAATCTCTTTCAGATAGGATTCCTCCTCAGTTCAAAGCTGTCTCTTTTCTTCAGGTGTTGGGGCTGCTGTGGATAGAGAGAAAGGCCGGGGTATTCTGGGGTGTCTATTCTGCTTTTGTATAATTCTCTTTTGAGAATCATTTCCCAGCTGAGTTCAGGAGATACAAAGTCCACACGGATGGGAACCTCAAGCTGTTCTTTGTGAAAATGTAGATTTCTTGCTCACATTCTCTTTCCTGCCAAAGAATGGCCACTTAACCAGGTGACAGCTCATTTGATTTTGTTGACATCTGGCTGAGGTATCAGTTTGCCTTTTGTCTGAGGAACTGGTTTGTGGCTGCTTTTCTAAACTTGGAACATGTCTCAGTAATGAAATGGAAGGGACCTTGAGAGATCATCTAATCTAGTCCCTTGCACTGATGTCAGGGCTAAGTATTATCTAGACCACCCCTGACAGGTGTTTGTCTAACCTGCTCTTAAAAATCTCCAGTGATGAAAATTCCACAACCTCCCCGAGGCAATTTATTTTAGTGTTTACTTACCCTGACAGGAAATTTTTCTTCATGTCCATCCTAAACCACCCTTGCTGCAATTTAAGTCCATTGCTGCTTGTCTTATCCTCAGAGGTTAATGAGAGAAAGTTACCTACCTTCTCCTTGTAACAACCTTTTATGTAACCTTCTTGCAACAAAAACTTGAAAACTGTTATCCTGCCCCTTCTCAGTTTTCTCTTCTCCAGACTAAACAAACCCAATTTTTTCAATCTTCCCTCATAGATCATATTTTCTAGACCTTTAAATCATTTTTGTTGTTCTGCTCTGGACTGTCTCTAATTTGTCCACATCTTTCCTGAAAAGTGAGACACAGAATTGGACACAATACTCTGGTTAAGACCTAATCAGTGTGGAGGAGAGCGGAAGAATTACTTCATGTGTCTTGCTTGCAACACACCTCATGTTTGGTTTATTTGCAACAGTTATTACACTGTTGAATCATCTGTAGCTTGTGATACACTATAACCCCCCAGATTCCTTTTTGCAGTGCTTCTTCCTTGACGGTCATTTCCCATTTTGTATGCATGCAACTAATCGTTCCTTCCTAAGTCAAGTACTTTGCATTTGTCCTTTCTGAATTTCATCCTATTTACTTAGACCATTTTTCCAGTTTGTCCAGATCATTTTGAATTTTAATCGTATCCTCCAAAGCACTTGCAACCCCTTCAAGCTTGGTCTCATCTACAAACTTTGTGTACTCTCTATGCCATTATCTAAATCATTGATGAAGACATTGAACAGAACTGGATCTAGAACCAATCCCTGCAGGAACCCACTCAATATGTCCTTCCAACATGACTGTTAACTACTCTCTGGGAACTATTTTCCAAAACAGTTATGCACCCTTATAGTAGCTCCATCTAGGCTATATTTCCCTATTTTTTTTATAAACTCATACAAGATAGTATCAAAAGTCTTACTGAAGTCAAGCTGTATTACATCTGTCTACCACTTTTCCACATCTACAAGGCTTGTTACCCTGTCAGAGAAAGCTATCAGGTTAGTTTAACATGAGTTGTTCTTGACAAATCCATGCTGACTGTTATAGCACCTTATTATCTTCTAGGTGTTTGCAAATTGATTGTTTAATTATTTGCTCCATTATCTTTCTGGGTACAAAAGTTAATCTGATTGGTCTGTAATTCCCTAAGTTATCCTTATTCCCTTTTAATAGATTGGTACTACATTTGCCCTTTCCCCACTTCTCTTGAATGTCTTCCATGACTTTTCAAAGATAATTGTTAATGGCTCAGAGATCTCCTCAGTCAGCTCCTTGAGTATCCTAGGATGCATTTCATCAGGCCCTGGTGATTTGAACACATCTAACTTGTCTAAGTAATTTTTAATTTGTTTTTTCCCTATTTTAGCCTCTGATCCCTACCTCATTTTCACTGTCATTCACTATGTTAGACATCCAATCACTACTGACCTTTTTGGTGAAAACTGAAACAAAGAAGTCATTAAGTCATTTCCACATTTTCTGTTGTTGTTCCCCCTCCTTCCCCTCTATTGAGTAATGGGCCTACCCTGTTCTTGGTCTTCCTTTTGCTTCTAATGTATTTGTAGAATGTTTTTTTGTTACCCTTTATGTCTCTACGTAGTTTAATCAGGTTTTGTGCCTTGGCCTTCTTTCTAATTTTGTCCCTACGTACTTGTGTTGTTTATATTCATCCTTTGTAATTTGATTTACTTTCCACTTTTTATAGGACTGTTTTCTGAGTTTTAGATAATTGAAGATCTGGTTAAGCCAGGGTGGTCTCTTGCCATGCTTCCTATCTTTCCTAGGCAGTGGGATAGTTTGCTCTTGTGCCCTTAATAATGTCTCTTTGAAAAACTGCCAACTCTCTTGAACTGGTTTTCTCCTTTGATTTGCTTCCCATGGGACCTTACCTACAAACTCCCTGAATTTGCTGAAGTCTGCCTTCTTGAAATCCATTATCATTATTGTACTGTTTTCCCTCCTACCATTCCTTAGAATCATGAACTCTCATTTCATGATCACTTTCACCTAAGATGCCTTCCACTTTCAGATTCTCAACCATTTGTCAAAAACAAATCTAGAACAGTCTCCTTCCTGACATACAGTAATTCCCTACTCTCATAGAGTATAATCTCATAACTTTACATATAATGTTGCCACAGATATTTTCCAGGATGATAATGGTCAGCAAATTATGAGTTTTCAAGGGATACCTCACAAGATATACTTTGTACAAAATTTATCATAGTCTTGTAAAAGGGGTGAACATAGGGGTACAGATTGTCATGGCTAGGCACAGTACATATACAAGACAGTCCCTGCGCTGAAGAGTTTACAATCTAAACAGAGAAAAGAAAAGAAGAGAAGAATTATTATCCCCATTTATACACACATAGTCTGGGTTTAATTATGTAGTGTGACAAAGCTCCAAGTTTGTACTCATGGGTCCTGTGCTTCCTGGCAGATTTAGGGGCCTCAGAAACTTATCTAGGCCCCAGAGTGACCTCCCTTTCTCAGTATAATTGGCAAGAGTCACCACCTAGTGAGTTACTGTCATCACAGGCCAGTATGGAAGGTGGAAAGAGCAGGGGGGAGCCCAGGCCCACCCTCTACTCCGGGCTCCAGCCCAGGGACCCTAATAGTATCAGCTAAGATGGCTGACCTTTTATCCACAAAACACAATACAATTCCCTGGGCTACTTCCCCACAGCAGTCCCTGCTTCTTCAAACTCCACTTCACCCTTACCTCAGGGCCTCCTTCCTTCTGGATGATATGTTGTCCACCACTCAGTCTCACCAACAGCACAACCTCCTTCCACAGCTCCTGACACCCACAGCCCACTTGACTAACTGGGAGGTTTTTATCTGGGTTCAGCCAGTCCCTGATTGGTTTCAGGTGTCCCAATTAGGCTAGCTGTTTCTACTCCTTTCTAGAAGGTTCTTAATTGGCCCCAGGTGTCTTGATTGGTCTGGAGTAGCCTTTGTTTGGCTATCCAGGGAACAAGGACCTGCACATCCTGAGACTAATATACCTGCCTTCCAGCACTCTCCTATATCCCTCTGGTCTGACTCCGTCACAGTAGCTATTCATCTGGGCCCCAACTGCCATTGAAAGACTAACACACCTCATAGGAGCACTTAGCACCTTCCTGGATTAAGTTACAAGAAGGTGTATGAAGGAATTTAGGATTAATTATATAGGGACCAATCCTACAAGGTGCTGAACATCTGTTGTGAGGTCCTGATTGCCTTTTAACTCCATCTGAAGAAAAGTTGGAATTGACAGTCCTCAGCTCTTTGCTGCATTGGGCCCAAAGAAAGTGGTGTATTATAATGGTCTCTACTAAGACTGCTGCAGTTGATGGTCAGTTTCTATTTCTGTCACAAACTTCCATTTTCAGAATTACCACTTGATCATCTGTGGTCAGGAATGGCAATCAGGAAAGAGGGGATCAGTTGGATTTACTTGTATCCTGCTGTGGAAGAAGTGGTTTTAAAATAGAAGATTTTTTTCCTCAAACCTGATCTAATATTGTGAGGTTTGTGGATGAGACCAAATCAAATTCCAAACCCCGCATGGTTTGCCCATCCCTCCTATTTACTGTATAGAATTTGGATGCTAATAATGGGATCTTGAATACTGTCACTGTACTCAGTAAAATGGAATAGAATTTCTACTGTAACTCACAAGAGACAGATTATTTCACTAACCATTTAAATGCAGCCATTTCTGGGGTGGAATATGGTGCACATTTTTACTCAGAACAGCCAACCACATAGTAGTTTAGGACAAGTGAAAAATAATGTATTAGTACAAGAATGTAAATATACTGTACACGAATACTACAACTGAAATGCAGCCAGGACAATTGACCAAACAAAACTTACCTAGTCATTACATTGATCACTTTGTTTTTATGTGTGTCACTTCTTACTTCTTCTGTCCGTAACTTGTTAGTCTTTTTAGGTGGCTTCAGGTCAGGGATTGTGTCTGTATAATGCCTAGCACATTTTGGGTGTTTGTGCAATGTAAATAATAATTAATAATCATTTTATTTTTATAGCATATCCTTTGTAGCCAAAACACACAGATAGCTACGCAACAGAATACTGACCAAATGCAATAAAATAAAAACACTGCAAAATACCACCCATTTAAAATATAAACACTTATTAGCCTGGTCCTCAGCTAGTGTAATTAGTGTAGATCCACTGAAGTCACTAGCTGAGGATCTGATTTATAAGGTTAGAAGCAAATAAGGACATTCAGTTTAAAAAGGGAAAGGCACTAAAAGGCACATAAATACAGGACTGTGTGTCATTGTACCAACACCTTAGCAATAAAAAGTTTTGAGGGGTGGCACCAAATGAGAAGGATTTCAGGAGGAAACACCAGTGGGGAAAGCAGGAGGCATCAAATCAGACTGATTTTGTGGGGAGCAAATTCCAGGTAGCAAGACTCACCATGGCAACAGCATGATTACCTGTTGACATTGGACATCCAGGTGGAAACCCTAAACAACAGGCAGTGTGTAAGTGCAGCTACTCTGCAATACAAGTTTCGTGGCTCAGGTCTCAAAAGTAGGGCAGGGCAATCCCCCCAAAGTCTTTTAAACCCCCACTACTGCTAGTTTTAAGCCAATCGCTGCAATCAGTCCATGTAAGGTATGGAGGGTGGACATGAGATGATCCTGCTAGCTCAAACCAGTGAGCAATTCTGCTGTAGCATTCTGAATAAGAACTGACCAGCCCTACTCAGCACTTTATGGAAAGGGAATTACAGTAGATTCCACTTAATAGAAATCCCAGTATTAACAACTTTTGCTTAATAAAAACATTTTGCTGGGAACCAATTCCACCCCACTGGCTTTAATATTCATGAGATTTGGACCTTTACAACATACATGGTGCTTACTAACACCTTTTTGGGGAAGAAATCCCCCAGTTGCAGTCAGGTTTGCAGGGCTGCAGCCAGAGAAGGAAGCACTGGGGCTGCATGGTGCCTCTCCCTGTCATCTCCAGGCTGTGTCCTGCCCTGGTGCCAGAGGGCAGGCTTGGCATGTTCCCATGCTTCCTTTCCCTGACTGCAGCCCCAAAAATGTGCCTTCTGCTTATTGGTAACTTCTGGATAATGGCATCTTATTGCTGGGAACTGAGATGTTGCTAATAAATGGAATCCACTGTACAATAAGCAAGACTCATGGGGTATGCACGGCTGCCCCCAAGGTCATTGTGAATTAATAGCAGTGTAACATGAATTACACCCTACGCTGTTGAAAACTTTACTTTCTTTCACACTGAACATATGGCCTTCCATGGGAAAAGGACAGTCCACTGTGACACCACAGCATCACCGAGAATGGTGTAAACAGAAATAGGGACTGACTTGAAGCATCTATAGGTAATAACAGTTATAAAACTATTGATTATATTTATGACTGTCAAGCAATTAAAAAAATAATTGTGATTAATTGCACTGTTAAACAGTAACAGAATACTAGTTATGTAAATAATTTTGGATGTTTCTATATTTCCTACAATGTCAAACTTTAGAGCCTACAAGTTCAATCAGTCCTACTTCTTATTGAGCCAATCACTCAGAGAACAGGTTTGTTTACATTCACAGAAGATAATGCTGCCTGCTTCTTGTTTACAATGCCACCTGAACATGAGAACAGACATTTGAATGGTTCTGTTGTAGCTGGTGCCGCAAGATATTTACATGCCAGGTGTGCTAAAGATTATGTCCTTTGATGCTTCAACCACCATTCCAGAAGACATGCATCCAGGCTGATGATGGGTTCTGCTTGATAACAATCCAAAGCAGTGCGGACTGATGCATGTTTATTTTCATAATCTGAATCAGATGCCACCAGCAGAACGTTGATTTCCTTTTATGGTGGTTTGGGTTCTGTAGTTTCCATATCGGAGTGTTGCTCTTTTAAGATGTCTGAAAGCATGCTTCACACATCATCCCTCTCAGATTTTGGAAGGCAACTTCAGATTATTAAACCTTGGGTCGAGTGCTGTAGCTATCTTTAGAAATTTCACATTGGTACCTTCTTTGCATTTTGTGAAATCTGCAGTGAAAGTGTTCTTAAAATGAGTATGTGCTGGGTCATCATCCGAGACTGCTATAACATGAAATATATGGCAGAATGAGGGTAAAACAGAGCAGGAGACATACAATTCTCCCCCAAGGAATTCAGTCACTAATTTAATTAACGCATTATTTTTTTTAAACTAGCGTCGGCAACATAGAAGCATGTCCTCTGGAACGCTGGCCAAAGCATGAAGAGTCATATGAATCTTTAGCGCAGCTGGCATGTAAATATCTTGCAAGGCCAGCCATAACAGTGTCATGCAAACACCTGTTCTCACTTTCAGATGACACTGTAATTAAGAAGAGGGCAGCATTACCGCCCATAAATGTAAACAAGAAACACTAAGAAGTAAATGAATTCCAATTGTCTTAGCGATTGGCTGAACAAGAAGTAGGACTGAGTGGACTCGTAGGCTCTAAAGTTTTACATTGTTTTGTTTTTGAGTACAGTTATGTAACAAAAAACCCTACATTTGTAAGTTGTGCACTCATGATAAAGAAATTGCACTACAGTACTTGTATGAGGTGAATTGAAAAATACTATTTCTTTTGTTCTTTTTCACAGTGCAAATATCTGTAATCAAAAATAATATAAAGTGAGCACTGAACACTTTATTCTGTGATGTAACTGAAATCGATATACCTGTATTTGAAAATGTAGAAAAATATATAAAAATATTTAACACATTTCAGTTTGTATTCTATTGTTTAACAGTGCTATTAATCATGATAATTTTTTAAATTGTGATCAATTTTTTTGAGTTAATCGTGGGAGTTAACTGTGATTAATTAACAGCCCTAATAATGTTATTTCCCCTCACTCCTGACAGCTGCTATCTTAGTGAGAGAAACTGGATTTGGCACTGAAATTCTGATGCCCTTGGCGTCCTGTCTGTACTTCAGATATCATTTTCCTGATCATGGTGTCCTGACTCAGAAGCTTGACTGGACTATGGAATGTGCAGTTCTTTTATCTCATCCTCTGACTTCTCTGTGTTTATGTGGGGAGAAGGGGCTAAGGCTGGAGAAAGAGAGATAAAGCAGGTTTGTTTATGGGTGAGTCAAAGGCAGCTTTGTAAAGTGATGGAAATATTACTCAGTGGGAGTGCAGCTGCTTCCACTGATTGATGGAAGGGGCCTGCATTTCTCAGGGCATTGTTACACTGTGATATCCAGTGATGAGCTCTGTGTAGAACTCAGTCAGCGGCAGGTATAATTACAGTGTTGTTATTCTGCAGGGAGCAGAAGGAGATTGGACACAGCATTACCACGATGGTGGTAATCATTTGAGTTGCCTTTTCAGATTTGTATTAGCAACTACATAACCAGAGCATTCACGGGCAAGTTACCAAGTGTGTATAGCACCTTCAGCAAACAACAAAGTCATAATGCTAGTATTATATTCCAGAAGGAGAATACTGAGCTGTTATCAGCATAGTACAGTGTGGGAAAATTATGGGCCAGGCTTTTACAGTGCAATTGCTCACATATATATGTGTATGCTAAGTTTATGTGCACAATAGTCCCTTTTGTTCATGCAAATCAGGTATTTATGCTGGGCTGGAAAAAGGAAGACTGGTCTTGTGATTACAGCAATAGGCTTGAATTTAGGGGGTCTAGGTTCAAGTCCTGTCTCTACCACAGACTGTGTGATCTTGGGCAAGTAATTTTTTCTCCCTCAGTGCCTCATCTGTAAAAAAAGAAGGTAGTGATGCTTCCTTTCTTCCACCTGGCATCTCGCTTCCCTATTTAGCTTATAAAGTCTTTAGAGTAGGAAGTGTAGTCTTTTACTATTATACACGCAGTGCCTAGCACAATGGGGCCATGATCCCAGTTTTGGTCTTTAGGGATTACTGGAATACAAATAATTTAATAATGTTTCCCCCAGATTTGCTTTGAAATCATTAAGCTGGTAAGTTTGTCACAGCCTTTACAGAAGCTGAGGGTTCCATCATTTTCCATTTTTTGGAGTCTCATTACTTTTTTTTTAATGGTTTAGAGCTCTGATGGTTCCCTCCATGGACACTCCTCTGCTGGCAGAAGTGGGGGACGACGACGCGGCTGCAAGTACTTCATACTGTGGGATTAAGATAAGATATTCTGCAAGTTCTTCTTTGCAGACAGGTGGAGATGAGCCCCTGCCATTTCAATTCCCCCTCTGATAATGGGAAATGGTTCATACCACCACAGGGTGCTAACAACACATTATGGTTTGTGGCTTGGGAATGGATCAGTTTTTTAAACCTTCATTTTTCAAACTGTTGCATAATTTTTAGCTGCATAACTCTCAGTGGCAGATGCTGGGTGCTCAGCATCTCTGAAAACCAGGCCATTTATTTATGGGCCTAACTATGGATTTAGGAGCCTCACATTTGGCATCCAAGTTTTAAAATGTTGGCCCTAACTTCTTTGTGCCTCACTTACCTCAGCTATAACCTTGGGTGAAAACACAGCCTCCCTCAAGGATATAATATATATCCTTCTTGTAACTATTATTTCTTTGTTTTCTGACAGTGCCTAGAGGCCTCAAGTGAGATCAGTGCACCATTGTGGTCATTGCTGTACAAACACACACTAAGAGACAGTCCCTGCCACAAATCACTTATAGTCTAAGCCAGACCAAAAGCGGAAGAAAGGAAGTGTTATTACCCCCATATAAAAGATGGGGAATGGAGGCACAGAGTGATTAAATTACTTGCCTATGGTTACACAGAAAGCGAGGAAGTAAAACGAGATTTCCCAAATCCTAGTCTAATGTCTTAGCCACAAGGCCATAAATATCAAAGGTGAGTCTTGTTGGCTATACTGTTTTAAAAAATAAACTGCCCCTTAATCCCCACCTCTGGTGCCCCTATGTTACTCCTGAAGACCAAGCAGGCCATCCTTACTCTACTCTGACTACCAACAATAGCAATTCCTTCTCCTGTCCTTCCAAACAGAGGGGATCAATAAAAGACCCCTGAGATAGTGCCTGTGTAGCTGATACTCTGTAAAGTCAATGGCCTCCCCTGCCCCGGGGGTCCTGTGCAGCTCCACATGCTCCGCCTATGGAAGGGAGGGGATGTTAGGAGGGTCTGTGACCCTGCAATAACCCAGCATCAACACAGCCTATGAGTGGAAGGCAGTGTTCTATCAGAGTTCTGTCATGGAGCAGGATGGGGTCAGTCCAGGGAATGGCATTTTGACAGGCAATAATTAATGCCTGGCAATTCTAGGCCTCTTGTCTACTTGGGAAAATAGACCATGCTCTGAAAACATTTTCAACGGTGGGTGTGGAATACAGAGGGATCCTGTCCCCCACCCCTGGCCTGGGACACAGCAGCTGTTTGAGAGGGCAGGGAATGAGGAGGACTCCTGTTCCCAGCTGAGAATGCAGAGAGCATGGAATGGAATCTCAGAGCTGGGGCCTGACCAGGACACCAGGGTGAGTCCCCAACCCCTGCAAACAGGGCAATGGGCCTGCAAACAGGGCAATCAACCACACGAGGCTGGAACTTTTTGCCCAAACGGTCATTTTTGTTTCCAGAAGTGTGTAAGTCTCAAACATTGGGGTTCAAAGCCACAGTGTCAGTTTGCAACAGAGCCAGGAGTAGAATCCATTTCCCCTGACTGCCCGGCCCCTGCTCTAACCTCTGGAAACCTGCTTCTTTTGATTCTGTATTTCTTGTTCTGAAACCAAAAATGCATGAAGTGACCTGGGATCTCAGAGCCTGAGCGCTCTAGGGTCAGTTGGGATCATCCTGATCATATCTCTGGCATTCTCATCACAGGTGATGATGAGACAGAGTTGGCATGGAGAAAGAGAGAGAATTGTTGCTCTTGTTCACACATTGGGTCAGAGCACAATGAAATTCTTATCATCTCATTCATGGTCTCTAGTCAGAAGGGCTCCAACACTCCCAAGTGCACAGGTTTACACACAGCACCAGTAACTGCACTCAAACATGTGTTCTGACTAAGAACGAGAAACAGCATCCACCTCAGGGAAGGGAATTACTGTCAGGAGATGGAGTTCAGTGGATTAGCAGAAAAAGATGAGTGGGATGCTCCTGGAGATGGCACAAAAAGTGTCACCACAGGTAGTTGGCTGTACGGGGCAAGTGAGGAAGGCAACAAATCCATTGCTACTTGTTACCCCAAACTGGGCCAGCTAGTAAACGTAGGGAGGACATCAGAGTTTGGCAGAAAGCAGCTCGCTTATTATACTGATAGCTAAGCTCAAAAGTTGGAGGAGGGTCACACTCATATACTCACGTTCCCAGGACAGGCACAGCACTGGAGTTGTCAGGATCCTTCAAGGTAAGTGTCCCACAGCGCAGCAATGGATGGTGCAATGAAGGTAAGTCTTCCTGAGACATGATGGAATGCAAAGCAGCAAACCGCTGGCCAGGTGGTCAGGGTGAAGGGCCTTCACGGGAGGTACAATCTTGTGAGTGCATTCCTGAGCACATAGCCCTTTCCCCTTTTAAGGACCGGCTCCTAATGGCCTGAGACTAGAGATGACTTGGCCACATCTGGTTGGTCACACTCCACCTCGGACAGTGTCCACGTAGTGTCCATACATTGGGTGTGTGATCGCTGCCTAATTAGCATCCCAGACACCTTGTCCACCTGGGAGCTCTTCTAATCTTCCAGCTGTTCAAGCACCCCATTCATCCCACATTCATTCCAGGAGGGCGGCGGAAGGGGAAAGCCACTTCACAGGTATTCAGAGAGGGAGAGGAGACAAAAGGGGGGAAAGTGTAACAGACTTTTTGAGCCTACAGATTATGCATAGCATACAGATCACTGCTGCACCTACAACACTACTCAGTGAATGGCAAACACAAATATGAGAAAATAAGTAGTGATGGAGATATAAGGACAGCTGATGTATGGGTGGGGTGGGGAACACAAAGAGCACAGATAAGGTGGACAGCTGGAAACGTATTCCTAGGGTGGGTGTCAGGGTATATCCCAGGCCACTCTCACCAAATGTCACTTCTTCTGTCCTCATAGGCATCATCTGCCTGGATTCCTGAAACCTGTACTGAGAATTGTCTGTGTTGGAGATTCCTCCAGGACACAATGGTTCTTTTGTTTGTAAAGAGCACTGGCCACCTGTCTCCACTGTGCTACAGGCACACATCATATTATTTACTAGGACACAGGTTGTCAACAGGTACGTAGCTTGTGACTCCCTTGTTGTTCTGAGTCTTCTCTGGACACTGAGCATGCTCATCTCCCTGCAGGTCTGTGATGCATAACTGAAAGCAGGGAGGCTTTCCTTTGGTCACTACTGAGTGGGTCCCCTCTCACGTACACATACTATAAGGGGATGATTGCATGAAGTAACCCCGTTCAGTCCAATATCTGCTTTCCTTTTTTTTCTTTCTTTCCTAGCCTTGCCCCATTTTCTGTGATAGTGCATCATCTAAATCAGTGGTTCCAAAACTGGAGTTCGTGAACCCTTGGAGGTTCGTGAAATGTATCAGGGGGTTCTCAGAAAAAATTCTATAATGGCGGACAGAGCCGTCCCTAGGGATCCCAGGCGTGTCAGGCGGCAGCCGGAGCTCCATGGCCAGTGGGGTGGGCAGCTGAAGCCCCATGGAGTGCGGGGTGGGCAGCCTGAGCACCATAAGCGGGCAGGGCGTTAGCTGGGACCCTGGACATGCAGGTGGCAGCTGAGACCCTGTCCCTGTCAGACAGGGGAATTCAGGCAGCATGAGGGGCAGAGTGGGAGGGGGAGTTGTGCTGTACCTGGGGGGCCATCCAGGCTAATTTTTCCCTGGCCCCATTCCCACCGATGGAGGAAGAAAAAGTGTTGTGCAACAAATCAGTCAGAACCAAGGTCATTGTAGCCAATGTGGCGGTAATGGCCCTCATATTCCCATCCTCATACTCAGTCATTCTCTGTAACATGCCATTTTGCTCCAATGAGATGTCAGTGAATCTTCTCATTTACTAATTTGTTAGTGTTCTCAGTGTGTTATTTTTATTTGAACTGTTATACACCCAATATGGACAAGCAGCTGAAAATGGAAAGTGTAAAGATACAAGAAAACAAATGTTCAACATCAGCTAGTGTTTTGTCAAGTCCAAAGTGTGGAAAAATCTAAGTCAAATGATCATGATGGTCCTGGAAAGTCACTTATAAAGAAAAGAAAATATGACAACAATTATAGAAAATATGGCTTTACATCCGTGGCCCGGATGTCGCCCGAGGGCTGTGGTTTGCCGACCTCTGCCTTACATACACTAGTGATCAAGGGTGTCCAAAACCACTGTGCGCAATTTGTGGTGATGTTCTAGCAAACCGCAAACTCAAATCTTCTCTACTTCAGTGCCACTTTAGAAACTAGTCAACACACATAACTCAAGAAGCCTGTTGATTTTTTCAAGCGAAAATTAGCCAAGTGGAAAAGTGACATTACCATTTTGTATCCAAAGCCAAGTACTGATAACGAAAAAGGCCTTGAAGCATCGTACCAAGAGAGCTACCATGTAGCAAAAACATCAGAAGCCCATATCATGACAGAGACCTTGATTGGTCCATGTATTGAAGACATAGTTCATTGCATGCTCAGAGAAAAAGCTGCAAAAAGAATTGATGTAGTTCCTTTGTCCAATAATACGTTGTTGTGAAGAATTAATGACATCTCAAGTATTGTAGCGACCACAATCATACATAGAATGAAAAATAGTCCATATTATATTATACAATTAGATGAATCACCTGATGTTGTTAATCTATCTATTTTGCTAGTGTTTGTATGTTATGAGAATGAAGGTATGGTTGAAGACTTCCTGTTTTGCCAACCATGGAAAGAACATACAACTGGTGAACATATCTTCAATCTGACTAATGCATATTTTCAAGAAAAGGAAATAGATTAGTCTCATTGCCTAGGTATTTACACTGATGGGGCCACATCAATGATGGGGAAGTATTCTGGATTTGTAGCTCGAACAAAAATGGTTGCATCAAATGTCTCTTGGACTCATTGCAGTATCCATAGACAAGCCCTCTCTGCAAAACGCATGCCTCAGGGACTAAAGGAAGTGCTGAACAATGCAGTGAAAATGGTGAATTTCATAAAATTATGGCAAACAAATTCCAGAATGTTTCACTTTGTGAATAAATTGGTAGTGTACACAATTGCCTGTTGACACATACTGAAGTTTAAACTTCAAGACACCTTATGAGAAATGGAAAGGGAGGTGGATATTTTTTGCTGTTTTTAAAATTAAACAGGACGATAGTGTTGTTTTTAAAAATATTATGCAGAATAAGTTTAAGCTTTGTTATAGTTGTGTGTTGTTTGCCTGGACTGCTCAAGACCCGAATGCTTGTGGGAGGAACATTTTATTTGAGCTGGCTTCTTAAACACCTTCATGCTGTTTCACGTCTCGTACTCCTTAATGAAACATGTAGGAGGCTTAATCGAAGTGAGATGAGCTACCAAAGTGAAATCTTGGAAGAGTGTTGCTGTTTTCATAATGTAATAAAATTAATAATGTAATGATAAATAATAATGTAATAATAAATAGTGTGTAATAAGTGTATCATAAAATATCAAATTATTTCCAAGATCACTGCTTCTATAATTTATGCTCAGGTAAGGTGGACAATCAGTGGAAATATTTGTTTTTAGGATTCAGTTTGTGAGATTTGATATTTTCGTGAAAGGGGTTTGTGGTTTGTTAAAATTTGGCAATCACTAATCTAAATGCATCCCTAGCACATCTCTTCTGCTTGCTGTCTGCATGTAGGAGATGGTGGGGACTTTCTGTCTCTTGATAGGTATTACAACTAGTCCATTACAATCTACTTACTTTAATATAGCAGTCAGACCATTCCGGGGACAGGCTTTCCATGTGTCTGAGTTTCTCTGAGTGAAATCATTCCCTTAAAAAGTCAGAATGCATTGCGAACCCACAAGTCTGTTTTTTGGCTTCTAAAGCATTTGTGCAACCCTCTGCCTTCTCAATGGAGTCTGGCTATCAGCATCACCCGTGGTGGTCAATTGTCTGCATTATTAGGTACAAGTATTGCTCTCAGATGTATCTCATTGTACTAGTGTAGATGTATTTTACACTGGGACAATCCTGCTTTGTTGCTTGTCAAGCCAGGGAGTCATATACAGTTTTCAAAGGTGGTGAACACATAGGAGGAGATCATGGGTGTGAACGGGGAATAACAAGTATTTTTTCCACTCTTTTGCAATACAGTGGTGGGGCTGCTACTCTGTCACGTGATGGAGAGGGGAGGGAATGCAGATATTTTCTTTAGTTTGGAATGAAGGGGGAAGGTTTACCCCTAGGTGAGGGATGCTCTGTTTCCTCCAGGCAACTTGCATCCTGGCCTTTTATATAACCACAGCCTAGTAGCCCCTATAAAAATATTACCTTGTGTTTTCTGTTTGGCAAACTGCCAATTACCTTGAATGTATCACTTCTAGAACAAAAGCAAGCAACCACCCAGAGTGCATGCTGCTACCTGTGCTGGCAAGTGGAGGATTTTCATTTTATCGGGGGCAGGGATAGGGAAGGGTGGAAGCTGCCTGCCTTCCACACCCAGTGCTAACTGGTGAGAAAGCAAGCCACGTTGGAGCTGGAAGCTGTGCAAGAGACACTAAAGGGGAACTTTCTGCCCTTCCCTCAGGATAAAGGCGTGTCCCTTTAAAGGCTCTGCTCCAGTGTAACTTTAAAAAGAATACATGGGAACTGACTTGCCTGGAAGGTATTTCACTTACACATGGGTATGGCTTATCAAAAATGGTCAGAGCTCTCAGGACAGCTACATTCAATCCTGAGACTGAGGCTGACTGCTGACTGAGCACTTGGCAATTCTTCTCAATCTGAAAGGGCTTCTCATAGGGAAATAGCTTGGAAAGAGCTCAGTTTCAATGTGGCAGCCTCAGAGCAAACAGAGACTTGCAGTTGCAGCAACATATCTGTTTTTAGTGTACCGTGTGGTTCCTTCAGAGCCTATGCTGGATCTAATCGCCATGCCTCAGCTTGCTTTTCTCCTCTTTGCATTTTGGCCTTTTCCCATCAGTATTCTTGACTGGGCCTGTCACAGTTGTTTCTGACAAGTGCTGGATTTCTCTGAAGTAGCATCACTCCAAGAATAGCATAAACAAGAAAGACACTTTGAGCTCAGTGAACGGAGAAACGTACACATGACAAGCCAAGAAAAACCCCAATAACAAATGCACAATGCCTATTAATACTGATTCCAACACTAACTGTGGATGACTTTGGCCCAGAAGTGTTAAACTCTCTTCTTCTGATCAGCTCTGTGAACTCTCTGGTAACTATGAGCCAGAGCTCTGGACAGAGGGTAGTGCACAGTTGCTTCACTCCAGGCAGAGCATCTGGAGGCATGTGTCTCAGAGAGGTGCAGTATCTCCTAGCATTCCCAACCAGGCAGGAGGAATCTGCCCGCTGATGCACCCATCTTGTGTGACAGGGGCGGGGGGCACAGTATGTTCTCCCTTGTCTGACCAGCCAGGTCTTTGGGTGGCGTGGAGGGAGCTTAAGGCCTGGGCCTCACCTCCTCCTCACCCTCTTTTGGTGGGCTAGCACCACTTCAGGAGATTGAGCATGGATTGCATTTGCGGCCGTTCAATCTGCAAAATGTGCAAGGGAGAAATTGTCTTGTACTCTCCACCTCCCTTGTGCATCTGTATAGGAGATACCCACAATCTGGTCCTTGCTGTTTAGCTGTTTTTGTCCTTCAGCTGTCTTCAGTTACTGAACCAACGGCCCTTTAATAATAAGTGCTCTCCAGATGTTTTGACTCACTTAGTTCAATAGTCCTCCCCCTTCATGGGAGACACAACAGTTGATAACATTCTAGCCTGTCTGAATGAAGTCAACTGTCCAGCTGACTCCAGACAATACCTGAAGGACAAGCCCTCCAACGCACCAGAAAATTGGTCTGGCACTTGGCTGCTTGTGAAAAATGTAATCCAGCATTAATTGCAAGAAAATGTCTACAAGCGTGATTCTCACACCAGCACTCTGAAATGAACAAATCCTCATCTCCCAGAGACACGTGAGAATTACTGTGCTTAATCAATGAATTGTCCACACCTCATTTAGAAGCCAAACAGTGACAGGGTTCTGCCTATCGTTGCACAATTGTCAAACAATACGGACTGGACTGTGTCTTCAATGCACTGCTCTGCAATTGGGGATGCAGAGGCTCCATCTTGCAGGAGGAACACCGGGGGGATTTCTGGGTAACTGCATGGTTACGCTCCCATCTCATCCCTCCTCCTTTGAGGGATGCAAGCACCTCTGCTGGAGCTAGCTTTCTGCTGTGCTCATGCTTCCACATACATTGCAGATGGCCAGGATTGCAAGGGAAGGGGAAGAAGGCTCCTTGCACACAGTCATGCAGAGTCAGCCACGATATGGCCGTCAATGAAAAGCAGCCCTTAATGTCAGACAACTGAAAACCCTTTGCTCACATTCCCTGCAGATCCTTTGTTTATTACCTGTAGCAAGATAAAAAGACATGGTTAGCAAGTAATATATTCTTTGTTAGTTACATTTAAGAGCCAGTGCCACAGGTGCTTATTAGGAGACATCTAGCACACACCAATGAATTGTCATCTTAAATGCATTATTTTACATGTATGTAGTCTAAAATTTGTTCCTTGTGTAATGCTTGATGTTGCTAGCAGTCAACTCAGCACAGTTTTACTTGGCTTAGGAGATGTATGATATGTTTTTCCCCGTTGCTGTGATTTTCCCTTTTGCTTTAATAGAACTGAGACCTGTTACATTGTGATTGCATATAGTGTTTCTGGGACTAGATGCAAATTCTGAGTGCTAGTTATCCAGAACTATTGAAAAATCCTGGGACTGTATCTACTTAGTCTGGGAGAAGAATAGGTTAAGCTACTGATTTAATGATCCATAATCCAAAATGAGCCCACGGAGATGACTTTTCCTCCTGACGCTATTATTTAATCACACTTATAACTGTGCAACAGAATCTCTTTGTGTCAGGTAGGATGATAATCTGTGTCTAAGTGACTGGTGAGGGAAAACTAATGAGGGACGTCAATGTTTGTCAACTGAAACACCATACCTATGCCTGTAAATGCCCATATAAGCCTAGGCCCAAATATTTTTAAGGGGCAAATTTTTAATAGTGAAGGTTAGTAACTATTGAAACAGCTTACTAGGGAATATGCTGGATTCCCCATCACTTGAAGTTTTAAAATTGAGACTGGATGTCTTCTTATTTTAGCTCTACCAGAAGTTATAGGCTTGATGCAGGAATTGCTGGGTGAGGTTCTGTCTCCTATATTACGCAGGAGGTCTGAGTGGATTATCACGATGGTCTTTTCTGGCTTTAAAATCTGACTCCATGAATATGGGCCAGCTATTGTTTGAACATGTGCAGGATAGAGTATTATTTAAAAAGCTCTCCCTCTGTTACACTCAGCTCAGCCTGGCATGTAGACGAGTTCAAATCATTTCTGTGGCTTCTCTGATATGCAGTGATTTGCTGACCCTTGGGAAAGCAAAACATAGATCTCTATTGATGAGAGGATGGAGGTCTTAGCGGAAGATCCTTAGCTGATGTAAACTGGTATACTCCCACTGAAACCAAGGTTGCTATGCTCATTTACACCAGTGGAGGATCTAGCCCTTAGTTTCCCAATTCCTCCTGGATAGCTCCTATTTTTATCACTCACTCTCCAGGACTATTCATTGGGGCAAAGGCTGCCACCTCTCCTTCACAAGCACAGCAACTATGTTAGCCATATTCTGACTCAACAGGTAATATCAGTGCCAGGGCTTAACAATACCAGAAGCTGTCTATTGTGCTAAATTGGATTATGATTTGTGACTCTAACTGATTGTCTCCAGGGAATGGAGCCCCCCAAACTCATTCGTCATGTGTGGTTTATAGTTATTAGAGTTTGAGACTTGATCCTCAGAAGTGCAACACAGTCCATTAACACAGGGAGCCAAATGTATCCAAAGGTTTGGGTTTGTTAGTAAAGATTTAAGCAGGATGGAGATTTACTCACAGTTGTTCTCTGATCCCTAGTAATTGTCTGAAGTGAGAATTACATACTTACAGAAGCATTCCCAGAAATGTTAGCAAACTCTCCAGAAACTGTCGGATTGTTGTTTTTTCAATCTTGTAGGCTGACACTACCATCAGATAAAAAAAGTATACACAGTAAGTAAAACCACTAGATGTAGAAGGTGCTTGGAACATTCAGAAATCTGGATTCTAACATATGTCTCTCCTTATGAGAAAGTGACAAACTATATAACCTTAGAAACAGCCCTTATTTACTGAAGGAAAGTGAAAAGATAGAGTGGCAGAGTTCTGCGCTCTTCTAAGGCACAACACAGCTGGCCTAGCCCAAGGGGAGGGAGGCAAAGGTGGCTTTATGAAACTTTTATGCCACCTGGTTTCTGCCTATACCAGGAACCAGTTTGTCCCCTGGCATAAGCCAGAGCACCTTCAGAGGCTGTTCTATATTACGGAATTCTTACCCAGATTTCCCACTGGCTGCTCTGCAGTCCAGGATCATCCATAGCACTCAGATGGAGAGACATCTACAGGCAAAAGTGTGGGGATTGGAGGCAGAAACAGCCTCCCAATTTTTGCAAGTAATATATTCTTTGTGACATTTATGAATCAGTACCCCCTGCCCTAAGTTGTATATTAAAATAAATCAACTTGTACTTGCTTCCCTAATGACACAAATAATTTAAAGTGTTCATTTGCCTCCAAATGGTTGTGAAATTGATAGGGTAGACAGAGCATAAAGCCGACGTGGGATCAATCATTTTCATTAATCTAACCCCCATGTCATGTTTCTCGTGAATGTGCTGAGTTTGAGTTCCATAACTAAAGACTTCTTACAACTGTATCGGTTTTAGAACTTGCAATAGACTCTAAAGAGAAATAAGAAAAGTGCAGAAAGCAAAGCAGAGATGGTTGTATGACAGCATGTACAGAGTTTAAATGAACAGACTTGTGTACCTCTTTCTTTTAGGCACAAAAAAAGTGTTATCACACCCAGTTCTCCTTCTTGCCTTCCAAACTGGCATGGTAACAACTCTGTTCAGAATCCATTTACCTTTTTGAGTAGGTTATGCTAGGGAGGGGGGAAGTCAGCATCTAATTTTTCTTGGCGTGATGGTGCTTTAGGAAAGTTGGGCTCTGAACTGTGTTGAATGCCATACAGAGAAGACCCTGCATGGGAGGTATGGCAGGATGACTGCTTCAGACTTTGCTTCCTACGCATTGTGATGTTTATCAATGTGAAAAGACACACCCCAACCCTAATTAAAGCAGAGCTACTGCCATAAACTTATTGGCATGCAGACTGAAGCTAGCATTTCTTGAGAATGAGTTATCACTCCCTCTTGTGCAGCATGTCCTTTGAACTTGAAACAAACTGCTTTGAAACAGAGGAAGGGCCTATGTTCTGGGAATCGTAGTACTTTATAACAATTTTGAAGTCCCTACCACTCCACTGGCCAGCGTGAATATCTAACAGTATTGATGAGTTTAAGTGATTTCTAAGTAAAGACAATTAATGGCTGACAGAGAGACAGGGAGGAGAGAAAAACACACTCCTTGGGGTAGGGCACTGCATCTGTACTAAATAGTGTGACTCACTGATGCCTATAGTCCCAACAGAAACCACACCTCTCAAATACGTTTTGCGTGCCAGATGGAAAACTGTTTGCCTGTGCAAAAATCCTATAGTTCATGTTGGAACAAGCTTCTCAAAGGGCTATTCCCAATCGAAAGAGCAAGATCCACTTTTGGTATTAATCTCCAGCTCAATGCAACATGAACACTGGCTCTTATAGGTGGATGTGCTTGGGGCCAACCTGTAAGAGAAGGAGAAGGGGATGCAAGCAAAAAAAGCCCCCAGTGAAGCAGATTATCCTTCTGTTGGTAAAAGGCATGAAACAAACCTGTGAGCCTGTCAGGCAAAAAATCTGGTCACCTCCTCTAAGACACTTAACAACAGGAGGTGACTAACAATAGTGAAGACTAGAGACATGACAGTGACACTGTCGGTCTGATTTTCTGCAAGTCTGTAGGTGATAATTTTGTGCATGCAACTATTGAATGTCCTCATACAAATCCAGCTAGACAGACTCTTATCTAGTCACGTGCATTGCTTGAATCTTTGACAGAAGAGGTGTCAGGCAGGAAAACATCTGCATGCATGTACAAGCCCACAAACTCATTGAAAATTAGGTTGTATGGCAGAGTCTACACCAGGGATAGGAAACCTATGACATGAGTGCCAAAGACAGCATGCAAGCTGATTTTCAGTGGCACTCTCACTGCCCAGGTCCTGGCCACCCGGCTGGGGGGCTCTGCATTTTAATTTAATTTTAAATGAAGCTTCTTAAACATTTCAAAACCTTACTTACTTTACATACAACATTAGTTTAATTCTATATTATAGACTTATAGAAAGAGCCCTTCTAAAAACGTTAAAATGTATGACTGGCACGCAAAACCTTAAATTAGAGTGAATAAATGAAAGAGCGGCACTCCACTTCTGAAAGGTTGCTGACCCATGGTCTACACTCGGGATTTCAGGAAAATTTCCCATCATTGCTTAAGCACCAGTACAGCCCCAGTGATATTTTTAGATGGTGAGGTGCTAGCACAAGCAATATTTTTACGGCAGAACTGTGCAACCCTGTTCAGAGAACAGTTGCCTCAGACAGTGGTTAAAAACATTGATAACTGTCTGCACTAGTGCTCATATGATTGCTAGCACCTGTTGGGATGTGCTGATGCTAGAACAATGGGGCGGGGGTACATTTCACTAAAACCTTCAGGGCTAGATCATCACCCTCACTGAGATATAAGGTGCCCTCCATCCCATCTTGCACTGAATACCCATACCACAAGTTGCAATGCAAGAAGGGAAGCTGATTCCACAGAGCCTTTATAGACACCTGGGCAGAGCCTTGTCCCTTGGCTTCCACTGAGTTAGCACTCCAGCTAATGAACACAGACTTAACAACGTGTGACTCACAATCTGCACCCTGGGTCGCTCCTAGGACAATGCAAGTATATATTATCCCTTACTCAGGGCAGATTTTAAAGTGAGAAATCTAGCCCTCAGTTTAGGCAAAGTTTGTGTGCCTACTTTTCCTTAAAAAGAAAACAAAAACCAAATACACAAACTGATCACTTACAACTTCAGTCGTGCTGATCACAACCTTGTGCCTTCACAAGAAATAAACAGCAGTGTTATAATACAGTGCACTCATCTGGAGCTTGGCATGCAATCTCTTACTTCATTTTAACAGTGGAATGCTTCTGAGTTGTTCTATGTAATGCATCAAGGCCTACCTTTCTATGTTCCTTTTCAAAAAAGTGTTCATTTGAAGGTTGCTTAATGACATGGGGAGACAGAGACCTGAGTATCATCATAGCAAATCCCAAAGGGATGTAGCTTCCTTGCAGATAGAGTGCCAAGGGGATCAATTTCTAGCTAGGTCTTTAAAGTAATCTGGCTGAATGTTCACTTTATGTCCTTGAGTGGTGATCTTATTGTGTCTCCAAAGCTCTTGGGGACTGCCATCTGTGCACTAGAATCCCTTTATAAATGTGCATGTTTACCAAAAGAACTGAATATGGCAAGAGACTAATGCCTGGTGGTTCTTAGTTTTGTCACCTAATCTTTCATGAGCCAGAGGACCCTCTTCCCTGCCACCCTCCCACACACGCAAAGAAAAACCACCACTCCTAGCAGAGGGAGGCACACCACCTCCTTCCTCAAGTTTCAGCAGGTTCCACTCCCAGAAGTCCTGGAAATGCTCAGGGAACTTCATGTCCATGTCCCTCATTGCTGGTTAAATACTGTAGGGAGACGTAGGGTCCCTAAAAGATGGAGAAAGCCAATGCCTCACTGGTGAGGGTAGGGTGTCCGCATCTCTCAGACAACTAGATTTTAGGTTTTTGTTGAAGAAGCTCCTTTGACACTGACAATATCTTTTGTTGTCCCCTTATGTCTCATCTTCCTATTTTTTTGGTAAAACAGCCTTGGCTCCACCTGGCATCCTTAGATTTGTAGGATCCCGGCAGTCTGGTTTTGTTGCTGTTTATGGAGCAGACAAAAACCTCATCTCATTGATCTTCTTATGGTGATGGACAAGATTACATCCATGCTAATTCTTTTGTGGTCCGACCAAACCCATTAAAGTCAACAAGAGTCTGTCCATTGACCTCCACACGCCCTGAGAGCTATCTGCTGCCTTTGATCCCATGACCATGCGGTGATGACAGTTTTGCAGACCATGGTAGAGATAGATGGAGTCACCCTTGAGCATCTCTGCTCTCTCCTCTTCTAAAGGACCCAGATCATAGTTACCCAATTGCTGACAGAACAAACGAATATGGAATATGTCTGTAACTAAGAGCACAAAGTTTCAGTATAAACGTGACCACAATTCATATTATTTTATTACTACACTTCTTTTTGCAGATCTAAGAGTCCTAATAAGCAAAGGAACAAACAGAATCCTTTCATCTCAAGTATCTGACAAGGGAGAGAATTGTTATCTAGAGCAACAACTGAGATAACATAGGAAGGCTTGACATTTCCCTAATTCAGCTGCGTTTGGAGAAAGTGGCAAAAATTAATGAGCCAAGCCCTGACCCAGGCAAAGCCCACAATGCCTCCTCACTGGGAGCTTTACCCAAGGAAAGAATAAAGATTTCAACCAAGTTCTCTTAATACTTAAGAGGTGAGGGGAAGTTGTGAAGCCATTATTGTCTATAAGAATAGTAGATACCAGAGCACCAAGTCCATATTGATGAATGAGTTCAGAGTTGACCGCTAAGGCCTACTGAGATGTGTCACCACTAGTTTTCACCTCCTGTCCTTGAAATACATGCATAAATGAGAAGTTTGCAGCCATATTATTCACTGCTGTACAAGGAAAAACCTCTGTTGAAGTCAGGATAGTTGTGCTCATTTTTACCAGAAGTAAATCTGTCCTTCTGAGATAAATTCATTAGGATAGATTGATCTCTGATGTAATACTATTCTGTACTACAAGCAGAAGCCTGCAGCACCGTTACTGAACTTGCCTGTAAGAAAGATAGCAATGGGCTAAATATCTGTGCATCACCACAGATCTGGAAAATCTGCTGCTACCTGTGCAGTAACTGTTTGTTTGTTTTCAAGCTGTGTACCTGATTCTTTTCTCCTTTGCTCAGGCAAAGCTCCTGGCTGAAGTCAGTGGGAGTTTTATGGCAATAAAGAGTATGAGATCAGGCTCTGCGTGGTGAGCTTGGCCTACCCACACGGACAACTGAACAACCAAGATATTGTGAGAAATGCTGATTCTGGCCATTTTAAAAGATTAAGGCTGTGATAACCTTGATCCCTTCTAGTGGTACTTTACTCAGCAAGTGACCCAAGTGAAACCAATGGGACCACTAGTGCAGTAACATACTATTCATAGGGAACAAAAGTATCCCATCTGACACAAAGTCATTACTCTGCTTTCTTGTATCTATGAGGCCTGAGCGGCACCAAAGTTCTGTACTGATTTGACTATTTCATTGAGGGGTTTCACACAGTTATCTCAGAGAAGGGTACTTTATATGGGGATAGCTTGTTCCCCTTCCCTTATGAGAATAAGCTGTATCAGTACATCCACACTAGGGGTGTTGCACTAGTCCATTTAAAGGGGTACAATTTGTGTGTGTAGATGAAGCCTTAAAAAAACCCCAAACACCTCAACTCTGCAGACCAACTGAGCTCTTTCCCATGTTTTGTCAGCGCACATTTGGTCAGCGCACGTGACAGAGTGAGGCCACCAGGCAAGGAGGTGTGATTTCCTTCCTTCAGAGCAGCTTGTGCTGGCAGTGCTGCTTAAACACAACTTGGGATGCTCTTCTGTGTGAATGAGGCTGAAGAGCCAGTTGAGACAAGTTGAATCTGTCCACTCCCAGGCTAATAATAATAGTACTGATAATTTATACTTCTAGTGCACCTTTCATCTGGGGATCTTCGAATGTGTAACCAACCTTAATGAATTTACAAATACTGAATTGCACAACACCCCCGGGAGGTGAGTATTGTTCTTTAAAACGGGAACATGAGGCAGCTAAGGCACAACATGGCTGACCGACTCGCCCATAGAGACATGGTAGACTAGTGGCAGAGCTGGGAACAGGCACACAGATCCTGTGGTGATGGGCACTCCTTGCCATTAGAATAACAGCAGATGAAATCTTATGTTACAGAGTCACTTTGGGAACAGTGGGAGGGGTGCAGCACATAAGCAGCCATGCCAGGAAACCCTACGCTTTTGTGAGGCCCAATGGTGCTAGGAGGAGCATAATGAAAATAATCAGCAGTGGACCTTGCTTCCCTTTCAACAACGTGTACATGCTGCTGCTTCTTCCAGCATTCTGCTGCCAGGTTTTGCCTGTGTGGGGAATGGTGCATTGGTTCTGAGTTCTTATGTGCAATGGTTAAGATACTGGTATGTAATTAGTGGGGTGGACAGCTTCAGTCAGACCCTTGCATCCTCATTGAAGTTAATAGGGTTATAGAGGTACAAGTGAAGGGAGAATTTCATTCACAGCATGTGTTTAGATCTATGAAACCACAAAAGGTGACACCACAGGCCAGCCCCCAGGATGATTTGTTAAAAGTACAAGTGGAGATTTTCAAAGTAGTCAAGGGCGCTGAGACACGTATCTGCTAGTGTTTGTAGTAGACAGTGTAGTTGTAGACGTGTGAGTCTCAGGATATTAGAGAGAGAAGTTGGGTGAGGTAATAGCTTTTCCTGGACTAACTTCTTTCAGAGAGAGAGCTTGTCTCTAAAAGATATTACCGCACTCACTGTGTCGCTCTAGCGATTTTAATAGCTGATGTGTCTGAATGGCCCTGGAAAATCCTCTGCCACAATCACCATAAACAAACAAAAAAGCAGCAGCAACTCTACAAACTATAAAAACAACAACGATAAATAAACTAATACCCTGTTGTCATCCCTTAACCAGCATTTCCCTACTCAACAGCTCTCTTAAAAATGAAATTTGCAGCATGCCATGAAGATCAGATCTGTTCTATTTCAGATTAAAGGAGTGGAGTGCTCCACGGGAAAGGGATCATCGTGACCGGAAAAGATCTGCCAATAGACCCCTCTCATTTGGAGGGTCCAGTTCTGTGGATCTCAGCTGCAGCAGTGTGACATGGATAAAGAGGCATTCTCTAATGTAGGCAGGTTCTAGGCCATCATGCCATGGTTTATAGATCACTGCAGCAACCCACAGGTAGCCAATCATTTCACAAAGCACTGATTTAATTTGTTTGCAGTGAAATGCTCCACTGAACAAGAGGGCTGGTGCTAAAATATTATGGTGACAATGGCTGTAGAATAGGGTGACCATATGTCCTGATTTTCTAGGGAGACCAGATGTCCTGATTTTATAGGGACAGTCTCGATTTTTGGGTCTTTTTCTTCTATAGGCTTCTATTACCTCCTACCCCCTGTCCCGATATTTCACACTTGCTGGGTCTGGTCATCCTACTGTAGAAGAACTTAGAAAAAGAGATTCTGCACTAACTTAGTTTGTGAATGGCTGTAAGGTGCAATCTCAAATAGAGCACATGACAATAGTTCAGTCTGTAGGTAAGGCATGCATCATACTGGTGAGGTCCAGGCTGGAGAGAAATGGTCACAACCCACTAGAATGATGCAATGGAAAAACAGAATGGTTTTGGCTACCATTTAGCAATAATTGGGAATCAAACCAGACTCCTAGATTAAGTGACACATGGCAAAGAAACTCCCACTGGCAGAGGAACAGATCTAATTTTTGCCACATCTTTTGACTGCTTTCTGCACCCTACCACCATCATCTCCCTTTTATCTGGATTGAGCCTCAGCCATTTTAGCTTCATCCATGTCCCAAGTTCACCCCGAGACTGGGAAAGGAACACTATCTGAGTAGGAAGAGAAAGAAACGCATAGCTGGGTGCCATCAGCTTAGTGAAGATATTGCAGCTCACTTCTTAACAGCTACATATACAGACTGAACAAGAGAGGACAAAATGGAGAACTGCAGAACTCCACAGGAATATACCATTGGATTGGAAGAGCAATTCCCCAAAGCTATCTTCTGGGCTCTTCCCAAGAGATAGGATAAGTCACATTAGAGCATCTCCATTCCTCTCTGCAATACACAGCGAACAGCAATATTATGCAACAATGTAGGACTGGGAATAAAGAAGAAAACTATCCTTAGTAGAAAGTGCAGGAAAATTTACTTAAGCATTGGAATTTGGTCAGATCAATTTGGTTAACCCCCACCCTAGGCTTGCACAAAGTATCATGAGATTTTTAATAATCTCAGTTGTTTTGTGATCGTACTGACCAACACTATTGAAGCAGTAGCTGTTAATCTTAAGAAACGGTAGTGTCTTGTCATGGGGGAATGAAGAAAATGAGCTTTTAATATACAAGACCCTAAACCCTACCATTTGTTTCTTTCTTTTTAACTAGCATGGCTCAAAGGAATGGTGGAGTAGGACTGGCTTTACCCTATCATCTCTGATGTTACAATTGAAGACTTTTTTTGCTTTGTTTCTTCCTTTCCTGTTTTGTAGCTCACACGCTACAGTAACTAAAGTGTTTGTTTAAAGATGTTCAGGAAAAAGACTCTCTGAAAACATTCGGGGCAAGATTCTGGCCTCTGAGACTTCTCTCTTCAGCTGTAAGACTCAGAATTTTGGCATAGCAAAGAACTGGGCCTTTATCTTTTTTCCCTGTTAATTTTCCAAACAGCTATGGTTTGATCTATGGATTGAACAAGAAATGGCAAACTCTGTGAATTCCTGCAGGAACTGGTGACCAGAGCATGACTATGCCCTCTTGATCCGCAGCAGCAGAATCAATCCCTTGTATTTCACTGATCTGGATGTATATTAGAGGAGCCCCAGGGCTATCCCCAGTATCCGGAGAGAGTAAAGGTGTCTTAAAGCCATTGTTGCCCCATATCTAATTTTGTGCCTAGTGTAGCTCACCTGACCTTCAGCATCTAAGCCTGCATGTGTAACTGTCCACATAATGAGAGTAAATTTGCTCTTTCAAGCAGCTCACATTTATTTTCAATCATTAGCCCACATAAATTAGTATGTACAGCATATATTATTTCCCTGGAGATCAAAAAGGTTTCATGCTATTAATAACAACAACAATAAAAAGTATTGTCTATTGGTCTCAACATCATCCAATCTCTTTTTACATAATATCTTTTCAAGCTCTGTTATGTTTCATCAGCCTTTCATTAAACAGAATTGCTAAATTAATGTCCCAGGCACAGGTAATAATATAACAGTAAACAATTGGCCCTGCGTTTTCACCGGACAATGACCCTGTGCAAAATAACATGAAACAAAAAGCTCTGAAGAATTACAATGCACTCTCTCTGCTGTCCACAGTGGGACAAAGGATGTTAGCTGCCGTGGCTTTTGCCACCTGAAGCAAAACTGCTAGGCATCTGAAGTTTTTTATCTGAGCTGTCAGTCAGGTTTGATGCGACTGACATGTCTTTCACCACACCTTTCTTTGGAAGTTTAATTTTTGCATTTTGTGGAAACAAACAAAGTCCCATTATCACTTTTTTTCTTGAATTTAAAGGGTTGTTTGTTAGACCACTTATCGGTTACAGTGCAGAATACCTAATAGGAGTACAGCCAGTATGTGAGCTTTGCATCCCTAGTCCCACTGCTTTTTGGTACAGAGCAGGAGCTGCTTTGTACTGAGTAACAGCTCTGTAGTCATACCTTGAGTCCCTAGAAGAGTTAGGCTGTCTTTCTATCACAGCACCGGCTGCAGCACATCTAAACTTTAAAGTGGATTGGGCTACAAGGGGTTATAGAGCTGGCCAAAATAATGAGAAATCACATAAGTGGTCTGGGATAGGTCAGGCCCCTTAAAAGGGCACTCTCGATGCATTTAGAGGAATTGTCCGTGCCCTGCAGTTCTGTTATTAATGAAATTTCTGAGCTGCTGTAGAGTTTAAAAAACTTCGTAGCTGTACTGAGATCAATAGCGCTACACAGATTTACACCAGCTGGTGATCTGACCCCTCCATGGAAAAGAAACTCCGTAACAGCAGAGTCTGTCATGAACTGACCAAATGTGACCCAATTTAGGTTTAACACAGAGAAGGTGTGAGAAGCCTGATAAATTGAATAAGGAGTAGAAATTCCTGGGTTTACCTTTACTGCCTAAGAATCACTGAATTTCTCGCTGCTACCATTTAACTAAAGACAGGGAGACTAATATGGAGGAATGCTGATGCAGAGTAGTCATATACTAGCAAGATACAGAGTTATATTAACAGCTTGCCTGTGTAGACTTGGCCTCAATATCCAAAACTGGGGGAAGTTTCATAAACAGAAGTCAAATTCTAATTTTGCTTACAATTCAACTGATATTTGAAGTCATAACATTGAGTTTTTCTAACCAACAATAACAACAGTCAATAATCAGGTCTCTTATCAGACATGTTGGGTTAACAACTTGTTTTTTCAGCTATGATATTCTCATTTAGTTGTTTCTTATTCACAGAGCTGTCAAGAGGGAGTGTCTTTTGATATACTCAGGTAATTGTACATGAACAAAACTTGTTAGGTTGGGATAATAGCTGGTTAGTAGTAAGGATTTCAGCATGTACTTGAAAGAGGGAGAAAAAATGTTCTTCTTGCAAGAAACAATGGGTGAAAACTACAGTAAAGCAGATATTTATATTAAATCTCAGGAAAAACTTCTTACCTGTGAGAAAAGTAGGAGAATGGAACAAACTGCCTAGGGAAGTTGTGGAATATCCTTCACTGAAGGTTTTCAAAAAGAGGCTGGATAGCCACCAGTCTTTGATTGTTTAGACCAGGGGTCGGCAACCTTCCAGAAGTGGTGTGCCAAGTCTTCATTTATTCACTGTAATTTAAGGGTTCACGTGCCAGTAATACATTCTAACGTTTTTAGAAGGTCTCTTTCTATAAGTCTATAATATAGAACTAAACTATTGTTGTATAAAGTAAATAGTTTTTTAAAATGTATAAGAAGCTTCATTTAAAATTAAATTAAAATGCAGAGCCCTCCGGACTAGTGGCCAGGACGCAAGCAATGTGAGTGCCACTGAAAATCAGCTTGCGTGCTGCCTTTGGCACGCGTGCCATAGGTTGCCTACTCCTAGTTTAGACACAATAAATCCTGTATCTTGGCAGGGAGTTAAACTAGATGACCCTTGTGGTCCCTTCTAACGGATGCTATGGTTCTGTGACAGGCACCCAACTGAGACAGAGACAAATTCAGCTTGCCGTACTCACATAATTAATCAGTAATGAAAAGGACCCTGACCAGTAGTTCAGGCCCCAAACTTTGCTTGTTTGGGGTTTTTTGGAGGGCATGAGAGGGAAAAGTTTTACAAAAGCTGATAGGATAGTTGTGCCTATCCCTTGTGTAATGCAGAGAGAAGCCTTCCATGTCTCTACACAGAGTCCAGGCACAAAATCACAGATTACTCCTAGCTAGTGTCCTCTTGGTACAAACCACCCCAAAAAGGATGGGGATGGGTGGAGAGGAATGGGGGTGGGGGGAGCACGGGCACAGCCCCACTCTACACTGGCCAGCCGAGTTGATTTGATGTATAGGGGAGAGAAATGTTATACCCACAATGAATAAGAAATTCCACATGCTGAAATTAGTAGATTTTATTCTCTCCTATGTGGAGGGGAGAATGACACCCTCAGAGTTTACTTCAAGTGGGGATTACTGACATCTTACTTCGGCAAACTCTTTGAAGCCAAAGAGTGTTAAGTACTACAGGACTGGGGCTTAAAGTAGCAACAGAGTGAGGTCTAAGCAATGATTTCCTATTTCTAATTAGGACATTGACATTTTCCATTGGTAAATGGAATTTTAAGATAAACTTTCAATGACTTGATATTGTCTCAGTCTGTCTAACTGTACCTGTTCTACCAAATGAAATATTCAAAACAAATTTTGGCTTTTGTAGGGTAAAAATACTTATATTTTATAATCATATGGAGAATTAACCATTTTACAAGTCAAACCTTCTTACTTTGCTCATTCCTGTTGATTTCAATGGGGCTATTTGCACAGAGTAGGACAAGCAAAATCTAGCCCTTTTGCTGTACATGTCCATGAAAAAATGACTCATACAGCCTTTGGGATGTATCACAAACATGTTGCATGTCCATTAAAAATAATGGAATGTCTCACTAAGCTGTAAGCCAGTGTGAGCTGAAAGGTGGGGCAGGGCAAAGTTTATTTTAAAACTAAACATAAAAACAATTTCTGAGAGATGTTAACCCAGTTAGCAGATTTTAAATGTTTATAAAAATGCATGGGCCACATCCTCAGCAAGTGTAACTGGCAACGCTCCAGAGACATCAACAGAATTATGCTGATTTATATCAGTTAAGGTTGTAATCCATGTTCCTAATGCTGTGCTAAGAAAGCAGTTGATAGTGCTTACTAGATATGACATTGGGCTAAACTGCTCATGTTTATATGTGAGAAACTCCCCTGAAGTCAATGGGAGCTGTGGGTGTTAGACCTCTTGGAGAGGAACGGGGGTGCCCAACTTTATGAACCTAGGCAGAACTATGCAAATAAATCAGTAATTTGCATTTAAATAAACCCTTTTATGAGATTTCAGACTGGAGGTCTCCTCATCCCTTTAATGGGTGTCCTTAACTTGTCAATACTTTTGTTAGTTTTTAAGGTGCCACAGGACTCTATCTTGATTTACTAAAACACAATGCAAACCCTTGCTAAATGGAGTATTTCTTCTGGGGGCTTGCATGGTGGGCATGTTATGGCTCCATTAATGCAGATTATTTTGTCTTTGTGTCTGCAGTGGAGTGGTTGTGCCATTTACAACAGGCTGTACCTATTAGGCACTGGTGGCAGCTTTAGGCGCAGCATAGCTACTACCTTAGCAGAAGCTCCAGGAAAATTACCCTCAGAGAGGAACAATACTTGTGCAGTTTGGCCTTCCCTCTCTGGCTGTCTGTTTCGGCCCCGGCTGGCTTAGAAGGGGGTGTGACCATACCTCAGCCTTAGTTCCCCGGATTGCCCCAGGGCTCAGGCCCTCCAAGCAGGCCACTTTGCAGCGACGGTCGTGCCTAACCCGTGAGTGCGCGGGGTGAAGACACGCCGCGCACGGTGGGTGTGAGCGCGTAGGCAATATACAGCCGAGCACCCCGCCGCTGACCGGGGCGGGGGGGCGAGCCCTGTGGAGCGGACAAGGGCTAAAAATCACCCGAATAAATGCAAATAACTTGCCGCGGCCCCCAGCTGTTAATCGAAACAGCCCCACACTTGCAAAAGGAGGCGCCTCGCTGGGCCTGGGGTGTGTGGGTGCGATGAGCGGGGCATTCTCAGCGCGGCTGAACACAGGGCGCTTCGCTTTCCTAGGAGCCTCCCCCGGCGCCGGGACGCTCCCGGGCGCTGCCTCCGATCCTCTCCCTGCCTCCCGGGGCTTGGGCGGAGCGGGGGTCGCGGTAGAGGAAGAACCCGGCAGAGTTTGTGTGTGTGTTGGCCAGGGGCCCCGCGCACCGAGAGCAAGCGCCTGGGCTGGGCTCAGGTAGGGGGGCGGGAGTCCGACGCCGTGTAAACCCCAGCCAGGCACGGGAGGGAGGGAGTGGGAACTGCGGCGGCTCCACGCCCAGGCTTGTTATTGTTTAAAAAAGCACCCAAAAGGTGTGGCCGCGCCTGTCCTGCGCCAGCGGGGAGGGACTGGACCTCGCCTCTTCCACCACCAGCAACAGCAGCCCGGCTTCCCTGCCACTGCTCCTAGCTCGGCCCCGCGGAGACAGACACTTGTGTCCCCACCGCGCTCTTTCCCGCTCCGCTTCGTTTTGTCCCCGGTGCTATTTCTCCTGCTCCCCTCGCTACCTCTGCTTGGCAGGCCCCTCTTCTCCCCCTCTCCCGCGCTGAGGACAGCCGATCCACCCCCCTTGCACACCTGTGCCTTTGCACCCCCTTCCCTTTTGCACGTCTGCCCCTCGCCTACCTTGCCCGGGCAGACACTCCCGCTAGGGACGCTGGCATTTCCCCCTTTTCCTCCCCACCTGTCGCTCCCCCCTTCTCGTCCCGCCGCTCGCCTGGCCCTGAATGACTCTGCCCTGATCGCTTTGTCCGCCCCGACGCCGAGATGAGCATGAACGGCGAGTCCCACCCGCGGCTCAACACCTTGGCCCGGATGGCCCGAGCCGAATCCGGCCCGGATATGCGCTACGAGATGAACTCCCATATGGTGGGGGGCGGCGGCAGCAGCGGCCATACTACTACTACCCACAAAATGTACACCATCCAGAAAAACTACGTGCAGGACCTCAGCTCCGACGGATACGGGTAGGTGCAGCCGAGGGGCGGGTGTGTGACCCTCATGGGATCGCGGGCAAAAAAAGGAAACATTGCTATGCTAAGCAGGGGGTCAGCCATGCATTCTGGGGTGGGAGCGCGGCTCCGTCCGAGAAGAGACCAGATTCTACAAATGAGCGGAGAACCTGCAAAAATACCCCCTCCTGTCTCCCTTTAGGGCTCTTGATGCACCCAGGGGGAGAGGACGAGTTATTCCACCCATACTCCTTTCTAACGCAAGTGAGCCTTGAAGTTCGTAACTTACTGCGACGTTTGCAGGCTGTTTTTCTGCAGGCGATTCATTTCGCCTCAGTGATTCCATGTTTCTTTGTTTGGTACATTTGGGAAGGGAGAATAAACACTCCCTGCAGGAAAAGGGAGTTATTGATAAGTTCTTATTCCATGTTCCGAACAAGATTTGTGTCCTGGAAGTTTACCTGTTAAAATATGAAACCTTTACCTTGCCACTGCTCTTTGATCTCCCTTCCTGTGAAACACAACATTTATGGTGCTCATCCTCTCTGGCTCTGCAGGCTTTCTTTTTACTCCCTCTTGGAGTGGAGAGCTGGGCCAATTCAGAAGTTGTTAGATAAAGCTCTCTGCAACTCATCCACGCCCATGGTATGTTGTTGTCTGTGAGCGAAGCAAAGCTAACCTTAACACAAAGAGAAGGTTCAGCAGCCTCTAGTCGTCTCAAAATGGAATGAAAATAAAGGGAACCATTGAAAGACTGTGCAAACTCTATAATGGGGGAATGGTTTTCTTGGGGGTTGTTGCAATTCAGTACCCTAGGTAGGGATCAAGTTGCCTTATTGTCTTTGTTGCCGTTTGGATGCATTGCTTAAAAAGCCCTAAGTTTACCAAATGCTATTTATTCTGTTTCTGAAACAAAGCCCGGCTTGAAGTTATGGGGTTCTAACTCTGAGTTCGTATCCAGAGCAGGGACGAGGCAGGGTTGACAGCTTGTGTAAAGTTTCCACTTTCAACGGTACGAAGATTCCTGTAATGGCGTCGGTGTTGCTTATGAAAGGGAGACATCGGTCACTGTTGCTCTTGGCATTCTGTCAGGTGCTTTAAATAGTTAGGAAAAGCAAATATAAGTGGATTGTCTAGGTGGACAAAAAGAGAACTAGTTTGGAGTTCACCTTTACTTTTCAAAACCTGGGTTCACTTTTTTTTGTGTGTGCAGCTTGTAATACAGTCCACTTTTGAACACTGTTTGTATCAGGATCTTTTATCTCCTTTCACCCACCTCTCAAATTCTTTGAAGAAAATCCTTTAAGAATAAATCACTCTTAGTTGGCTCTAAGGTTGGTTGAGGCATGCCAGTAACAGAACATTTTCATAAACATTTCAGGTCTATTGTAACTGCTGTGAACCAGGTTTGAGTCAACTGAGAGATTAGTACTATTTACAACGTATTTTATCAGAGCTTGCTACCTTTTTTCTAAGTAAGCTAACTTTTGAGTCCTTTAAGAGCAAACAATAATTTTAATTATTACTTGGATCACTTTTCTACTTTATATGGGGGCTCTCTCTGCAAGACTTAGGTACTAGTTAGAGCCACTACAACATGGCATAGTTAAAACAGGAAAATCTCCCTCGTGTAGATGCAGTTATACCAGTATAAAAGTGCATATACCTGTATAGTCTGTTCCGGTTTGTTGAAGAGAAATAAACTATGTTGATACAAAGCACCTTATACTGATATAGCTGCATGCATGTTAGGGCTTTTACTGTCATAACTATGAAAGTGAAACATTACAGACCTTCCTGACAACATCATGATAGTAAAACTTTTTACATGTCGACCAGATTATACATTGTGAAACTGCTTTTTATTAATTCTTGAATTTGTTTCTAACCTCTGCCAGCCATTACAATCAAACGCCATGACCCTATGATGGATTCCATCAGATTAGACCCCCTGTCCTCCCAAGAAGGATTTCTTTACATAGTTCAGATTGTGAGACTCAGTCCTAGTTGTCAAATTCTTATTTACTGAAGACTTTGAGGAACTAGGGGGTAGAACTTGGCCCTACCAAATATTAGTATATAGGTGTATATAGAAAAGAGCTTTTCAGTTAATTCTTTTGGTTAGTGATTCATATGGCTGAAAAGTAGCGTATTTTACTTCAATCATACATTGATATTGCCTGCATGAAAGATAAACCACTGAAATCAAATCCTGCTCTCAATTACACTTTGGTAAATCTGGAATACCTCTATTAAAGTTATTGATTTAATCATGTCCTTGACTTCAGCTGAGTTGCTTTGGCTATGCAGTGGTGTAACCCTGACTTTGAGTAGAATTTGACCCTGTGATTTTTGTTGATGGCACACTGTCTCATTTCTTCCCAGGAATATGCTAAAGGAACTAGACATGTATAAACAAACTGTATTGACTCAAGTAGCCCTATAAAAGATATTTGGAAGTAAGGCTGCCCAAGCCACCACCTGCTACTCTGCTTAGGTACATATGATCCTTTATTAGTGGGCCATATAACAGAAAACATTATGTGTTGTCTATTTATTGTGAATTATGAGCCCAATCTTCTGGTTCTTAGTATAGTTTAATTATGATGTAAGGGCACCGTTTCAGAAATAAAGATAATTGTTATTACAAAACAATATATTACACATATTGTAATAATATAAATTATAATACCTATTCATGTATGAACTCTAAATTGCTGTACAGTATAACTAATAATACGATGTTTTACCAGTGGTGTGCAGCATCACTCAGTTGTGGAATCCTTTGATGGAGATCTCCTATACTTTGACTCTGAGATACACCAGATGTATTACAATCTTAAAGCTTTATTCTGTCATCAAGAGCTCACCCACAAATTCAGTTAATAACATTTAATATAAATTATACGTGTAAATTAATGGAAGAACGCACTCCTCCTTTAGTCCATCCTTTATGGGTTTTACCCCAGTGTAACTACATTGGCTTCATTTGAGTTATTCCTAAATTTCTCCTGATTTGAACCAGAATAAGTGAGCGGAGATATGAGGTCCGTTTAGTTTATTTTTAACACTTTTTTTAATAGTGGTGGCATAATATATTTCAAATTCAACTTGACTGAGAGTGATATTGTTAATGGCTAGCATCAACTTCCTTTAATTTGTTCTTGACAGCATATCGTTTGTTTTCATCTTTTTATTGACGAGGCCTAATCATGCCAGGAGTTCAGACTAACAATCCTCTTGACTCCATTGGGAGATCTTCCCATGGAACCCTAGTCCTATAGTTTTGGTACCATTTTTATGAGATTTTGTGTCAAAACATAATGTGAATGCAGGGGTGCTGGAACAGTTTGTATGATGGGGGTGCTGAGAGCCATTGAACCAAACTGTAAATCCTGTATAAAATGGAAACCACTTAAAGCCAGGGGATGCGGTAGCACCCCTTGTTCTAGCACCTATGTGTGAATGGGAAATTAATGCTCTAAACAAAGAGATGAAATACATTTTGTTCAAAATGTCTGAAACATTTTTCATCAAAACATTGAACATCTTTACCCCACTCTGAGGAATAATTATTTGCAAAGGTTGATATTTCTAAAATCAGTTAGGTGTTTAGCTGGGATGTGTCCAAAAGATATAAGGGCATTTTTATTGCTGTATAACTAGAAAATAATTAGTGCCTGATTTTGGAGCTGTGCTGTTTGCAGAGCTCCCGTTGACAGTGAGAGTTCTGCCTTTAGCAAGCCTGCAGGATTAGGGCCATAATCTATTCAGTCAATCTTATAAATGGCATTCCAGCTGGCAGTTTGTATGCCAAATTTCAGTGGAGATGTTAAACCTCCAAATCCGGGATTTTTTTAAACTGCAAAAGCTACTGTATGTTAATCTTAAAATCAGTAGGGTTGCATCTGGGACCCAGTCCTGCTGCTCTGAGGCCTACACCCCACCTCCTCTTATTCACATTGAGTAATGTCTTACTCACAGAGCCTTACTAGACACTCCCTACCCTTAGGGCTGAGTATGCTGTCTCTGCGATATTCCCAGCTTCTGCTGGCCTGGGAACTCAAGATGAGCATGAGTCCTGAATGTAGATACTGTTTAACAATGAATCTCACCAGTTGCTAGTTCATCAGGCAATTGCTATCTAGGGATAAAATCCAATATACTATGAAGGGAAAAAAGGACAGTGTCAGATTCTGCAATTTCACTTGTCATTTCTAAGATCAGAAAAAAGTTCACTCTATAGCTAATTATCAAGCACATAATATTTGGCTGCAAATCCAAATTCACTTAAATACATGAGCTGTTTTGAAAGCACTGTAGCTCACACGCCCAGCAAATTGGAAGGGAGTGAGAAATCCACATACCAGCCCTGAAGTAACTTGTAGGATCTGGCAGAGTAACAAACAGTAAACTCAGAAGAAAAATCTGGAGTTTCCTTTCTTCCTGTCTGTCTGTAGCATTGCTGTGATTTACAGGGCATTGGCCTGTGTGAATCCTCTTCACTGATAAGATTGCTACCCTTTCACTGTCTCAAGTTGTGAGTGAGGAGGGCCCCTACTGTGACCAATAAAAAGATCAAAAGATAGAAAGCAAAGAACACAATCAATTAGCCTACAAAAGCTTATGCAGTAATAAATTTGTTAGTCTCTGTGGTTCCACAGGTACTCCTGTTCTTTTTACGGATACAGACTAACATAGCTGCTACTCTGAAACCTATCAGTTTGCCGCATGCACATCAAACTGACAAAGCTAATTACTGTCTGTAGGTCAGCAAACGAAGAAAACCCACAGTAAGAAATGGGGTGGGCAATTGAGAGTTGTTTGGGAAATAAGGAAGAAAAACAGGGTGCCACTTTTATAACTCATTCTTTACAGGTGAGTGGGCCAGACCACTTCCTTACAAGCTATCTTCCTAGGAAAAAAAACACACCCTCTTTCAAGTGATGTATGTAGTGTAGTTGTAGCCCTGTCAGTCTCACATTCATGTGAAGCTTCTGCTAGAAGAAGTCTATTTCCTGGTTTAGTTTAATCTGTACACAAAACTAGAGCCTTTGGGCCCAATTCCATACTCCTTGAGATTTAAGAATGGGAAAGACAAAGTTATGTGGGTAAATGTTAGTGAAGCCTATTCTACTCAGCAGATAGTGTGTTTAAGAAGATGTTGTTCCTAAGGCTTAATCCTGTATGTTTTAACCGTCAGTGGGAATTTTGCATGTGTAAGGTCTGCAACATGGGTGAAATCCTGGTTCCACTGAAGTCAGAGGGAATTTTTCCTTTGACTTCATTGGAACCAGGATTTCACCCATGTCTTTGTTAGAGGATTAAGGGCTTGATCCAGCAAGGTCCTGGGCTGTGTTCCCTCAACTTCCATTGAGTGGAGGATGCTTACCATTTCTCAAAAGGTGGTCAGCACCTCACAAGATGAGTCTGTTTGATGAGGCTTCAATATGCAGAATTAGCATTTGTAACAAAAGTGATACATCGAAAACTCAATTATAATGTTTCTGATTTTTCATGCCTTCACCTTGGGAAACATACCTTGGCTTATGGTATTTTAATTTTTGATTACATCTATTTAAATATTGTGATGTACCTACTATTTTACATGCTCCTCTTCAAAATAGCTCTCATGTGTCTTTTCCTGTGAACATATCAAATTTATAACATGCATGCAGGTCACAGCTTTTTTTAGTATTTGATAGGAGTACTTTTGTGCCCAAGTTCAGGAACACCCGTGACTAGCAGGCAACAAATATAAAGTTGTTTAGCAGTTGTTTAAACAGTGGTGTATAAACCGCTTGCTCTTGGAATTTAGAATCCAGTTCAGGTTTTTATTACTGACTGCTGAGTGAGCATATCAAGTACTACCTCGATGAATCTGTGGTTTGTGCAGACAAGTTCGAGGGAGTGGGGAAAAAAAACATTATTTTTTTTCCTCAGTTGTTGGCTTGTTGCATATGGCAGTTGCTTGGGTCTTTGAACCTGAGCATAAAAATCATTTAAAAAACTTGTTTTAATTGTGAAAACAGGAAAAAATGTTTTTCGGGGGGTGGGGGAAGCAATCATTTAACTCCTCCTTTAGGTGTTGGCCCTTTGATATGTATCCTCTTACACACAGGCTGGAGCTTTGGCCTTTTTGCACCCTTCTGTCTGCTGTATACACATAAAGGGTTTGTAAAGCTGCCCTAAGGATTTTTTGAAGGTACCCACCAGTTCTGCGGACAGTGTCTGGCTGTGCACATCCCTACCCCACCTCTCTGAACTGCAGGGAAGTTGCTACACTGCAGTCAATGTCCAGTTGACTGAACTTCCTTCAGCCTTAGGGCTGCATCAGCTTACACTGGGACTGTACTGGCCTTCAGGAGTCCTGGGCCTCCGGGACCACAAGTGTGCTATGTAACCACCCCCTCCCCCACTTTGCTCCCCCTTTGGATTCTCTACCCGAGAACAGCTCAGCTGCACTTGAGGATCAGCGCTTAAGTGTTTACAAAGGAGCAATCACTCCTTTTCAAAACATATAATGTAAGAAATCTTTAGCCTAGTTAAATGTTTCTGATAACACTAGCAGTGAGCAACACTGGACGCTAGAGAACAGGCGCAAAACTGTAAATGAATTCTTGCTTACTGCAGCTCTGTTGCTGACTCATTGTGTGGCCTTGGGAAAGTGTTCTCTGTCTCATCTTAAAAGCAATGTTTTCTTTGCTTTCTGCCCCTGGGAGTTGTGAGGATTGTTGCTACTTATCAGTCCTATATAGGATTGGGTGTGGGAAGTCCTGTGCACGCATGTGTGAAAACATGGTTTAAAATCTGAGAATAATCGATTAGGGCCAGATTGAGACCCGCCCGTCTGTAGATGTGGGGAGCTGCTCCTGAAATCTCCTGTTCCTGCACAAAGGGCTGGTCTTCACTAGTGCAGGGGATCAACTGTAGATACGCAATTTCAGCTACGTTAATAACGTAGCTGAAATCGGCATATGTACAGCCGACTTACCCGCTGTCCTCGCAGCGGTCGGCGGCGCGCTCCCCCGTCAACTCCAGCTTGCGCCTTTTGGCGAGCTGGAGTTACAGAGTCAATGGGAGTGCTGCTGGCGATTGATTTATCGCGTCTTGACGAGACGCGATAAATTGATCGCCATAAGATCGATCTCTCCCGGCTCTAGTGAAGACAAGCCCAAAGACTGACCACAACAGCAATCCCTGGGGAGCTGCCTCCCTTAGGGAGAACCAGGTGCTAATTTAACAGTGGAGTAACCTCCGTCCTAATGAATGGGGCAAAGTACATGCCTTCAGTGCACAAAGAGCAGAACTTGGAGAGATTCTGCCTCATTCTCTTCTGATGCTCCTCCTGGAGTGGTACATGCTGAACTTTTTGCAAAATACCTGCCCCTGCCCCTGCCCTATGTTTTAAAAGCTGCATCTCTGCTCCAAACTCAAGTATGTGTATATATCAAAACAATTTTTATATAAAAGCACAAAATGCTTCTTTCCTGCTTTAGGATATTTTAATATCATGTCTTTGAAAGTCCTGAATTAGCATCCAGAATAAATATTCTTGTTTAAGGCTTTGAGATGTAATAAAAATATGGATTTATAAATCATTCTAGACCCAAGGCCTGATTCACCATTGCAGGACTCTGATTTTATGCCAGCATAATTCCATGGGTTTCTAGTCACTTAAACAATGTAAAACTAGAATAATGTAACGGTGAATAAGATTCCAAATGCACATTTAGTAAAAGTCAGTGCACTCTCGTTTTGGAAGTCCAGACAAAAGACCTGATCTCTGATTTGCCCCCCCCCCCCCCATCTAAATAGATTGTTTGTTTGTTTGATTTTGACCATGTGAATAACAGGTTCTTAGACTAAGTGAAAGAATAACTCCATATGTAATAGGGACCATCTTACTGTATGTGTGTACAGTGCCTCATGCAATGGGACCTGGATCTCTAACTGGGGACTCTGTGTGCTATTTCAGTACAAAATAACAACAATCCTTCAATTTCATATCCGGAAGTCTGTTTCATCTCCAACAATCTCAGAAGATGTGTGCGTCAACATGATGCTTCTGTAGCAGCTTATTTGATTTGAATCGCATTAGGGTTAGCTAGATCCTGCATCCTTGTGAGGAACATAAATGGAGTTGTGTGCAGAGTACACTGGTAATTTGTATGAGACTTTAAAAACCAAGGTTCTGTCTTCCATGCATACATGTTAAAGATGCCATATCACATTTTACAAGAGTAGGATTTTGTCTTGATTTCTCTGGCCCAAACTTCTCTTCCCAGCTGTTCATCCACTTGACTGTTGCTCCGTTACGAGACTGGCTATATGATTGCTAGGCAGAATGGATGGAATTTTCAAAAAGATCCAGACTTGTCCTACTGTTCTTATTGAAGTCAAGAGGAGTTTTACCATTGACTTCAATAGGAATAAACTCCTCTTGACTTCAGTAGGAACAGAGAGTTAGGTCATGGCTGATGGCTTTTTAAAATGCTACCCTGTATTGGTTATAAAGTACCTTACAGTTCTAGAGAGTGAAAAATAGTATGGTGTATTAATGTAAGAGATTGCAACATGTTGATGAAAAACCACAGTATATTTAATCCTTGATATCATAAGAGGTGGTGTATATTTCAACAACCAGTTAGATTTGCTCGCTGCCACTGTTGTTATTTCTGTGTCAATCAAAGTGTGTTTAGGCATTATATTAGCAAATATTTCTAATGTTTCATTCAAGAACCTGTGAGAAAGTTCACTTCCATATTCCATATAGTTTTCAAATAGGAGGGACATTTTTGAATGTGAGTGCATGTTTGTGCACATAAATCCTCTTCAAAGGCTAGCTCCTTGGCTAGTGTAAATTAGCATAGCTCTGTTGACTTCCTGGAACTACCCTGTTTTGCACCAGCTGGGACTTTGGTACCACATAGCTACCCCTGCCTGGCAACTCTACGGAGAACCATTTGTTGTACGTCACCAAAGCAAAGTTTTTATTTCTGGAGTCAGCCTTTCTAAATTTTTAAAGTGAAACCGTTGCTGAAGTACAGCAGATTGTGGTTACGCCTTTACTTTCAGATACAGGGATCTTTTTCTCTAGTCAGTGCATGTCAGCTAATGCACACATACATGTAGACTTCCTGGATTTATACCTGTTCTTCAGTCTTTTAAATTGTTGTAGTAGGTTTAGTTTATTTGGAAAGGATTTGGAGATTCTTAGAGTGACATAATGGACCTTTTGGAATTTTCATACATTCTTTGTGCCTTACCTCAGTTAGTATGAATAAGCAGAGCTCCACTGAAGTCAATGAAGGTAGGCTCATTTGCCCCAGCTGAAGATCTGGTCCCTTACATAAAATTCCTGTGACTATAACACATTTTACTTTCAGAGAGGGTGCCTAAAGAATTAGAAGGCAAAAATACTGTTCTCAGATGCTAGTGTAAAAAAAACAAAAAGACTTGAAAAATAACAAGAATCCTCCCTTTTAATGTTTTGTATTTTATGAGTGCAAATAATTGCAGGTGCAATTGTTGTAATGTAGATTTTAGGTGCAGACAGATACTTGTAGATCCAAATACATCAGCTGAGCCCACAAAGAACTATGGGTGTAGAAAAGGAGTTTGGGTTAAAATCAAGTCCATACTGTTTTTGGCTTTTCTTCAGTCTGGTTTCAAAATACTCGGGAGTGCATATGGCCCGGATCTGTGCTGCTGCCGAGGAATGCATGCTGCAGCTTCGAAAGTTAGCTTTATGTCACCTTTGTGCTTCTCTAGTCTTGGGTTGTTTGTACTCCAGTTCTGGTCCCCTGCAATAACCTAAAGCAGCTTAGGTACTGCTCTGAATTGTGCTGGCTGTCATTGGTTGTTCCAGAAGCTGCTTATTGCTGGGGCACAGAGAAGCCCCAATCACACCTCTCTGCCCCAACCACACCTCCTTTGCTAGCTGCACGGAGGTAGGTGCAACAGTAGCTGTTATACCAGCAGCTGTTACACCAGCTCTTCACCACATAAGGATTTTCCTGTACTGGAATGATCCTCCTGTGTCCAGCTACACCAAAGGAATTAGTGCCTCTTTGTGTTGGTGGCACAAAGCAGGGAGAGACTCCAGGCCTGTATCTTTAGAGTCAGTATCTTAAGGCCCAGTTCTGAAAACCTGTTATTATAGGGCCTAATCCAAAGTCCACTGAAGTCAATGGAAAGACTCCTGTTGACTTCAGAGAATGTTCTCACGCAATAGATGTCAGTGGAATTAGTTGGGATGAAGATTTGGGTCTTTTAGCAATTCGTAATGGGAAAATTCTATAAACAGTGAACATGGTACACAGAGAGCTGGGTTAGTACAGGAAGTGTATAGGTTTCTTAACGTCTCCTGGCAGTGGTTTATTTCTTTTTTAGTGGCAGGATATATTTGGAAATATGAACCCAGGAACTGTCTGAGCTTGTCTGGGAGCTCTGATTCCATCTGCAAGGGGTGGTTCCCAGTTTGAAGCACCTCACCTATATTCAACTAACACTGCTTTACTTTGGGGGTCGAATCCCAGGATAGGCAAGTACTGGCAAAACAAACCTGCACATGGGCACTATCTGGTCGTGGGATCTATAGGTGGAAAGCACTATACAGTAGACCATATGCAAATAATCACCCAAAAAGGAATTCCTGCTCCGACCCATCTACTTAACTTGGGCACTCATATTTAGCACCTTAGATAAATCTAGTAGCAGGTTTTTGCTTAGAGACCTGTCATATTTTTTTTATTATTGTTATCATTTGGTAGAACAAGTGCTCATAGAGTTCCCTTATTGTAATGCCTTTAAGACATTGTGATAGATTCAAATATTTCCTCTGATACAAGGATATTTAATGCACCTGGGCTCACTATTATATTAAATTCAATAATACTTCACGTAGGCAGTTGTGACATATATCTTCCTAGCTCTAATGTGTGCTGTTCTGTAGGATGGTGTAGAAGGCCCGTTTCTGCATTCCTTGTGCACTCCAAAGTTCAAGCTCATAATGTATACAGATTATGTGCTACTATTTGTGTTGGCTTTGAAGAATTTAAGGAATTTGCTACTCTTCTGTGATGGGCATGTTCCCCTGCTATGGTCACAGATTTGTGCTAAAATAAGAACTTTCTCCTTTACCAGGTGCCAGCTTCTCCCTTCTGCTTTATCCTACCTTGAAGTCGTCATCTAGCCTGTGCTTCTAGAATTACAGCCTGTTCCTGCAGAGATTGTTATGATGTTGCCGAGTCAGCATTTTAACTTTACTGCACCATGAAGTAGGAGGGGCAGATGCAGTATATTGCTCTCTGGGAAGCTTGACTAAATTTGTTATTTCATATCACTCTCCTTAATTGTTGGGACTATGTTCCTTTGAAAATGTATTTAAATTAAAGCCTAATTCATACTGCAGATTTCATTCTACTATTCTTCTTTTTCCCTCCCAGTCAAAATGGGACCGGTACCATGTCGAGACGTCAGAATACCATTCAGGATCTTTTACAGAATTGTGCGGATTGCCTGATGCGTGCTGAACTTATAGTGCAGCCTGTGAGTCCCCTTTATTTTGCTTCTCCTAAATGAATATTAACACTGTAGGTAATGGTACTTCAGAACTGTCACACAATTAACTTTGGTTCAAATTTGAAATCCCACTTTTTCTCTTACTGATTCTTTCAGATGTTCTGCAAAGGAAAGCTTGCCTTTAGTCTGTTGGCCTGAAATATCCTTTTCCTATCTCACTCGTGAACCATGTACCTTTCACTTCCGATTGCCTTTTCAGTAGAGCTGATTGGAAAAAAATTAATTCCAAGATTTTCTGATTAAGAGAAAGGAACACACTTCCTGTGAAAATTGTCATGGAACATTAATCACGCCAGCTCTAATTTTCAATGATAGACTGAGACAACTGTCAGTGCAAATCATCCCCGTAAATGGCATGGCCACTTACATGCTCCTCCAAGCTTTGCTGTGTTTGTTCAGCAAAGTGTTCTGAGCTGCAGTTGCCCTGAAATTGAACCAGCCCTGCACAAAACTGCTGTATCTTGTTGTTACCTCAGTTTCCCTAAAAACCAACCCAGGGTCACACATATATTAGTTTTATTACGATGCCGCTGTTGGGTCAGATAGAAAAGAGATGGAGCTTATTCATACACGCACATATTCACCGCATTCATACCCTCATGCACCCACACACTTACACAGGCGGAGAGTTGCTGGAGACAATACGAAGGCCGAAAAGCTGGAGCATGGTAGATCTGGTGTGTCCACCTGTGGTCACAGATCCAGGTTGCTGAGCAGGTCAAGGAGCAGCAGCTGCTTGTGTGCATGTCTGCTTCCTTTTTCTAGAACTGGGAGGCTCCTGTCATGAACACTGAGTTTTCCTTCTGTGTCAGTCACCAAGAAGCATTCCCAGTCCTTGCTCCTTTCATGCATACTGGGTTCTTCTTTTCTTTACAGCACTCGGTGATTGCCTTCTCAGGGAAAATTATATCAGACACACCCGGCTCCTGGCTCTTTTCTCTCTGCAATTCCTCTCCGCCCAGTCCCACATACACTTCCTCAATCACACTCCCTTATTTTCCACACAGACTCCCTTGTTCATATTCTCCTTGATCACAAAGCTGTGGGGGAGGTGGGGGGTGTTACACAAGTGGTAACTTGCAAAGGTTACAAAACTTAAAAGGCTATGCTAACAATAACTAAAGTGACAAAGTTTGCAAAAAGGTTGCAGAACTTAATGATACAAGCAACAGATCTTACAATCGCATTTGAGCGGAGGCTTTACATAACACTTGTTTGGTAAGGAAGAGTATGAAACTAGGCCGAGGTCCCCTTAGCTGTCTCTTCTTAAATGTATCCGTTCCAGTTCTGCTCTCGGCTCCCCCAGTGTAAATGCAGAGTTGGTCAATGGTATGCAGTGGAGTTATTCTGGATTTACACTGGAGTAATTAGGTTCGGTCCTGCCAGGTGTTGAGCGCCCTGAGCTCTGGTTGAAATCAAAGGGAATTCAGGATGCTGAGCACATGATGAGATTGATGTCACTGAGATCTGAATTAAGCCCACAATCTGTGCAAAGGATGTAATTCAGTTTACATTTTAGGGCCCTCTGTGGGCTCCCGTCTCTTCCAGGAATGAAAACTCTGGTTCAGAGTTTTGATTCCTTTTCCGAGTTATTGCACGTGTGTCCATGCTTTTGGAAATGTCAGTGCCAAAGCAAATACTATCTCTTTCACCTAATATTATTTCAGTGGAGTTAAAACAAAGAAGTGATTTGTTCTGGCTCTGTGCCACTCGTTGCACTGTTTAATTTTTATTCTTTTGGGGCCAAAGAGTGTGAAGTCCATAAGAATTTTGCCTGCCTAAAGGTGGAGGGGAAAAAAATGCGTTAGATTGTAGCTGGTCCCTTGTAGGTGCACAAGTAGGGTGTCAGGGTCAAGGATCCTTTACCCTTTGTGCAGTGGCTGTGCGCATTGTGGTTCGTGACTCTGAGGTAGCAATTAGTACCAGTCTCCACAGCTTGGTAGAGAGGGATGTGAGAGGGGCTCCCTGCTCTATCCCAAGTTAATAGCACTGGCCCCATGCAGTGTGAGTGAATTCTGTGATTCTCAGAAGGTATTCCGCTTGAATCAGGACAATGTCTAGCAATTCCCATTAGGGCACAGCACTTACTTATTATTACTCTCTTGAAAGGGTAAGACACTCCTTTATAAAGTCATCAAGGTATGATTCCTGGGTGAAATATTGGCTCCATTAGGTAAATGAGAGTTCTGCTATTGACTTCCATGGAGCTAGGATTTCATCTCTGGTGTTTATAAAGACCATATGCACTCAAGTCTTTATACTGAAATTGTCAATGGACTTAGGGGAAGTTCTTAACACCACAGTGTGGGAAATGTGACCATTGTGGACAAGTATGGAGACATTTTTCTTTTTGAGGGTTAGTATGGTGGTCCCAGTGCTGGATTCAAGGAAACCCAAGCTGTGTGCTAAGGAGCCTATCATTTTTTTGGAAGGATTTGATTTGTATCTACAGGGCTGACAATCTGGTATAGTGGGAAATAAAACAAGCTGAGACATTAATTATTATTTAAAAGTATAATACCAGAAGAGATTCATGAGGAATTCTGAAATAGTCACATTTCACATCATAATATTTGTTTATTATTCATTTCTTCTCTATTGATTGACAGAACTGAAAGCAAAAAGTTTATCAGCTGTCTCCAAGTGCGATGTGTCATACCTTTTGAATGTAATTGTTCCTGATAACAGATCAAAGCATTGTGTCTCTTTAAATAAATTACTGAGCGGGGATTTGTACCATTTGTGCTTTTTTCTTCTGTTTCGTTTTAGGAATTGAAATATGGGGACGGCATTCAAATAAGCAGGAACAGAGAACTGGAAGAATGTTTTGCTCAGACTAATGAAAATATGGATATCCTCGATGGACTGATCAGAGAGATGAGGCAAATGGGCCAGCCCTGTGATGTGTATCAGAAAAGGTACTGCCATTGGTGAATGACCGGAGGAATGTGCTTCCATCACATTGTAAAAAACCAGCCTTCTCATGATGTCTTCAGAGCTTAAAAAACCCAACCAGCAATGGGACAAGTGATTGTGATCTTGTTTATACAAAGGTGTAAATCTGGAGCATCTCCACTGAAGTCATTGAAATTACCCTGCCTTTATGTGGTAACTGAGATCAGAATCTGGTCCAGCATGCCGTCCTGAGAGCACGGAATCTTTGGTATATCTGAAAGTACATACCATTTTATTCCTCTCTCTATGTGAATTGGGTCACACCTTGTGCATACAAAGCTGGGGGAAAACCAAGTCATTTAAGCTGTCAGAAAAGATAGCTTTTATGAGATTTGTGTGCTGTGTACACAGGCATTTCTGCAGCAGAGGCCAGCAGAAATAATTACTTTCCGTGTACGTATATGAGAGTTACTGCCGCATGTGGACACCACAGGGGGTTTTTAGTGTGGCGCTCTAGCAAACAGGATGTAGCTCTGTCCGTTTGACCTACAGTAATGATTCTTCATTTGAGAATTGGCAGGATTTCCTTCTGAACGTGTCATCCTCACTCCCCATTCGGTTAGAGGAACGTGTAAGGAGTAATAACAGGGATTCTCCTTCTTATGGGACACACATTTGCTGCCTCTGAAATGCTCACATTTTCTGCTGCCAGAAAAGCAAGAGATCAGACGATGGAACTAAACTTCAGTTCCCTTCATGCTAGTGCAGGGCAATACCACTCAGTGGGTCTGACAGCATTATACTTCTCATGAAGTCTCATGACTCAGTTGCTATTCTGAGGTTTTTGTCAAGGTTCTGTTCCTCAATCAGATCACTTGAGAGGGGGCGTTTCTTGTGCACTTACTGGTTCAGTAGGAGATGTGACTTGCTTTATTTACATCTCTTCTGGGTATTTTCCTGGTTCATGCTAACTATTTCCTTTCCCTTTTCAGACTTCTTCAGCTTCAAGAGCAAATGCGTGCCCTTTATAAGGCCATCAGTGGTCCTCGCGTCCGGAGGGCCAGCTCGAAGGGTGGTGGCTGCTATTCCTCTCAGAGTGGCTCAGGCTGGGATGAGTACACCAAACGTGTCACCAGTGAAAGTTTGGGCTGGATGAGGCAGCAGAAGGTAAAGCTGTCCTAAGCACAAATAGGGTAGTCAAAAATGGTGCAGCATTGAACCTCACTTCACACTCGGTGTTGTGGGAACCCTCAGAACATTTTAAAAACAGCTTGTGAGACAATGTTGTGTTGTCTCTTCTTTCTTTTACTTTTAATTGCAGTTCATTGTATATATGTATTTTCATTGAAATAAAGAATGGGATACAGAACCTTTATGTAACAGTGAGAAAAGGTGGCTCCCAGATGGTAGAACAAAGACCGTGACACAAAGAAATAATGGGCCATTTATTTCAGATTAGTGCTCAGCATTTGCATTCTGCCTGCCTGCCTTTTTGCCTTCACATATACCCTCTATGCCTCTGATTTTTATATTTACCCACTGCCCAGTGAAGGCCATCTGCCATGGTTTTATCCTTTTGGCCAGTACAGTGTAGCTAGTACCCCACTAGTGTACCTACATTCCAGCTAGAGTAGGAAAGTAGCATTGCTAGTTAGAGGACTAAGCTTTCAAAAATGGTTCCCTAAATAGCAACATTTCAGATGTGACAAATGTACACTGGCCGCATGTGCAATATTCACATTTGTCTGGATAACTAGGTAGCTGTGTACACAAGTTGCTAAAAACACCTGTTATAAGCCAGTAGTCTGATTCTGTGTTGATGAGGTGGTTTCCCTATTTTTATGGTTTGATAAATCCCTGTGAGTGCACCTATTATCTGGATGGTGGGAGGTGTGGGAGAAAATGGCTGCAGTTGGAATTTGCACCAATCCAGCTTTGAAATTTGGATTTCAACCTATTACTTTTCCAAAACCAAGAACTATTGAATCTGCTTTTATGATAATACTACGGCTACGGCCCCGTCTTCGTAGCTTCTGTTTACGATGTTTATCAGGTGGCTTTTTTGCAAACCACATGAGGAGAGAGAAGCTCCTTGCACACTCTCTTCAGTCCTTCACACCTGTATGAATGCCAGTCACTCTCCATTGCTGTGGGTTCTGTAATATCTCTAGTACACAGACTGGGGCATGTTGTAGGAGTGGGTGGGGAAGTGGAGATGCACTAGCATTGTGCCTGCAGAGGACAGGAGAAGGTCTGATCCCTTCGAACGTGCTGTGGGAGGAGCACGCTCACCGCTAGCTCTTGTTACAGTTTAGGAAATGGTGTAGCTTGCACGGGTGGCTTCCAGCTACAGGCCAGTGTGAAGACCAGAGCTCACCCACCAACCCTGGTACTTAACATGGGACCTCCCATTCAGACAGGTCTAGCTGTACACAGGGAGCACAGGCGTTCTGGCTGCTCTAGAGGAAGAAGAGGGTTCATTCCCCAAGCCAGTTCCCTTAGCTCACCCAGACTGGGGCAGCCATCATTTGGCCCCTGAGTACTTTTTTGTTCGACAGTTCAGATTAGTTTTGAACTCTTTCCTGTACTCCACAATACAGACTGTATTTCACTCCTCTGGAGTCTGGGATCTATTATGCAGAGCCCAGCTACAGGAGCAAGGTAATGTTTTCCCTAGTAATATGGTGCCTGGGAAATCATTAACAGCAGCTGCTGCTTTCTGCCTCTGCTTTATTTTTCTTTCCTGGTGGTTTGTTGATAGGAGAATCAGATGCTAAATATCCCAGCTGACTTTGCGTGGTGGATAGAGAGGCAGTGAGCTGAAATCTAGCCACCCCTTATTCACACATTGGCACTCACCTAAGGTTGCGGCTTTAGCTGAAATGAAAAGGGTAAAAGTCCTGTGTAACTGACAGATGGCCGACTGTATAAAATGGCTTCTTTTGTTGGAATCTTTCCAGCTCTGCCTAACCATGGGTGTGGCTTAGGATAGCAGATATTGTAGTAGTAGTTGTATTGCAACGCTGAGTCTTAGCAATTTGGTTCCAGGCTAATAATTACCAGATATGATCTCAGCCCAAGAATGATATGGATATGTATGTGTATGTACAGACACTGCATATATACATATCAATATCTCTCTGACTGAGATAATATCTAGTCATTATCAGCATGGAACCAAATCTTCATATATAATATAGATCAGCGGTGTCCAATAGAAATTTGATGCTAGCCACACTTACAGTTTTGAATTTTTCTTATTCGCCACATTATAAAAAAGGATTAAAAACATACTACACATACACCCAAGCACCTGCTGCTATTACACACAGCCACACACATCCACTGTCATCTGTGCTGTTGTCTCTCTCGCACTATATCCTAGCCACATTAACAAGCTGTGTATCAAAGCACGCAACCTGTCTTCCAGTACTGCTGTCTTCAATACATCAACGCATTGCTCATACATAGGCTACTGAATTGTGGCTAATTTGCCAAATGTGGCTAGTGGCGAACGTATTGGTCACTGCTGATATACAAGAAGCCAAATATAAAAAAAGTGATTTCGCGGTGTTTTTGTGGTTGGAAGTATAATGATTTTGATCATCCTTATAATGGATTTAATGGACTTTGGTATTTAAAAATATTAAAACAAGGAATCGTGATCCTTGCTGTCAGCTGTTGTCCGGGTTCATTGTAACTTTTTCAAAGAAAGTTTCTAGAGGTTTTCCCTCAACATTGCAAGCATCCCAAATGGAAGTGTTACCAATTGGTAGTGCCCTACCAAATTCACGGCCGTGAAAAATACCTCACAAACCGTGAAATCTAGTCTTTTTTGTGTTCTTTTACCCTACACTATACAGATTTCACAGAGAGACCAGCATTTCTTAAATTGGAGGGGTCCTGACCCAAAAGGGAGTTGCAGGGGGAGGGTTGCGAGGTTATTTTAAGGGGGTCACGGTATTGCCACCATTTCTTCTGCTCTTCTACCTTCAAAGGTGGGCAAAATGGAGAGTGATGACTGACTGGACACCCAGCTCTGAAGGCAGCTTCCAGCCAGCAGCAGTGCACAAGTAAGGGTGGCAATTTCATACTATGCCATCCTTACTTCTGTGCTGCTGCTGGTGGCGGCTCTGCCTTCAGAGCTAGGCAACTGCCAGCAGCCACCGCTCTCCAGCTGCCCAGCTCTAAAGGCAGAGCAGTAGCAGTATTGCAACTTTGCCTACAATAACCTTGTGACCCCATCCCCAAACTCCTTTTTGGGTCAGGACCCCCTACAATTACACCATGAAATTTCAAATTTAAATAGGCAAAATAATTAAATTTATGATTTTAAAAGTCGTATGACCATGAAATTTGCCAAAATGGACTGTGAAGTTGGTAGAGCCCTACCAATAAGCCACTCTGTCTTGAATGGTCCCTTACCATCATATGTGCTAACTACTTATGCTAAACAATCAGTTCCACTTCATGTTTTGCTGTGAGGCCAGGAGTACCTTTCCCAGACCCAAAGAAGAGCTCTGTGTGGCTGGAAAACTTCTCTCTCTTGCCAACAGAAGTTGGTCCAATAAAAGATATTACCCCACCCACCTTGTCTCTTTCTCAAATCCTGAGACCAATACAGCTACAACTACAACTGCATATACCAATAAGCCAGACAGATAATGTTTTCAGAGCCATTCTTGTCTAAAAAATAAAATCCAATTTCTGCTCTTCGATATATCTGTGCTGCCCCCTGTTGAAGTCTGCAAGTTACTGTAATTTGTTTGATTGGAAACGTGATGTGTAATTGAGAGTAGAATTTGGCTCTGGGTGTTTTCGAAAGCTACATCAATCTCAGAGTCATAGGGTCAGATTCTGTTTCCAGAGACATCAGAGCAGCTCCTGTGACATCAGTTAAGTTACACTGGGGAACATAAAGGAACAGTTTAGCTCAGACCCGCTGGAGATGAAAATGTACCTTATCTAGTCCAGTTCTTAGTGACTTAAGTGATGTTTCCTCAACCACTATGTTAGGAACCTGTTACACCAGCTAGTAGATCTGACTTTTAGGAAACTTTTTAACTCCTATTCTGAGCTTTCCTTTGCTCAGTTGTACATCTTACCCCCTAGAGTCAGGTTTCCCTGGTGCATTGTTTTCGGTAATGTGTGCCTTATTGCAAATAAAGAGACATGTGCTTTCCCTTTTTGCATTAGGCTGAAATGGAGTTAGTGAAATGGGGTTTTGACGCAGCAGCTATTGAACAACAAATTAATGATCACCGGAGATTTCACAATGCCATCGGAGACTATCGCTGGCACCTGGACAAAGTGAAAACAGATCTGGTAATAGACTTTCTCCATCCTTCTAAGTTCATATCCACAGGTTGCTAAAATTACTGCAGCAGTGAGGATAGCCAGGTGTCTTCTGTTCAAAAGGCCTGGCTGTCAAGATTGCAGCAGCATTAGGCGTGGATGCTTGTTATCCTGCCCCCACCTTTTTTGCTGTTCCCTTCTTTTTCCAATATTTCCATGAAGATAATGATATTGAGCAATGATGTGGAATTGCATAATTTTGTACAGACCTTTAACAAATGAATCCTTACAACAAATAAATCCTTACTTCATGGGAGTAGGTCAGCATTGTTCCCATTTTATAGCTAGGGGAGTCTGATACTCAGAGACTGAGGGCTAGATTGTGTCCTGTAAGATCAGCCCTGAGCAAGGGGTGCTGTGAAGACTGCTCCGCTCCTCCCCAGGAGCAGACCAGGCAGGTATTCTGTCTGACTGCTCTGAGGCCCAACACCTTCCCTGTTCCCCTTTGGTTCTAGGGTGGGCAATGGGGCAGGCCTTTAAAAGGTGCTGCTTGCATCCACCTGTAATTTTGCCAGCAGGTGGGAGGAATGGGAGAGTCAAAGCTCCACCCTTCTTTATTCATTTCCCATGCACTTGGTCACAAGGGAGCTCAAGGGCTGAATGCTAAGACCTGGATCCAAGACTTAAGTGTGTCTTTCTCGTCAAAGTAGAAGAGGGTTGTGGGGGGCATACTCCTTTTTACTCCCACACTTGGACAAGTAAGAAGGGGCACAATCTAGCCCTAAGTGATTTACCTGATGTTCTGCAAGGAGTCAGCGGCAGACCTGAGATTAAAAACAAGAATTTCCAGCTCCATGCTCAAACCACTAGACCGTGCTGTCTCTGGGTATATGTCTACAGTGCACACTCCTTACAGTGATATGTGGGGTATATACAATGCACTCTTCCCTAGCATGGCTATAAATAGCGGCGTTGATGCTGTGGCACAACTTAGGTGAAGACACACACCTGAACCCTTGGGTATATACCCTACATGGTTATCTGTATGCCCACGCAATGCCTCCTGCATCCACGCTGCTATTTTCAGCAATGTAGTGCCCTGCTGCCTCCTTGCTACTAGAGCCTTTTGCTGTCACTGGATGCTGCCTAGCCTTTTCCCACTATCTCCGCTGTCAGAGCCATTCCCTGATGTGTGTAGCTGCGCACTGCAGTGTGGATGCAATGTACTTTTCACTGTAGCATGTAGCTAGACAGACCCTACCTGCTGCTGCCCGGGGTGTGCTGTATAGACACAGCGTTGTGGAAAGTGTAAGGCAATCCACTAGTTCTAAAAGTGTGTCTGTTCCTTGCAGAGGACACCCACTTTCAGGAGCAGTTGTGTGCGTTACAGAGATGATGTGCGTGACCAAGCAGCACTGGGGAGATTGCTCATCCAGCGCATGGTCATACTGTCCTCATGCTGCCCAAGGGGGGCTGGAGCTTTGCCCCAACCCCTGCAGAAAGCTTGATCAAAGTGTGCAGTCCGAGGCTAAGTTACTTGGGTCATAACAGCACGATATTTTAGTTCCTGTAATGGAAATACGAGCAGACAATTGAATCTGACATCAGTTCAGGAGACAGAGTGTGAGTTCATTCAGCCCTAATATCGATCTGTCTTAGGATTGTCTGTGGCGCCCATCACTATAGTAGGTAATCATCTTGGAGTGTGCACGGTTCTCTCATCTCTAGGATTGTCAGCATGCAAAGCACACTAAATCATTCTTGTCTTTGTTTCAGCGTGAGAAGGCTGCGGTTCATCAGCTAGAAGAAGAATATGAAACCCTGCTGGTAAGCACAACCTTCGTTTACGTCAGACATGTTTGGGATACGTGCTCTGTTTGAGTCATTGCTTACATTTGATACAATAAGGATAAAATAGGCTCTTGTACAGAGGCCCAACACACAGCTTGTGCACCTTGCGAGTCCCACTTCAGCCCAATCTGAGAGGGGTGAATTTCATCCTCCCTGTTTAAGAGGCAGACTGGATTTTAAAACATAGATTGTGACAGTGTCTTAATTCACGCTTTTGTACTGTACTCTTTTATGCATCTTGTTGACCTGAGTTCCACTTTCAGGGGTCTGTTCTGCTGTTGGCATATGAATGTAACTCCCACTAGTAGTAATGGGACTTAGTGGTGGGAGCAGCAAAACTGACCCCTTCATTTTTTGGTATCTTTCTTGCCTGTGAGAGTCACTCCCTACTATTTGCTGCAATGGTACCTGAAGTTCACTACTCTCTGATCCACAGCAGATTTATCTCTTGCTGGGCTCTGCTAATGGTTGTACCAATAACAATCACACATTGTGTTCCTCTTTAGTTCAATGGGGCTTTCTTGAACTGTTTCCTCCTTTTGGAAGTAAATAGATGAACCTCTTTAATAACTCAAACCCGCTCAACAAAACATATACAAATACTGAATCATGCGGTTATATTTATGCTTGAACCAAATGTTTTCAGAGGCTGATGACTTCTGGAGCCCACTACTTAATAAATCCAGACGCTTCATCTATTTTCAACAGATGTTTTGTATTAATTATAAAAGAAGGTGCATTTTGTGATTCTGATTTTTTTTTTTTAAACTTATGGTTTTATTGTTTCCTTGTAGAGGTCGTCTTTTGAGAGAATGGATCAACTGCGTCAGTTTCAGAACCTCATTCAAGCCACTAGCAGAGAGATCATGTGGATCAATGACTGTGAGGAAGAGGAGCTTCTGTATGACTGGAGTGACAGGAACACAGATATTGCCAGGAAACAGGAGGCCTTTTCTGTAAGTTAGTGCCAAAAAACCCATCCCTGTGACTTTTAATAATAAATCCTGATGATGGGGCACTGCACTGCTCAGGAGTCTGGTACTGTGTCTGAATTCCTTCACTTTCCAGATTGTTAGTTTGTATTATCCCAGTTGGGTAGTTACTGTGAGGTGGGTATTTAAATCAGGATTGGATGCCTTTCTAAAAGATAGGCTGTAGCTAAACTAGAAGTCATGGACTTGCTGCAGGAGCCGTTGGTAGATATTCTATACCCTGTGCTAAGCAGGAGGTCAGACTAGATAGCCATAATGGTCTTTTCTGGCTTTAAAATCTGTGACTCTCTGGTGCCCTTTGTGATATGGCTTGGTTACCTCAGGCCAGGTCCTTATGGACGGATAGCCACATCTAAAAACCCCACTATTTCCATCAACATTTCTGTTGGCAAACTGTGCAGAGACCGATGATCACATGGACAGAAGAAATGACTCTCTCCTCTCTACTGATTCTCTCTCGGCACGCAGGGCATGTTGGGGGGGAGAGCTTGAATTGTCGCTGCCTGTGTCCTTCACTGTCCAGCTGTCTAAATGCAGCATCTTTCCCAAGCACCGCATTCCTTTAAAGAAGAAAACAAAATTTACCTTCCTCAACAGATACTTTCTTAGTCATGTTATGTTAGATTTTGCAAAGTGTTGCAAATTTTCCTTTGTTCACTGCATGTAGACAGGAAGAGCTAGAGGGTGGCTTTGTTGCCCTGCAAAGGGAGCAGTGCAGAGCTGTATAGCCTCAGGAGTAGCACTGGAGAAGTTGTTCTCTTAACATTTTTTTTTTTATGGACTACATTAATATATTACATCTAATTATTTAATTTTTATACGCTAGTAGTTTTCTGCAGTACTTTTTCAGCCTTTAACAATCACGTCATTATCTTGTTTAATAGAGTTTCCAAAAAATGTTAATTTGCCTTTGAAGTGTTGTTTAATGCTGTGCTTTGTATTCCCAGAAACGCATGAGCCAGTTGGAGCTTAAAGAGAAAGAGCTCAACAAACTTAAGCAAGAAAGTGACCAGCTAGTGCTCAATCAGCACCCTGCTTCTGACAAAATTGAGGTAGGTTAGGCTGTCTGGGATTAAACCCGATCCCATAGCTCTTCTGTGAGTGAAATTCCCAGTGAAGTGGAAGGTCTGTAAATTAAATCCCATATTTGTATGACAGCTTCAGGGAGACTCGTTTGTTGGCAAAACAGATCATTTTCCTAAAGACAAGTGTGTTTCATGGTTGGTCTTAAGGCAATATTTAGGTCTTAAGGCAATATTTAGGCAATATTTAGGTCTTAAAGCAATATCCTAAATTCCTTCATCTCACGTGAATTGATTTATATGAGACATAGTTAATTGTAGCTAGGCATCTCATTCTTGTTGCTCTGATTGTTTAGCTGCCCGGTTTTTGAAAGTAGCCACATTTTCTCCAACTGAAATTTAGAATGTAAATCAGTAGTTAGGCCAAGAAATTTTGTTTTCACAGTTTGGAATATGTTGTTTTGTCTTATCTAACATTTAAAGGGACTCCATCAATTTGAAAATAACATTTCTGTATGAAAATATTAGAACTACTATAGTTACAAATAACATCTAAGAACACTGTTACTGAAAAGCTACTGGGGAAAAAAAAGATTGTCAAATGCATGAAGTAAGCAGTCCTTTTGTGTAAGGTCAATATTCAGCATTTTGTCTCTATAGTCAGTTAGCTGCTCAGTTGCTTCCTTGCTGAAAAGTGTAATTATTTGCATGAGTCAGTCACTCACAGTTGCATGTATTTACAGTAGCAGACCCTGACTTTGTAGGTAATTGAAAGAAAAAGAATCATGTTCTAGGCTTGAGGTGAGTGGAAGATTGGTGCAATGAATCATGTTCTTTTTTTAAATTATTTTTTGTAGGCATACATGGACACACTGCAAACTCAGTGGAGCTGGATTCTTCAGATCACCAAATGCATTGATGTTCATCTGAAGGAGAACGCAGCATACTTTCAGGTGAGTTCTGGTGTCTGCAGTAATGCTCTTTGTGCATCAGAAGTTTTTATTCCTCTTCATTTATACTTCAAGCATTGTATAACTTTTTTTTTGAAACTGTCACATTTCAAAACTCAATTAGATTACTACCAATTTTGAGTAACATAAGACCATGTTCTCTGTCCCTTCCTGGAGTAAAATTCCCATTGATTTCACTGTGAGCTTTGCTCAAGTAAGAACTGCAGAATTTGGCCTGTTGATTTGACCAGTGATTCATAGGAAGTCTGGCATATCACTTACTTCTGTAATTGATTAAAGGCATGAATGGTGTCCCTAGGTACCTGAAAGCCATTTTTCCTATGTCCAAATCTTCATAAATTCATATAATTATGTATCAAGTACCAAGTAACATTATATTATTGTTTTATACACTGCACTTCTCCATAATGTGAATTGGGATTCTCATGTTAGATAATGAGTCTGATTCCTTTTACTTGTGAAAATACCCATCTCTTCTTAAAGGAGTAGTGTTTGAGAGTTCTGCATAACTGAAATCACAATCCTTCTTTGTAGTTTTTTGAAGAGGCCCAGTCAACTGAAAACTACCTGAAGAACCTACAGGACTCTGTCAGAAAGAAGTACATATGTGATAAGAACATGTCACTCCAGAGCCTGCTGGAACAGATCAAAGAACTTGAGGTACTGTCACACCTTGCAGATTTCACTAACAAATTATGAGCCTGCTCCAACTGAAATCAATAGCAAAACTCTCATTGATTTCAGTGGACGCAGGATTGGGCCCATTTTGGGTATGAATGCACTCAGTACTCTAGAGTATAAGACAGAATGACACTAGGTTGTTGGATCTTTCTGGTGATGTCTCATACGTGGGTCAGCATCATTTGAATTTGTATTTCAACACTTCATAGGCAACTTTGCTCAACATTGTGTTATGTTTATATAGCGTGGACCCAGCTCATTCTCAGGTGTAAGGCGTGCTAGAAAATAGAGAGAACAGGCATCAGATGAATCTGTAGGCACCAAAACAGATTCTCTTCCTTTCCCTCCAAAAAAGTATTGTATGCTTAATAAAGGATCTAACACACAATTTTATATTGTAGTACTTGGTAAATCTTAAGACTGTGAGCTATATTTGACTTACATGTTTGTTCATCAGGAGCTGGTCATACAGTCCTGACTTAGTCCTTATTCAGAGAAAACAGCCAATGATTTTAACGGCTTGCCTGAACAAGAACTGGGTGAAGATTCAGGGTGTTATTGTTTGACTCTGAGAGCATGCATAGTGTGCTATGCCCCACGCTTTTGCACTTCACTTTAAACAAGTCATAGATCTAGATAAAACACTGTGGGTTCCCTCAGTAGCTGTCAGAGCTGTAAAAATACTTCAATTCACTTACAGCCTTTTAAAAAAAAAACTACAGTATTTTCATAAATCAAATCCCGGTCCTGTTGAGGTCAATAGAAGTTTTGCTACTGGTTTCAGGGAGAGCCAGATGTGGGCCGTTGTGACATTAATACAGATGTGTGAAGAGAATGTTTTGGTTTTTTTTTTAAATGAAGTGTTAAAATACAATTTGCCTTTCCAGAATGAACGAGAGAAAATTTTGGAATACAAGAGGCAGGTGCAGAACTTGGTGAATAAGTCCAGGAAGATTGTGCAGCTGAAGCCTCGTAACCCAGACTATAGGAGTAACAAGCCCATTATCCTCAAGGCCCTGTGTGACTACAAACAGGATCTGGTAGAGTACTCATTACAGATTGAGAATGAACACGATAAAATGTAGAGCTGACCAAATAATTCCCAACGAATCACTGATCTGACAAATGTAACCCTTTAATCCTCTCTTGGTCAAAAAGATTAGAATGTTTTGGATTTATTTGAATCTTCCTGAATAGTTTGCCCAAATATTCGTAACTTTACTGTGTCACTTAGTTGTTATTGGTCAGAGAGTGTGCATTCTATTGTTTCTGACCCCTGACTGGATGAATTCACAGTTTGTCCTGGAGCACAATATTTATGTATGCAAATGTAAAGTTCCTCTGTGGCTCAGAGGGCCAGTACAAGGTTCTCCCCACCACTTAAATGCTGATGGGGAACTGCAGGTGGAGCAGCCATTGAGAGGTGCCTGAACAGCCCTGCATGCTGTGGAAATGGTCTCCACGCCAACCTTAAACCTGTATTCATGACTGCACGGTGCCTGAGTAATTGACCTGTACACTGGAGAGTTCTTTGAGGGCAAACAGAGGGAGAAATCTTCCCTTCCTGGATATGGAGGACAGTGGAGATGCATTGTGGCCATGACTATAGCCTTAGGGCTGCAGGAGTTCCTGGCAGACATGGATGGTGGATCTGGGTAATTATGGCCCACAAGCATGGTGCTTTGGGAAATGCCAGTGAGACACTGGGTCTCCTTAGGCCACCGTAGGAAGTGGGTGAAAGCCACAGACCACCCCCCAGTTAATGGTATGTCTGTTTTGCCTAGAAGAACCATATTTTGCTTAAGCTTAAGAAAAATATTTTAAAAAATAATTCTCCGGCTTTCCTTGCAGAAAACAGTGCGCAAAGGAGATGAATGCATACTGAAGGACAACACCGAACGCAGCAAATGGCTCGTGACTGGCCCAGGAGGAGTGGATATGCTGGTGCCATCTGTCAGTCTTATTATTCCTCCTCCTAATCCATTAGCTGTAGATCTTGCTACTAAGTGAGTTACTGACAAGGTTCTGAATATTTTGCCTAAGTCTGGGAAGTCTGTTGAAAAAGCCCTGCTTTATAATTTGGGCCTGATCAGGCACAGGAGTAAAGGATCAAGTATTTGTAGAAATTCACCCCAGGGATGAAACTTGGTGCATACTAAGAACATTTAAAAATCAAATGTTGTCTGTCCGCATCCCTGCTCCCTAACAATCTCCGCTGCCTTGGAGCTATTGGCAATTGACACTGATTAGAGCAGACCACAGGCTACTCTCACTTGTGCCAGGGACTGTCCTGGTGTGAAGCAGCTATAGGATTGGGAACTTCCCCTCTGACAGCCACTCGCTGTCCAGATCCACACTCCTGGACAGCAGTTTTGAGTCTGGCCTGGAGAGTCTGAATTGTCTTCAGCCAAAACTTTTTGTGGCTTTTGCTGGTTTGTGTCACACTTCTAACCTCGCTGTAATGTGGCCTGCATGGGAGGGGGAAAAATGGATTATGCCCCTTTTTTGCTGCATCGTCATGTGTAAAAGCCTCCTTCCTTTTCACTAGTGGCTTCACGTGTCCTCGTGATTAAAATACATTGTAGAACTTGAAATACTACCTGTAAATTAATTTGTATGTTCTGGTTTAAAAATAAGCAAAAGCTAATTGACAGGAATCATTTCTTGTCACAGGCCAGTCTCAGCACACAGCTATACAGGCTGGCTGGAGTTTCTCAAACTAATGTTTCTGTGATGGGCAGGAGGCTTGGAAGTTCTAATTGATTGTGAAATCTCTTTTTCCATCTCAGGATTGAGCAGTACTATGAAGCTATTCTGGCTCTGTGGAACCAGCTATACATCAACATGAAGAGTCTGGTGTCCTGGCACTATTGCATGATTGACATTGAGAAAATCAAGGCTATGACTATTGCTAAGGTGAGTATTCAATTGGCCTTCAGTGGTGCTCAGCCTTTTTATACAGCTATGCCAGTTGACTAGACTTCTTGCTATACCAAGCAGTACTTGCTATGTCCCAGTCAGTTGTCTCAGTAACACACACTAGAATGCGGGGAGCTCTAAACTCCCAGTACTGTAATTTTAGAACAGCCTAAACTCTATCTCAGGTTACAACATGCACATTCATTAGAGCCTAAGTGACTACAAAAATTTAGATCCACATCCGATTCATGAACCGCAGAGATGGTAAACAATACAACCGCATGCACGGATGCAGATATCGTTGGATATAAAGCAAATAGCAACGGATTTGTAGGGCTCCACACATTCATTTGGTAGAAGGACAGTGGGAATGTATTGGGGTCCAGAACAGCAATTCGTCATTGAAGTGGGCCGAAGCTCCGAAAATCAGTCACCAAAAGCCTGAAGTACTAGTATTGCCGCTGACGTCACATGTAGTCATGTCTAGAACCACTATGTTAGACTTTCTGACTTTGTGCCAGGGACTATAGATGTATAAAACCTTTCATTCTATTAATGGAGAAGCAAAACATATTCCTGTTTGACTGTGGCAGGGATGTACTGGAAGATGAGCAAGTGGGAGAGTTTGCCTTATGGGTCTTTTCATAGCACCCGCTCCATTATGAACTGCTGGTGCTGAGGTGTGAACAGCAGATCCATTAAGTTACATTCACTCTCTGGCTTTCAAAGTTTGGTGGTATCTGCTCTACAGAGCACTCACTTTCAGTTAGATAGGCTGGGGAACTTCGTTTTGAAGTGTGCATCCTCTATTGTTTCATAGCACAGCTCGGCTAATATATTTCCTGGTGATTAACTTATCATTAGCCTGCTCTAGTTGTTCCATTTTTAATAATTTCTGCATCTGTGTTTTAGCTGAAAACAATGCGCACGGAAGATTATCAGAGAATCATCACTGATCTGGAGATCCATTACCAAGAATTCCTTAGGAACAGTCAAGGCTCAGAGATGTTTGGTGATGAAGACAAACGGAAAATCCAGACTCAGTTCACTGATGCTCAGAAGCACTATCAAACCCTGGTTATACAACTGCCAAATCAACGACCGCAGCAACAGCAGCAACAGCAGAAAGGTTTGTTATCAGTGTTTTTTTTTTAGTGATTGAATGTATTTTTTTAAGAAAATATTTATTATATTTTAAGCTCTCTCTTTGGCTAGGCCTGATCCAATGTAATTTAAAATCAATAAAAAAGGCTCCTGTTGACTTCAATGGACATTGGATTGGGCCTTTACAGGCACAGGAGTAATTAAGAAAATCCACTTGAGATATGTGCCTAAGAACCTCTATTGCTTCTCCCAAGAAAACAAAACTGCATGAACAGTAGTTTGCACAGAGGAACAAATTGTGTTCTTCGTTACACTGATGTGAATCTGAACTTACCTCAGCAAAGTCAGTGGAGATGCTGTGGGTTTGCACCAGCACAAATGAGAGCAGAAGTTAGCCCATATTGTGTATTTATGGTGATATTTTTAATATAGCCTTTTCTTTGTGGCACCTGATTTTTGTTTGTTCTGTTACAGCTGCATAAGAACAGATGAAGGTTTGGGATCTTAGTTCCACAAGCCAAATGAATTGTTAGGTCAAATTGTTCTTGGCTTGATTTTGCATGTTAGCTCTTTGACAGATTTCATATGCCAATGGTTATCTCCCAATGTGTTCTGCAGTGGTAACAACTGAAGTCACTCAGGTGGATTCATCAAAACAAGTTTTAATGAGTGAAAGAAACCGGGAACTTGAGAAGCAGGAGGCCTGGCTGCTGACAGAACTCCAGAAACTGCGTCGGCAAATAGAAATCTGTGAGATGCGGATGGTGCAACGAACCCCGCTCAGACTGGATCAGGGGGCTTCCCACAATTTTTCAGTCAAAATAAATGAGTTAGAGGTAAGTGCAGAAGTTTTTTCCCTGAGCCTTTCAGTCTCAGTGTGTACATTTTCAGCATACTCTGCTGGATTGCGTTACCGATCAGCTAGAAAATGCTAAATCCTGTCCTTCTCTCAATTACACTCAAACACCCAGAGAAAAGACATTTTTTTAAGTGGGAACTGAGTATAGATTTATGGTTTGGATTTTCATTCTTTCCTTGGGGGATTAAACAGAAAGACAGCCATCTGATTTTGGAAGCAAACTCTATTGAACTAGATGCAGGCCCACCTGGCTTGTAGCAATACATGGGTTCACGTTTTGCACACATGCAAAAGCAATGTCATCACATTATTATCCTGCACAAATAATCCCTGACATAGGTGGCTGTAATCCGTGTGAAATGCAGACTGCATGCTCCATGTTTATAGGCGCTGTCCTGAATTTTCCTTCCACTGCTTTGGCTGCAGCAGACCTATGGACTACGAACTCTGAACGGGGGAATGGATCAGAAAAGCGACAGCTGGGAGTTGCCCAAAAAGTCATAGCCAGGAGGGGATGTGCCTGTTCATAGCCTGAATTGGGCCCATTGTGTAATGATTAAAAATATGACCAGCCCCAGTTAATTGTATTAGACTGTACTTCAGTGCCCCCTTTAGGCAAGATACTTCAGTGGCTCAGACAGTGATAAGAAAAGAAGCTGATTTTCTCTTTCTGAACTGACTCATTTTTCAAGGGTGAAATTCCCCAAGGGCATGGAGGTTGCAAAGGCCTCCAGAGAAGCAGGACCTTGGCAATGCTGCTGTAGGCGATTGGGCAGTGTTGGTCCCTGTAGAGCTGAACTCCATGTAGCCCAGCATAGAGCAGGAGGAGTTTGGGGGAGGAGTAGCCAGTGGTTCTACAGTTTTTGTGCTTGTACATAAAAGTGAGTAGAGCTGTGCCTAGAGGTAATAGGTGAATATTATTAATGCAGGTTGAGGACACTAATCCTCACTCCGATCCATTCGATCAAGTGAAATATTTTGGAGGGAAGATTAGTGGCGTATACACTGCAGAATGTTCATCTAGCCACGCGAAATGTAACTGCATAAAATGGACATCTGTCTCTCTCATCAGGGTATACAGAAGGATTCAGAAACAATGGCCGACGCCCTCAACAAGCATAAGGACTTGCTGTCCAACTTCAGAGGCTCTGAAAAGTATGTCTATTTGCAGTTGGAGATGACTAACTTGTTTCAGAAACTGGAAAATATTAATGGTGTCTCTGCTGGCTACTTAGACAGGTAAGAAAAAAGAAGTTATAACAACAAATCATGAACTTTAAACATTTTCCTTTCTCTTAACTAGTCCCATAAATCTCATAGATTCCCTTAGTCCAGAAATTTGCTCTTGTTTATCAGTTAAAAAAAGTTATTTTGTGTAGGGCCTTTCATATTAATATGTAACAAAGCACTTCCTAGAATTAATATTCTAGGCCTTGTTCCTGCAGGGTGGCCCATGTGAGTTGGCCCATACACCTATGTGGACTTCCATCTCTGTTTGTCTGGTGTAGCAGGGCTTTCTTTTATGTCACAGGCTCCCCATTTTGTCTAATAAGATGTAGTGAAATTACAGTGGTTTAGTGTGTGGGTGATGCTGGTGGCCTGTGATATCCAGCAGGTCAGATGAGATGATCTGGTGGTTTCTTCTGGCCTTAAACTCTGTTCCTGTAAAACCAAATATCATTTTCCCGTGCAAGTTATACTGGATTTATTTTGGGTCACATTATTTATTGCAGTTTGAATGCACTGAGATCACTGCTCCAGGTTATTCTACAAGCAGAAGATGTGATCAAAGTATTCGAAGTCAGACTCACCGAAGAGGAAACGGTTTCTTTGGACCTTGATAAAGTGGAGGCTTACCGTGCCTGTCTGAAGGTAAGAGGTTAAATGCCTGCTGAAGTGCTGTATTGCTCAAAATTCCAAAGACGCTGGAAGTGGGAGATCCTCAGCTGGTATAAATCGGCATAGCTCTGCTGACTTTCAGTGGAATGATACTGATTTACACCACCTGAGGATCTGGCCCTGTAGTGTGTTGAAAGTTTCACAGGGTGATATTTGAGCTTTTCTGGCATCTCAGATGTGACCAGTGAAATCATCACGTTAGCCAGTGACCTGGTCCTGCGACGGAGCTTACCTCAGATCTTCCACTGAGAGTTAGGCACATGCAGCCCCTCAGCTGCAGGGTTGGACCCTACATGAATAGGTATCATCAGCTTTAACAGAAAATAGAGTTTGATTAAATGCTTTTACAGCTAGAGATTATGAATATTTATGGATCCTATTGTAACGGTTAGGAACACTTTTCACACACTGCAATTCTATTTTAGATTCCTAGTGACTTTCAGGAATAAACCTGGGGGGGGGGCGGGGGGGGATGAGAGGGGACTTCTATGGTTGACTGAGTAAGAGGGTTAGTGTCTCCTAGATTTACTCCCCAAATACCTCCTCTTAATCAGTCTTCTTACTGAGGATGTCTGAAGAGTGCATGATCAGGTCCAAAGGGGATGAGCTACGCTTCTGAGACATGATTGTGCAAGCTGGGGATGGAGCGGCTGCCTTTATTATGAGTTTATTTGGATTTCATGTCTTTTGTAGGTTTAAGTTACTTGCAGTGGACCAGGTCCATAATTGGAGCAGCTGCTTTGTGCTTCACCGTGGGTAGAATCTGGCTATAAAGCCAATTTATATGGCATTGGGATGATCACTCCAGAGTAAAGTCATCTTCTAGTAGAGTATACATTCCTATGCTGCTGCTCCATCCTACTGCTGGCATAGTGGGGAAAAGAGGATGTGGTTAGAGCAAAGAGGGCATAGCTGGGGTACCCTTATACCGTAACAATCCATAGCTGTAGTTTCAGCCACTTACGGCCATTTGCAGGCATTGTAATTTAGAGCAGCCCCAAGGCTACTTGTGCTTTCACGCAGAGACCACCATGGAATAGAGCAACCCTAGGACTGGGGGAGTGCAAAGGCGGACTTTACTTGCATGATATAGTTTGGTGACGCCCCAAATGTATTATTATTCAATTTATTATTTTTTAGTGTGTGATCTTCTGTGGTTTTTAAAAAGTCTACTATAAAGCTAATCTAAAGGAAAAAAAGTCTTGTTTAAAGATCCACAGATATTTTTTAAAAATACCATTCAATAAAAAGTATTCGGCAGTACTATGGCCTGATCCTACAGAGGTTCTATGTACAGATAAATCCTCTGAAATTAAATGAGACTTTCAGGTATAAAGCAACTGGAAGAGCGGGCCAGACCTTTCCCATTTAAAATCCACCCTTTACCATTTAAAAGAGCTGAGATGGTAGTCACAGACATTGAGAGCTCAATTCAAGGAGGCACTTATGTACATGCTTAATTTTAAGCACATTCTGAAGACCTGTTGACATCCATATGGTTCAGTGCTTTGCTGAATCGGGGTCAAAATGCCGAAATCAGCCCTTATAACGCACTATACGTACTATAGAAGGTCAGGACCTGGTGGGGAACTAAATGTTGTGGTGTTTTCTCTCACATCCAGAAAATGAAAGTGGACCTAAACCAGAAAAAGTCGTTGCTGAACACCCTGGATTCTGAGCTGCAGAAAGCAATGCAAATCCATTCACAGTCTTGCCAGGCTTATGTCCTCTATGATTTGGACCTGACAAAGTACACTGACAAAGTCAACCAGCTAACAGACCGTTGGCACAGGGTGGAGAAACAGATAGACCACAGGTTTGTCTATATTTCCTAATAGTTCTCTCCCCCCTCCCATTGTTCTTGATATTCTGATAATCATCATATTGTAGCTAGAAGGGAAAACAATGAGCTGATGTAACCAGCGTTCTGTGAATTTTGGTCCTCTCTGCATAGAGCTTGTTTTTTTGGCAATATAATTGTCAAAAAACAGGCTAAGCACACTTTACGCTTTGGATCTGTCCTACCCAACAGTGTCCTTTAGAATTTTGTTGGGGGAAGGGAAAGGTTTATATAACCTAATACGAACTTAAATATTTTTAGAATTTTTTTTGTAAATGTCACTGAAAATAGTCGATTGATTGGATTTAAAACATTCCCATATAATGTTTTGCCACCTGAACACTGCAACATTGTGCTAGTGTGTGAGAGCCAGAAAAATGAAACTGATTAATCTATATTCATTGTTTAGGTTGAATAAATTGAAAAAAAATTGAGCAGCATGTACAGTAGAAAGGAAATTTGATTTTTTTAAAAAATATTATTTTATTTTAATATATTAGAGTCAAATCCTGCAGTTGTTACTTCAGGCACTGGTGCTGGAACAGTTTTTATAGTGGGGGAACTGAAGGCAGAAACCGTGTATTTGGGTTATTATTACTATTTCAAGCCAGGGGGTGCGGTAGCACTTCCATCACTCTTAGTTCCAGCACCAATGACTTCAGGCCAAATTCTTCTCTCAATTACAGTAAACAAACTTATGCTGATGTAAATCCAGATAATTGCATCAGTGGTCCTGATTCTTGTCATACTTAAGGTCTGATCAAACCCTTGTTTCCTCCCCCTTCCATCTCCTTCCCCTGAACCCTCCCTCCCAAATGTAATAGTCTCTCCAGTGACTTTGGTGGGAATTAGATCAGGCACTTATATGGTATCCTCACACAACAGTTAGGAAGCAAAATCCATATGGGGCAACTAAATAAGTGGTCTGATTTTTAGACGTGCTGAGAACTCGCAATTTGCACTGACATCTGAAAATAAGAGCAGTTATTTAGGTACCTAAATAAGGGTTTAGGTATAAATTTCATCATACAAATCTGAAAATTTTGACCTTAAATCTTTCCGCAGCAGCTGCTGCTGTTTTACCTCTTGTAATAATGAGCACAAAGAGACAGGATTGTTTAACATTTGAAAATTTGTGAAAAAAGAAACTACTTTTTACATTGATGGGTTTTTCTTTGTTTTTTCTAGATCATGGGATCTAGAAAGACAGGTCAAACAGCTCAGAACTTACCGTGATTTGTACCAGGCTCTGAACAAATGGATCTGTGATGCTAAGCGCAGGCAAGATGCTATTGAATCTGTGAAATTAGGAGATTGCAACACCATTATGAGATATTCACATGAGCAAAAGGTATGTGGCACCTTGCTGCTGTGTGTTCAGTGACCCAGATTTTTAAAATGTATTAATTGTGCAGCAGCGTTGTATTCATAGTAGTGGCCTGTTTTCAGTTAGAAAAATATTTGCACTACCAAAAAACCAAAACCAAGCCACAGGCAAAAGGTTGCCTCAGGGTTTGTATGGTGTCAGTTGAAAAGTTGATTAAACTTGGCCACTTGAGAAATGCAGCAACTATCCTGAGATGCTCCCTGTAAGTGACTTATTACAATTCTGAAATGGGTATGATACCTAAACATGGAAAACAGACTCTTCTTTTTTGCCGCTTCCCTCTTTGGGGCAGTGACTTCTATAGCTTTCTTCCCAAACTCATGATTATAGGCATGGCTGTCATGAAAGTTGGTCTCTCTACGATCTACTGACATCCAGGTCATGTACTGAGTCTTGGGCCTCCCCCTCGGTTGTCTTCCATCTGCGATCATTGCAAGGGCCTTCCTACCACCTTAAGTCTTAGGTTCTAACATGGAAATCAGACTGACCTGTGTATTTTCTGGGCATTATTCATAAGTATGACATTGTTAGGATTGATACTTCTATCATCCTATAAATAAGCTTAGATAACTCACAATCAAAAAGGACATTAGAACATTGCCCACGAAATCCATTCTGGAAGTTACTGTCCTCCAGCTCTTAAAATACAGTGACTGCCAGAACCGGAGTCCTTGCTGGTGTGTTGAGTGTTTAGAAATACCTGGTATTTCTATGCCAACTCATCCCTGCTCAAGTAGAGTCTAATTTTCTTTTCACAAAATTTCCAGCCTATTTTCAGGAGGAGAGGGGGAAGCCTGGAGCGCAGTGTGCCTCACAGAGTTCAGGGTCAGGAATGGTTTTGTCCATAAAGCATTCAACTGCGGCTCAGAGAGGCTACGTTCAATTCCTGTCTCTGTCATTAACTTTCTAGGGGACTTTGATCAAGTCACCTACAGCCAGACTGTGAAGCTCATTCTCATACTGGTGAGCACTTGCCATCTCAAGTAGTCCCATTGAAATCCCATGACTAGCTGCTCACCATTGTGTTCATAATTTGGCCCTCAGTCTATCTGTCCCTCAGGGCAGGGCTACTCTACCGCTTAAGCAATGCAAGTTAGATCAACTTAGGGGGTGTGAACCCCCGACCCCAAAGTGACACAAGTTTAGCACTGTCCACGTCGGCGCTGTGTCAGCAGGAGATGCTCTTCCACTAACCTAGGTTCCGCTTCTTGCCGAAGTGATTAGGCTGTTGGGAAAGCACTCACCTGTCCGCATAGTGCGTCTTCACTAGACACTTTACAGCAGTGCAGCTGCGCCGATGTAGCATAGACTTGCCCTGAGTTCTGTATAAATGGAGGATGCAAGGCAGTATATCCATCCGTATTATTGTGCGACAGCACAGTCAAGGATTGAGCACAGACCCTGTCACCCACCTACTGACACTTCCTTACACATCATCTTTGAATGTAGGCTAAGGGAGTCTAATTGATGTAAGTTACATGGTAAATACAGCTAGAATATCAAGTGAAAAAAGAGGGTTTTTAATGGGTATTAGCTAAAGTCAGGCACTTCCCAAATCCTGAAGTCCTTATTCAGTTGTCACTCAGTCCTTTGGCAAGTTTCCACTGATACCAATGAGAGTTAGTTCATGGAAGACCTGAGTAAGAGAGTGAGGATTTTAGGTTTAAGCTGTTTATTGATTGCATCATATTAGATTGCAGTCACCCTTTCAAGAAAGTGACAGGCACCTGCTGTTCTCAACAAGGGAGAATCTCGGCAAGTGGAAGTGCAGTAAGGTTTAAAATATATTTTGTTTCCTGGACAGAACTTGCACAGTGAAATAACAGGAAAACGAGACAAAGTGGAGGAGGTTCTCAAGCAAGCGGATCTGTGTGCAGCTGCAATTAAGGTACCCTTACTCCAGCACTTCAACAAGGAATGGCTTGTCACTAGGTGGACCCACTCCTGCAGTTTTCACTTAGCTCTTACTCAGGCAAAACTCCCACACTCGCCCCTTTCATACTAGCCTGTATGTGACAAAATTGCTCGTGTAAAGCACTGGGGGAAGGAGAGCTTACTGAAAGCAATTTGTAACCTCGGTTACTTATACTTAGGGCCATCACTGCCTTTCATCCTGGCATGCAGCTCCCACTGACATCTGTGAAGGAGGATCAAAGGCACTCCATATCCAGACCAAATTTTCCATGTCACACATTAAAAGGGTGGGAGTGGATGAGAAATCTGGAGCTTCTGGGTTGCTTTGGGAAGCAGGGCCAGTGGCAGTGCAGATCAGGGAGAAGGAGGCGTAGACAGTACCCACAGAGGTCAAGAAAGATCCACAGGGGACAATAATGGTGATCTTTGGTGATCCTTCTGCGTGGCTTGCCTCTGTCTCATGTTTCTCCCAGCCCCAGCCCCATCTCATGCTCTGCAGTGGTAGCTCTGTTGTGTCTGGCACGTGTTCACCCCCCTTCTGTGGTGTGAAAAAGACACATAGGAGGTTATTCTGTTTATGTTCTAGGGCAGGGGATCTCAACCTTTTCCTTTCTGAGATCCCCCCCCCCCATGCTATAAAAACTCCATGGCCCAGCTGTGCTACAACGGTTTCTCTGCATATAAAAGCCAGGGCCAGCATTAGGGGGTAGCAAGCAGGGAAATTGCCTGGGGCCCCACGCCACACAGGGCCCAGTGAAGCTAAGTTGCTTAGGCTTCAGCTACAGCCCCAAGTGGCAGAGCTTGGAGTGACGGGGCTTCAGCTTTCTGCCCTGGACTCCAGTGAGTCTAATGCAGCCCCTGCTTGGAGGACTCCCTGAAATTGGCTCATGACCCCCCGGGGGCCTCGGACCTGTGATTGAGAACTGCTGTTCTAGGGGAAAAGGTGACGGAACAATTGCGCCCAGGAGTCCTTCCATCTCACCTAACTAACCATGCCATCTCGGTCCCAGAGAGCCAAACACCTTTCTCCTCTGCACAGTGCATGCACATACTCATCTGAGTCTCCTCTGCAGTATTCAGGCTGATTAGATTCCCCTGGACTACATAGAAAGAGGAGAGCATATGGCCTTTTACAGCCATAAAAACTTGTGTACGGTATTAGAGGGACTAGGAGAGGTTTCTCAGCATTCATTAGAAATGCCTTGTGTTCTGTTCGCATCCTTACAGGATTATGAACTACTGGCTGCTTCCTACAGTTCAGGATTGGAAACGTTGCTCAACATACCTATCAAGAAGACTATAGTTCAGTCACCTGCAGCGTTGATTCTTCAAGAGGTATGTTGCTTTTCCTCCCATGATCCTTGTATTTATTCACATGAGATGTTTTGGCGGAAGCTATCCTGCTAGATATGCTGCTGAATTCTAATGGCTAGCACTGCTGTTGTTTAGGGTCTGTAAGCATTTGTTACGCCAATCTAGACTCTGAAGGGAAAATCCTTTCCATCATGCCATGCCTGACTTGCCAGACTTTGTGTGGGAGAGTTCTAGGGGGCTGAGTGGATGGACCCTCCTGTGGAGTAGCAACAGAGCTGCTCGCACACAGATGTGCATAGCTGATGGAGCCACATTGTCATGGATTCAGCATCCCAAATTTTTCCTTCCGGAATCAGCAAATCTCCTTTCACACCTTTGTGCAGAGAGTTCCCCGTGTAGTGGAACCGCATCAGTTTCATTGTGTCCAAAGCAGAAATGGATGCAGAAAATGAGAGAGAGAAGTTCTGTGCCATCATTGCTGCTTCACTGTGAGAAATGTTACATTCCATTATACATCAAGAAAAGTTAGAAGCCGCCAAGATGTTGTATTTGTAATGTTTAACTTTAGCATGTCACCACTGACTAGATAATGTGGTCACAAAGCATTTTTTAATCCTTTGCTTCTCAAAATAAAATTTATAAGTGTGAAACCTTCCTCTCATCCTAGGAGCAGAGTTGAAATCAGTGGCTGAAATATAGAAGTGCTGTTTCATTAACTCTCCCTCATCAGCTCTTAGGCCAGGACAGGGATATCATCTCCATTTTACAGCTGGGGCACAGAGAGGTTAAGGGTAAAATTTTCAAAAGTGCCTATGTCACTTTTGAAAATGGAACTTAGGTTCGTTAGTCACTTGGGTGCTTTTGACACTTTTACCTGAAGTGACTTGCCCCAGTCACATGGGAACTACATGGTCATGCGGGGAACTGAACCCAAGATTTCACACCATGTCTGCAGTGGGGCAAATGGATCTTGGGGGGAGTGGGGGGAAAAGAGGCATAGTCTTCTCCAAAAGGGGTATTTTCACTTCCCAAAGTCTCCTAGGGTAGTGGGAGTTGTTTGAAGGCAGAGAACTAGCTCCACACTCTCTAAATCAATGTTTCTTGGAAGATATTTAAAACGTTTAAAAAATCACGAGCCCCTGTCTGGGCTCATACAGCTTCCTAATCTAGACTGTCCATGGTTCTATTTTTTATTTTTCAGGCTGCAGAAATTCATTCTCGGTACATAGAGCTGCTTACAAGATCAGGGGATTATTACAAATTCTTAAGTGAAATATTAAAGAGCATGGAGGATTTGAAGGTAACCTGCTTGTTTTATTTCTGGTACTTTCCGTTGTCACCATAGTATCCGACAGCAAGGTATCACTGGTCAAAAGCTTTTTCCCTTTGTTTTGCATTTCACTAAGTATTCAAAGGGAAAAAAACACCCTGGATGATATCAACAGCAAGCTAATTAATCCTCACAACACACTTCTGAAGTAGGCAAATAAATTCCATTCTCCCCGTTCTAAAGATGGTGGGGTAGTGACTTGCAGGGCCAATTTTGAGATGATGTGGAAGCTGGTGTATATTAGACTTATACATGAGGTGGGAATATCAGAAGTACCCAGCACTAGCCTAGTAGATCAACCCTGACTACTTCTGCAAACCTCACACCCATTCTGTGGGCTGAGTCTGGTCTTAATGTCCTTTTTGCTGTGTTGTGATTCCACTGATTTTTTTTAGTGGTGTTACTGCTGCTGTGATGCATCATGGTAAGAGCAGAATCAGGTCAATTCAGAGGTCATGTGTGAGCTATGTAAGGTATATGTAAGAAAATGATTGGTTGCAAATATAATGAGCCCATTAAAGTGAGCTTATTTAAGGGCACGTGTGCCTTTTGGTTACACCATCTTTGGAGGAGCTCTCTGGAGCACAGGGGGAAGATGCCCACTTCTATGCTGCTTTAACAGCATATAGTCCACTCACTCAGCTATTCTAGTCCTATTCTACAGGACAGACAGCTGGAATCCTACCTCTTTTGGGGCACTGTGCACCTACAGGAGAGGTGGGGTGTGAATCCGGCTAAGATTTTTGTCATGGGCAATAAAGAAAAATTAATGAAAGCCTGTGATGAATTAGTGACTTTTTTACTAAAAATATCTGTAACAAAACCAGTTGTGGAGTCTGCACATTGCCCCCAGTAGCTAGACAGCTGCAGGGGCCTGCTTGGAGCTCTGGGGGCTCCCATCCCCTGTGGGGGCTCAGAACTCCAGGGTCTCCCTGCTGAGGTTGGTAGCAGGAAGCTCTAGGGTATCCCTGCTGCCCATGGAAATTCTAGGGTATCCATGCCAGGCAGCAGGGGGATCCTGTAGCTCCCGGACGCCGCAGGCTGAGTTAGTGGAGGTTGCTGGAAGTGACGGATTCCATGATCTCCATGAAAGAATTGTAGCCTTAGGTATGAACAATATCAATTCCTAGTAAATTCTGGGTAGAGGGGAATTTAAATGTGTTGGAAGCTAAGATATTTCATTCATTCCCAACAGCATGTAGCATTGGAAGCTTTGATCTTGCCAAAACAGCCAAATTGTGCCACCCATACTCACATCAGGTAGAATCTTACTCTGGAAATCATCCTGTTGATTTTACAGAGTAAGGTACTACCTGGTGTGAATAGGGGCATCTGAATCTGTCGTGATGTGACTGAATAAAAGTCTTGTGCATTGTTGGTTTTTAAGGTGTAATTCATGGGATGGGTTCAAAACAGTTATCACAGCCCATTTTTTTCAATTTTGATCCCACAGATGAAAGCCACTAAAATTGAAATGTTAGAAGAAGAGCTCAGGCTTGCCAGAGATGCGAATTCCGATAATAGCAACAAGTATAAATTTCTGGAACAGAATCTGCAGAAATTCCAGGTGGACTGTTCCCAGCTCAAAACAAAGCTCATGAGTCTGGAGGAGTTGAAGAGACAAGCTGAGATGGATGGCAGTTCTGCCAAGCAAAACCTGGACAAATGCTATGGTCAGATAAAGGATCTCAATGACAGGATAACAAGACTGACTTATGAGATTGAAGATGAGAAAAGGAAAAGGAAGCAGATGGAGGATAGATACGAGCAGCAGAAAAATGACTATGACCAACTGCAGAAAGCAAGACAAAATGAGAAAGATAGCCTGAGCTGGCAAAAGTTAGAGTCTGAGAAGTTCATCAAGGAGAAAGAGTACGAGATAGAAAAGTTAAGGGTTCTTCTCCAGGATGAGGGCGTACGGAAGAGGGAGTATGAAAATGAGCTGGCTAAGGTAAGAAACCAGTTTAACGAGGAGATGAGTAATTTAAAGAACAAGTATGAGACTGAGATTAATATTAAGATGACCACAATCCATCAGCTATCTTCCCAAAAAGAAGATGATACAAAAAATCTTAGAAACCAGTTGGATAGACTCTCAAGGGAGAACAGAGACCTTAAAGATGAGATTGTGAGACTCAATGACGCCATTTTGCAAACAACAGAGCAACGAAGGAGGGCAGAAGAAAACGCCCTTCAGCAGAAGGCCTGTGGTTCTGAAATGTCACAGCAGAAGCAACAGTTGGAGCTGGAGCTGAAACAGATAATTCAGCTGCGTAATGAAGACAACTCAAGGTACAAGCAGGCACTTGAGGAGGCTGCATTAACCATCCAGGAAAAAAGTAAGGAGCTAGAAAGATTAAAGATTCAGCTTCAGGAAGAGGCTAAAAACCAATGGCAACTTGAAAATGAACTGGCTAAGGTAAGGAACAATTTTGATGAGGAAATTATTAGTTTAAAGAACAAGTACGAGACTGAAATTAATATCACCAAGACTACAATTCACCAGATTACTGTGCAAAAAGAAGAGGACACAAGTAGTTACCAAACACAACTTGACAATGCCATGCGAGAAAATAGGAATTTGTGTGAGGAAATTAGGAGACTGAAGAACACAATAAGTCAGACAACAGAGAGCCTTAGGAAAATAGAAGAAAATGCTCAGCAGCAGAAAGCAACTAGCTCGGAGATCTCCCAGAAAAAACATCAACTGGAGGTTGAGCTAAAACAGGTCATTCAGATGCACTCTGAAGAAACCATGCGATACAAGCAGTCACTTGATGATGCTGCAAAGACAATTCAGGAGAGAAACAAAGAGATCGAAAGACTGAGGAAGTCGTTTGAAGTGGAAACAAGTAAAAGGAAGGACCTAGAGGAGGAAAATAAACAATTACAAAGAGTTCAGTTTGATCTGCAGAAAACTAATGCCAGTGCAACAGAGACGATCAGCAAACTGAGGATCCAGGAACAAGAACTGACACGACTGAAAATTGACTATGAAAGAATTTCACAAGAGAAAAAAGGGAAGGATCAAGAAAGTGCGAAGTTCCAAAGCACTATAAAAGACTTGCAGCTCCAGAAGCATAAACTGGAAGACGAACTTTGTAGGCTGAATAAAAACGCAATGGAGGAGTCTTCCAAGAGGAAGAAAGTAGAAGAGGAATTAGAAAGTATGAGGAGATCTTTCAGAGAGCAGTCAGTTAAAATCACCAATCTCACGCAGCAGATAGAGGAAGTGTCCATTGTAAAGAAAAGGAGTGAAGATGACCTTAAGCACCAGAGAGAGTTACTCGATGGTCAAGTAAGAGAAAAGCAGAGATTCATGGAGGAGATAAGAAAATACACATCTGAGATTGAAACTTTAAGCCACCAGTTGGTTCAAGAGCAGGAACACTTAAAACAGGCTCACCTCCGAAATGAGCACTTGCAGAAAGCTATTGAGGACAAAAGCAGGAGCCTGAATGAGTGCAAAATAGAAATTGAAAGACTTCAGTCTCTTACTGAGAATCTTACCAAGGAGCACTTGATGTTAGAGGAAGAGTTGCGCAATTTGAGATTGGAATATGATGATCTAAGAAGGGGCAAAAGTGAAGCTGATGGTGAAAAAAATGCTACTATTGCTGAACTAAAGAATCAACTCAAAACAAGCAGCAAGCAAACCCTGGAACTTCAGGGGCTGATTAATGATTTACAGAGAGAAAGGGAAAATTTGAGACAGGAAATTGAAAAATTCCAAAAGCAGGCTCTAGAGGTATTCACAAATATTTGATCACAACTTTACTGTTTCTCCGATGTTATAATTAACTCCAATGGCTTTTTGAATCAGTTTAATTTACTCTTTGCTATTTAATTGAGATTAATTTCCCTTTTAAATTTTGATTTTTAAAATAGAGTCAGATCCTGGTCCCTTTTCTAGCTCCTCTGCACCGCTGAAGCAGTGTCTATGGGCCATAAAGCTTTTTTACCCATCCAGCTGAGGATTTCCCCAGTGTGAAGGAAACCCTAGCTCTTTACTAATCCCCACTTTACAGCCATAGGGGAAGAGGGAGTTCCTGGATTGCCACTGTGTTTCAGCTGTGCCATGTAGGCTGTATACTTCTTGGGAACTGTTCAATCCAGCACAAGTGAAAGCAGTCCAGAGACTACTGAAAATTGCACCAGGCGCTGAGCCAGCTGCTAGCCCCAGAATTGAGGAGCTGCAAAAGTGACTTAAGAGGCTTTGCCCCCCTCTCCTCAAGTGGGTTGAGCATATCTTTGGCTGCAGCTAAGGATTAAGAGTAAAGTCTTCAAAAGTGCTTAAGTGTCATTGCCTTTCAATGGGAGTTGGTACTTACTAACTTAGGTTAGTACTCAGGCTCTTCTGAAAATTTTACTATGAGCCCATAGTTCCCAAAATATCAATATGTGATTACAGAGAAAATTTTAAAATATCTAATTTTATCCTTCACTCTTTTTTGCTTTGACACTTGCCAAAGAGCAGTTTACATTTATTACATGTGCAAGTAAACATTTATGAAATCCTTTCTACTGAGCAGGTTTGAATCTACATATATTATATATGCAGTAATGTAACAGAACATCCACATCTGTACTGCTTTGTTTTCCGGAAAGTAGTAATTCTTTACAATCTGTGTGTGTTCTTATATATATGGTTGAATATACATGTAAATAAATATATTATGTATGCACCACTGTTTTACATAATATATTTATACATGCATATGTAACTATGAAATACATAGTTATAATATACTATTTGTCAAAATAAAAACATCCTTCATATCTCTGCCACTTAGCAGTTTAGTTTCACATCTTCTGTGTTTATTTCAAAATATTTTTCTATTCCTTCCATGGTTTTCCCTATACTTATCCTCTGTAATCTTTTATATCATCCTCGGTATTTGTCTTCTGATTCTGTTCTCAGCTTCGTTCTTTCCCTTTGTTTTTCTCTTTTTAAACTCCTAATATTGTCTCTCTTTTTTTTTTTTAATAAAGTCTCTGTGTCTGTGTGTGTCTCTCTCTCTAGACAAAACACACACACACACACACACATATATAATTATACATTTGATGCGTATAGAGTATGCATGCTGTATATCTCTGTGCATATGTGTACACGTTAAGTGACATTACATGCATTAAAACTTAAAGAAATTCAAGTAAAAAAATATTTGAAATTGAAAATAAAAATTGACAAGAGGAGGCATAAGTAAATGGAGCTATACCAATTTTCATCAGCTAAGAATTAGGCCCTTAATATGCCTGTGTACACTGTACATATACAGTAGGAGTAGTAGTAAAAATGTGGTCAGAAGGTAACTGATTACCATAAAACCGAGGCTTCCCTAACCCACAGTCAGAATTAAAAACAAGACAGTTAGGATGCAGTACAACTGTTTCAGTCTACAAGCGAAAAGTGGGTGTGAGGCACTATGTGCTAGGTGGTAACAGAAATGTTTTCAGAGAAGGTGTCAGTGTATATTAAAACGTATTCATAATCTTGGATCTAGCATAGGGATATTCCAAAGTGCCAATATGTGTTAGGTTAAATTATGGGAAAAGGATAAAGAACATCATAAGTGGGAATTTATAACTAACATTTCTCTTTCTCAATTTTTCGCTTTTTAAATTGTAGGCATCCAACAGGATTCAAGAATCCCAAAATCAGTATACGCACATTATGCAAGAAAGAGAGACCCTTCTGATAAAAATAAGTACCTTGGAACAAGACAGGGCAAGACTGCAGAGATTAGAAGAAGAGCTGAACCGTGCAAAAATTACCCTGGAATCAGAGTCTCGTTTGAAACAACGGTTGGAAAGTGAGAAACAACAAATTCTAAATGACTTAAATCAGTGGAAGAGCCAGTATTCCCGAAATGAAGAAACTATTAGAAAGTTTGAATCTGAGAGAGAAAAGAGCGAGAGGGAGAGGAATGCCCTGAGGAGTGAGATTGAAAGGTTACAAATGGAGATTAAGAGGATTGAAGACCGATACAAGTGCAGATTGGAAGAGATCAGCTGCAAAAGCCAATCGGAGATGGATGCCGAGCGCCTCAGAATGCAAAGGGAGATTGAGAAACTTAAGCATCGCCCATGTGGATCCCATAGATGTACTCAGACGGAAGAGGAGTTTGCTATTGATCCTTCCAAATTGCTATTTAACGGGCTGCGTAAGAAAATTACAGCAATTCAGCTCTATGAATGTCAGTTGATAGACAAAAGCACCCTGGATAAGCTCTTGAGGGGGCAAAGGTCAGTGGAAGAAGTTGCTGCTGACATTGAACCTTATCTTAGAGGGGCAGGGGCTATTGCAGGAGCGTCTCTTACTCCAAAGGAGAAGTATACTTTGTTGGAGGCCAGACGGAAGCAGCTTCTTACCCCAGAAAACACAGTCCTGCTTTTAGAAGCCCAGGCAGCTACAGGAGGCGTGATTGACCCGCACAGAAATGAGGTGTTGACTGTGGACAGTGCAATTGCTAGAGACCTGATTGACTTTGATGACCGAGAACAAATTTATACAGCAGAAAAGGCTATTACGGGCTTTAAAGATCCATTCTCGGGAAAAACAGTGCCAGTGTCTGAGGCCATCAAGAAAAATCTGATTGACAGGGAAACTGGGATTCGCCTACTCGAAGCCCAGATGGCTGCAGGAGGCATTGTTGACCCTGTCAACAGTGTTTTCTTGCCTCAAGATGTTGCTTTATCTCGTGGGTTGATTGACAAAGACCTGTACAGAGTCCTGAATAACCCTCAAGGTGCTTCAAAGAATTTTATTGACCCCGCAACCAAGAAGGCGGTCAGTTACATCCAGTTGAGGGAAAAATGCAGGATTGAACCTCACACTGGTTTACTTCTCCTTCCCGTGCATAAGCGAAGCATGTCATTCCAAGGGATTAGGCAGCCTGTCCCCATAAGTGAACTGGTCAGCGCTGGAATTATTCAGGAATCAACAGCATGTGATCTCGAAGCAGGCACAATTAGTGTGGAAGAAGTCAGTGACAGAATTAAGGATTTCCTCCAGGGCTCTAGTTGCATAGCAGGGATCTACAATGAAGCCACTAAAGAGAAGCTTGGCATTTACCAGGCCATGAAAATAGGCCTGGTTAGACCGGGTACAGCCCTTGAGCTTCTAGAAGCGCAAGCAGCCACTGGCTTCATTGTGGATCCTGTCAGCAATGTGAGGCTACCAGTTGAGGAAGCTTACAAAAGAGGCCTTGTTGGAATTGAATTTAAAGACAAACTTCTGTCTGCTGAAAGAGCAGTCACCGGGTACAAAGACCCCGAAACAGGAAATATCATCTCCTTGTTCCAGGCAATGAATAAAGAGCTCATTGAGAAAGGCCATGGCATTCGTTTGCTAGAGGCTCAGATTGCCACTGGGGGGATCATTGACCCCAAAGAAAGCCACCGTTTGCCAGTTGACATGGCATACACACGTGGTTACTTCAATGAAGAGCTCAGCTTAATTCTCTCAGACCCAAGTGATGATACGAAGGGTTTTTTTGATCCGAACACCGAAGAAAATCTGACCTACCTGCAGCTGAAAGACAGATGCATAAAGGATGAAGCAACAGGGCTCTGTCTTCTCCCCCTGAGAGACAAGAAAAAGGTGGTCCAAACTTCACAGAAGAACACACTTAGGAAACGCAGGGTTGTCATCGTAGATCCAGAAACAAACCGGGAAATGTCAGTGCAGGAGGCGTACAATAAAGGCCTCATCGATTATGACACCTACATGGAACTTTCTGAACAGGAGTGTGAGTGGGAAGAAATAACTATTACAGGGTCAGATGGAAGCACAAGAGTAGTCCTTGTGGACAGGAAAACAGGCAATCAGTACGACATTCAGGATGCTATTGAGAAGGGTCTTGTCGATAGGAAATTTTTTGACCAGTACCGTTCTGGAAGCTTGAGCCTGACACAGTTTGCAGACATGATTTCCTGCAAGAATGGTGGTGATGAAGTATTTAAGCATGAGTCAGTAATTAAATCTCCCACAGTACTGAGTGTCAGAAGCTCTTCAGTGAGAAAGAGTGGTTCTTTTTCAGCACCCCTGGAGGAATGCAGCCCCATTGCAGCCATATTTGATACTGAAAACTTGGAGAGAATCTCCATTTCAGAAGCAGTACAGCGGGGCATTGTTGATAGCATTACAGGACAGCGGTTGCTCGAAGCTCAGGCCTGCACAGGAGGCGTAATGTGCCCTACCACAGGCCAAAGGCTTTCACTTCAGGACGCAGTTGCTCAAGGCATCATTGATCACGACATGGCTACACGGCTCAAGCCAGCTCAGAAGGCCTTCTTAGGGTTTGAAGGCTTAAAGGGTGGCAGCAGAATGTCAGCAGCAGAGGCAGTGAAGGAAAAGTGGCTGCCTTATGAGGCTGGTCAGCGCTTTCTTGAATTCCAGTACCTCACTGGAGGCCTCGTCGATCCAGAAGTGCATGGAAGAATAAGCATGGAGGAAGCCATTAGGAAAGGATTGATTGATGGGCGGAATGCTCAGAGATTGCAAGACACTAACAGCTATACCAAAATTCTGACCTGCCCCAAGACCAAGCTGAAAATATCCTACAAAGATGCAATGAGTCGATCAATGGTGGAGGATGTCACTGGGCTGAGACTATTGGAAGCCGCTTCTGTTTCATCCAAAGGCATCTCTAGTCCCTATAATGTCTCCTCTGCTCCTGGCTCCCGCTCCGGCTCTCGCTCAGGCTCCCGTTCAGGCTCACAAAGTGGATCCAGGCGAGGAAGTTTCGATGCATCAGCAAATGCTTCATATTCTTATTCCTATTCGACCTTCAGCAGCAGCTCTATCGGGCGTTAGTAGTCAGTTAACAAGTATATCTGAATTTTAATTGCATTTAGATGAATCTGTATTACTTTCACTTAAAAACGAAACAAACTGGTTTGTGGTCATATTATTATTTGCTTGGGTGCAGTGACCTTGCTGGAAAATAAAGTCATGCCCAAATAAATCATAAAGTCCTCCTGGGTGTGACTAACTTCTCTACTCTCCTTAAAAATCTGTAAAATGTTTGGGTGTAGACTTTTGAAGAGGAGATTGCAGGACAGCAAAATGCAACAGTTATGAGTTTCATTTTTTTTAATGTTTGGATTTTTGATTAATCTCGTCCTGTATATTTTGCATGGGCTATTGTTTTCTTCTCCCATTTCCATACCCTCAAAATTGTAAGCTGATAACCAAGATTTGAAAATATTGTAACAGTTTCCTTTTTTCCCAGCCTAGCCACTTCATTTTATTTTATTTTTTTAAAAAAAGAAAAGTAGTTACATTGTGGATGGAAAATGTGTTTCCTTATCAATCTGGATATTGTACTGCAGGGGTTGGCAGCCTTTCAGAAGTGGTGTGCCAAGTCTTCATTTCTTCACTCTGATTTAAGGTTTCAGGTGCCAGTAATACATTTTAACGTTTTTAGAAGATCTTTCTATAAGCCTATAATATAGAACTAAACTATTGTATGTAAAGTAAGGTTTTCAAAATGTTTAAGAAGCTTCATTTAAAATTAAATTATAATGAGGAGCCCCACCCCCAGACTGGTGGCGAGGCCCCTGGCAGTGTGAGTGCCACTGAAAATCAGCTCGCATGCTGCCTTTGGCACACATGCCATAGGTTGCCTGCCCCTGCAGTACTGTAACACGGGAAGCTGTATCTTCCACAGATAATGTACTTGGTTGACTGTTCATTTATAACTTCATTATTGGGGGATATTACTATCACGTACTTTTCTTTCACCATGCTCTATATTTTTTACTCATTTTTCTCGTTCGATTTCAATGTAACACCAAAAAAAGGCTGGCTGCTGCATTCTGGCAATAAACTTTTAAACTTTTAAAGTATTTGTGGTTTATTTTAAAATTTTGACATGAATGCACCCTTGGAAGGAAGGGAAGTAGAGCCTTTCTTCACCAAAAATGAACAAATGTTTGCGGTGCCATAATAACTCATGATGTTAACTCTGAGTCTCAGGAACTTGTTTCTTATGTCATTCCCATTATCTTCATGAGCATAGACAACTAATCCTGCATTTTCCAAAAGAAAATAGAGACAATGTGAACTATGGCCCCAGAAGCAGAAGGCCACTTGTCACATCTGATTGCAGATAAGGCCAGAAGAATTTTTTTCCCCCCACTAGTGATCCAGTACATATTGTTTACAGCTACAAACAGAACACTCTGGATCAGATTCTCCCATGCATGAGGGAAGCCTTCAGCCAGCACAAAGACCGGTTTAGCCAAACACAGGATGATGCCCCAAAATGAGGGGATCTTTTGATTATGTAGAGCCATTTTAATAGCTCCTATAATGCTTATTTCCCTGTGGTCGGTACAGAGCGCCTAATCTGTGAAATAGCATTTGGCAAAGACATTTTTGTTCCCTTGCTGCCGTAACAGTTCCACGGGGCTTGTTGGCAGCCAACACAAGTTATGGTCTCCTTCAGGCTTCTCTGACTTCCAGTGTGGGGACTGAATGAGTGCAAAGTGGGCCCAGGATCAAGGAGCACAAACAGGGCTTAAAGCCCAACTCTCCTCAGCTGCACTGAGTGCTCCTCAGAAGAGAGGATCCATCCGAAAGGCTCATGTTTTGGAGTGCAGCAAGAAAAATGTAAGGCCTGTTCCGTCGTGCCTCCTATTCACAGTCTAACCCAGATCTGCCTGGGTAGACATGCCATTCTTAACAGTATGATCACTAATCAAACAAGTACAGTACAGCTCTTACAGTGGCATGTTAACAGAAGCCCTGATGAAGATTCAAAAACTTTGCCAGTCACCAAAATAAATGGTTCCTTCAGGGAGTTCAAAATGCTGCCCTGCGGTGTATTCAGCGAATACCTGCCTACAGCCATACATCATGCTGGGTCTCCATTTCTCTTGGGGATTGTTACTATGGTTATATATAGAATATAACAGGAAAATAAAAACTAAAATCGATTGGGCATAGCTGCTAAGTGTTCATTAGTTTACCCAATATCCTCTGGGGGAAATGGGGGGTGGTGATGGCTAAGGAAGAAGAAGAACAATGCTGTGACCAGAGTCCTATTAGAGCGACAGCTGTGGTTGCTCAATTACAGTGAACTGCAAAGAATGGAGCAGACAAACCTGCCCCAAATCGTGGATATTCCAATACTTAGATTCACCAAGACAGCATAAAACAGTTTCTTTATTACCTTACTGGTTACTCAGAAATCCAAACAACACAGTTCCCTTAAAGTGATCCAGCCTCAGCCCTCCATTCAGGAACTCAGGTTAAATATGATGAAAATTTATGAAAATCTTATTTTATCATATAAAAGAAAAGATTGGGCACATTACTTCCCAGGTTAATGAATATTCCAGATCTTACCCAAATACACACTACAGCCACTTCTTATTAACTAAACTAAAATTTATTAAATAAAAGAGAGAGCATGGTTAAAAGATCAGTATACATACAGACATGCATTCAATTCATTTAGGTGCAGATTCATAGCAGAGATGGTGAGCTTTATGGTTGCAAAGAGTTTTCAGAAATAGTTCATAGTTTATAGTCCAGTGTCCAAATATCACATTCAAGGCATACCAGCATAACTGGGACCTCAGTCTTGCGACTCAAAATTCCCCTGATGAAGCATAAGCAGATCTGAGATGACAGAATCAGGACCCAAGGAGCTTTTATACAATTTTATGGGTTGTTGTGGTTTTTTTTTTTTGACAAGTTGGGATTCCCTCGGGGAACAAAAAGTAGTTAGGATGGTTTTGAAGGAGTTCCATTATGAATTAAAGTAAGGCTATTTGCTCTTTCTTCCACCATTCACAGAAAATTTCAGAGAGAGATAAATACCAAGATATCCTGTGTTTACAATTCATTTAAATGATAGGATGTCTTTTTGACCTCTGAATTATCAGAATACAGCATAAGCAGGGACTGTTGAATACATTATCGACCCTACTCATACATCTGTAAATATGCAAAGACACAAACATATCTCCCCACATGTCTTTAGATGGTTAGTTATTTGGCAGGATGTTTAACACTGTCTAGCCATGAGTCACAAATGGACTTTCCCAGCTTTGGCCCAGTTGGCATTTAGCCTGTAACCTTTTCAAGAGTTCATATGTTATCGGGAGATAAAAATCCACATATAAAATCACCAGGCACGCACAGTCCAAATTATTATGCTCTGCTCAACTTGAGAGCTAGGAAGATAAATTGAGTGGTTCCAGCCTGACCCCAGGCATCAGTGGTGAAAGGTTCAAGTAGCTGAGCAGGTGAATCCTACAAGGAAGGATCTCTTGGGAGAGACCAGAGCTTTGTAACTTGGACTCTATAAATGAAGCTCATCAGCTGTGTCCTAGGCTGAAAGGATGACCCAATGTCAAAATAGCTTCTACTGGCATTTGCCATCCATTAGAGAGATGCAGCTTTGTAACATTTACTGAGACATGGGGTTCTGAACCATTTTGCCAGTTTTAAGTAGTTTTCAGTCTTTTTGGACACAGGAGTGGGGTTCCTTAATTCAGTCAACTGAGTGAAATTCTGCCATTGGGTGCGTGCGAGCAATTCCTATTGGAGTCAAGGGGAGCTGTATGTGCACTTGCCGAGGCAGACTTACCTCTGTACTGCAAGTACACTTTGCAGGAGCAGTTCTAGGCATTGTGGGTTCTCTTTATCAGGCATGCGTCTGTGGGGCTGCTTAAAGCTCCTTTGTCCCTGAGGCTGGTTAAAGCCCCTATTATACTCTCTGCAGATCAGTAGATTTTTATCATAATTCTGTTCAATGGAACTTGGCTTTGAAGGGCAATCCGACACACCAGGCACTAGAACGGCATTCTTCACATTTTACCTGGATAGCTAAAGACTCCAGCCAAGCAGAGAGTTCCTTTGATATCGCCTAGCAGCTAAAATTGTACTGGGCTGTGCCATGTGAGAGAGCACTCTGGTTTTGAAGAATTGGAGTCAATGTGAATTTTCTACAGACAGGAGCAGATTTTGTTTTGCTTTTGTCAAAACAATTGTGCTCTGTGGAGGCTATTGGGTATTAAAATCCAATGTTTGGGTGGAGCATAGGGAGGGCAGCTGGGGGAATGAACTGACTAACATATCGCGCGGGTGGCAGTCCTCAGGAGCTACCTTGCTGAACTCAAAATGGGCATGATCCTCCAAAGCAGGGGTGAGAGATGGATCCCTCTGTCATGTTTAGTGTCATGGGTATGAAGAAGAGGGGAACAGACTAGAGTGGAAAGACAGAGAAGGGAGAGAGAGAGAGAGAGAGAGAGAGCTCAGGCCAGGGCACAGTGGGTGCAATTAAGAAACACCTGAAAATCTCTTGAGCGTACCAACATGCTCTAAGTTCCAGCTGAAGCATGCAACAGGCCTTTTGCATCAGCTAGCATGTAGCGGAGACCCTGCTCACTATCTAGCGAGACCATCTTTTGGAAATTTCTGCAATAATCTCTTCTCACAGTTGCCTGGGTTTGCAGCAGTCTTGCACCCTTTTCTGCTCTCTCAAGGACTGGCAGAATCAAGGCACAAGTGCAGTTTTGGCCTGGTTCTGTATTTACACACTCCTTGTATGCCATACCTCAACACAACCACACCCACAACTAGAACTTTGAGCATTTTAAAACGTCGTAATTATGAAGTAACACTTTAGGCTAAGCACTCAGTGCATTAATTTTTGTGTGATTTTATTTTAATCACCACTTATTCACCACCACTCTCTGAGAGAGAGAGCGAAAACCCGGAAAAAGTTGTCTTGGTTGGATTTAGTGGAGGGAGGGGAGAGAGAGAAATCCATTATCTTTTAAGCAAGAAAAGATTTGTAATTTGAAAAACAAATCTGCATTTGTATTATTTGATTCACTTCTAGAAAGAAGAATGTGAAGGGAAATTTATTTATAAAAAAGAACCCTTTAAACTGATTCTTGGTCCACAGACACTCTTACCATGGTGAATCCAGAGTAAACCTTCAGAACTAGATTGAGACTTTAGGCACATCCCTGACAAGGTCTACACCAACCCAGCATACGTGCTGACTGTGTGGGTGCTCTGGGGCTGGAGCACCCATGGGGAAAAATTGTTGGGTGCTCTGCAGAGGTGGGTTGAGCACCCACCAGTGCCAGCAGATGTCGGCACCTGTACAACCCAGGAGTATCTCTAGGAGATGCTGTGGCACCTGTTAGTTGTAACTCTTCCCCAGCTTGTTCCTTAGGGTGGGCGGAAGATAGGGGTGGCTACGTCAGCAGGAGGTTATTACGTCCCACACTGGCTCAGCTACTGTGGCCAGTGAGTAAGGCAGGATGGGATCATTCTCTGCTCCTTCCCACCCCCTGCTCTGGGGTGGGAGTAACTAGGTAATAGGCCCACTTACTCCTGCACAGCCAAACCCAGTATCTAAGTTGTACAAGTCTAGGTATATGTGGGGTTCTTAGTCCCCTCTGCTGTCTTGTAGCCTTAATCACATTCTAGCCCTTAATTTTTTTTGTCAGACAAAGATCAGTGTTGTAACTGGTGGCAGCAGCAAAACGTGCAGAAACCAAAATGCCTGAAGCAGTAGCTCAACGTGACAGTACAAATCTAGCATTTCAGCCTGTTGTTTTAGTCGAGCTGAAAGGAGGCTACAAGATCCAGAGAAGTACCAGTGCATTGCAAATAACTGACAGTTGTGCAGAAAATGTAAAACTTCAAACATGAAACCCTGCCCCACAGGTAATACCTCCTCTCCCCCTCAGTCCTGACCTGACAAGTATCGCTATTGACGTGAGTTCCTAGAGCACTGGAAGTGTGCTAGGCACCTTACAGAGAAGCCCAAGACAGTTTACAGTCCATAGCATAGGAAGGGACCTCAGGAGGTCATCTGGTCCAACCCCCTGCTCAAAGCAGGACCAATTCCCAACTAAATCATCCCTGCCAGGGCTTTGTCAAGCCTGACCTTAAACACCTCAAAGGATGGAGAGTCCACCACCTCCCTAAGTAACCCATTCCAGTGCTTCACCACCCTCCTAGTGAAAAAGTTTTTCCTGATATCCAACCTAAACCTCCCACTCTGCAACTTGAGACCATTACTCCTTGTTCTGTCATCTGGTACCACTGAGGACAGTCTAGATCCATCCTCTTTGGAACCCCCTTTCAGATAGTTGAAAGCAGCTATCAAATCCCCCCTCATTCTTCTCTTGTGCAGACTAAGCAGTCAAAGTTCCTTCAGCCTCTCCTCATAACTCATGTGGTCCAGCCCCCTAATAATTTTTGTTGCCCTCCACTGGACTCTTACCAATTTTTCCACATCCTTCTTGTAGTGTGGGCCCCAAAACTGGACACAGTACTACAGATGAGGCCTCACCAATGCCTAATAGAGGGGAATGACCACATCTCTTGATCTGCTGGAAATGCCCCTACTTATACAACGCCTACTTATACAAGCCATTAGCCTTCTTGGCAATAAAGGCACACTGTTAACTCATATCCAGCTTCTCATCCACTATAACCCCTAGGTCCTTTTCTGCAGAACTGCTGCCTACCCATTCAGTCCCTAGTCTGTAGCACTGCATGGGATTCTTCCGTCCTAAGTGCAAGACTCTGCACTTGTCCTTGTTGAACCTCATCAGATTCCTTTTGGCCCAATCCTCTTATTTGTCTAGGTCCTATCCTAGGTATCCTATCCTCCAGCGTATCTACCATTAGGTATCCTATCCTCCAGCGTATCTACCACTCCTCCCAGTTTAGTGTAATCAGCAAACTTGCTGAGGGTGCAGTCCATGCCATCCTCCACATCATTAATGAAGATATTGAACAAAACCGGCCCCAGGACTGACCCTTGGGGCACTCCGCTTGATACCAGCTGCCAACTAGATATGGAGCCATTGATCACTACTTGCTGAGCCCGACGATCTAGCCAGCTTTCTAACCACCTTATAGTCCATTCATCAAGCCCATACTTCTTTAACTCATTGGCAAGACTACGGTGGGAGACTGAATCAAAAGCTTTGCTAAAGTCAAGAAATCACACGTCCACTGCTTTCCCCTCATCCACAGAGCCAGTTATCTCATCATAGAAGGCATTTAGGTTAATCAGGCATGACTTGCCCTTGGTGAATCCATGCTGGATTATCAATGGCTAATCAAACACTTAAGAACTTTAACTAGAACCATTAAAACCAGGTAGTACTTGAAGATCAGAGGGCAAAATTTATTCTGGGTTGGACTTACTGTGATGTTTACTAAGATGCTGTTTAATGTTTATGCACCAATAATTTGAGGGCAAAATAGTACTTCCACAATACACCAGTTGCACAGGTTTGCATAAATATAACTGGGGCCTGTAATAAAGAAATCACAACATTTGGGGTTTAATGCCTAATATCAGTGTCCCATTAGCCAATAGAACATTACTAGGGCACCAATGAAGAATCAGGTTATTCCAACAGAAAATGGGTGCCATCCAGATATTTCCCCACATCTATCCTGGCACTGTTATTATTTTATAATTAAACAGATGGCCCCTTCATTAATCCCTGTTCTGACAGTAGGTTAGGAGCATGGATCCTGCAGTCTGTTGCTTCACATAGTCCAGGGACACCTGAAGGGCCAGGATACCCTGGCTGACCTGGAGGACCGCTGTATCCAGGGGGACCTGCTGTGCCTGGGTGGCCATCTTCAGCAACAGCCGGATGTCCAGGGAATCCTAGAAGAAGAACGAAACAAGGAAACTATATACAGAAAAGGGGAGATTCTATGGAGCTGAATCCTCTCACCCCAAAATGGGGCCTGATTTTCCTTTTAGTCCTACTGGTATAAATCAGTCATAGCTCCACTATTGTTGTTGGAATTACACTGATGCAAAACTGATCTAAGAGAGGTCAGAATTAGGCTCTGGCTTGAAGAAATTCAAGAACATCAGCAAATGGTGAGGGTGAAAAAGGTCAACAGGGAACTATCTAATGAATCAGTCTAGAAGCACGTACCACCTCTGTTAAATTTCCCTGCATGTGTTGTTCTCCTCCCCATGTACAGAATGAATCCACATGAAATAAATCTTCATGGGACCTTGCTAAACGTGTACAAAGGACCTCAGTCTTTCTCAGTGTAATCTAGATACTTGATAAGCGCAAGTGCATTTTAATACACTAAAAATTGCACCAGTGTCATCCTAACACTAGATGCTAACTAGAGCTGATTGGAACATTTTAAATTAAATATATTTTTGTTGATAAATGCTGTTTTGATGAAGCTGGAGTGTTTTATGGAGCCATATCAATTTTGATGAGAAGGTTTCTGAGGAACATGGTTCTTTGGTCACTTCTGACCAAAATGAGAGAGAGACCCAAACTGAAAACCTGATATTTTCAATCCAAGAATGGATGTTTCCACAATTCTGTTTAACAAAAACATTCAAAAGGTTTTGGGTTTGTTCCAGTTAAGAATGAAAACAAATTCTGAAACCTTGGAAGTTGTGGTGAAATGGAATTGTCATTCTCCAACCAGATCTAGCATTAACTATTCCAATATTATTAGCGCACCATTTCAGGGGTAGGAAATCTGATTTCCTTCTTCTCGCAAGGTCAAGAGAAGATAGTGGGGGTCCTCTCTGTGACCCTTTCTTTGAATTCCCAACCAGTCACTCTCTCCTGACATTTCTTTTACAAAGATCCTGCTGACACACACCACTGTCAGTGTACACCTCAGGTGCCATTAAAATCTTTACAGGTTTGCACAGTGATCAAATTAGCAGCATGGCCTCCCCCACACTTAAAAGAGCGATTATGTAGGAAAACGGTGAAGCTCATGAACAAAGTTAAGTATTTTCACTGGAGAGTTGTAAATATTTCAGTGGCAATCATACAAAAAATAACAACTTTATTAAATAAGTTGCACATATATGTTTCATAGTGGAATCTATAAACAGTTTTATGGTGAATAATTGAAAAATATAAAGCAAGGAAGTTTTAAAACCTGAGATAAAACATCCCTTGAAATTTTATTTACCTCTAAAGCCTTGAAGTCCGTCTGGGCCAGGGAGTCCCGTGCCTGAATCTCCTCTCTCACCTTTCTGGCCTCTGTCTCCTACATGGCACAAAGCACATACAAAAACTAGCTTATGCGCAGGATTTGGTTGTAGAAGAACATTACTTATGAATTAATCTAGGAGTATGTATGTCCCTACCTCGTTCCCCAGCTGCTCCTTTAGCTCCAGGAAATCCAATAGGTCCTCTTGGCCCAGGCTCACCTTTAAATCCATCAAGACCTGTTTTTCCCTATGAAAATGATATAAGTGGTTTTAATGTTTAAAGACACAAACTAGGGTGTTAGCCATTATCATAAAAATATCATTTTTGAGAAATCTGTTCTCTAAGAAAATGAAAACAAGCAGGCCAAGGAATCTCAGGACTTCAGAATTTCATCTGAAAGCAGAAGCACTGAGATGGAATGAGAAACTTTGCCCTTATTGTATGTCCAGTCGGGACCTAACCAGAGCTATCAAATAATTGATTATACATTTTTCCTAGCCCACTCTCCTATGATCCTTTTTAATGGAAGTCTCCAGGCCACACTATGGAAATCCAGGATCATATTGTCCAGGTCCAGCCCTGAGCTGAGTATGCTTATGCTCTGCATAAGCTCTGCTCCAGTCAGCTAGAAAAGCATTGCTGGGAACTGAAGGCAGAGTGCAAACTTATTCTAGCTATTACCATCTCTTCTTACTGAACGCTCTCCAGGTGCCATGCTGTGATGTTGTGTAAAAGAAAGGCGACCATTTTTACTACTGTTACACAATTTCCATGAATCTTATAGAAAGTGCATCATGTAAGGTGTCAATGGAAAAGTTAAAATCTAGTGAGTGATTCTAATGATTATCTTGATTAAATCCATGTATCATCTCTGTATATGATGTTATGAACGTGGGCTATGGATTTGTAGCTCAAATGTGTTTGTTCCTGGGTGAAACCTCTCAAACAGATTACCAACAAGCTAGACAGTTATGTGTTGATGGCATGTCAAGGACATTCAGCTCTCACAGTGGGTCATAGAAGATACTCATCCTGCCCGGTGGGTCTTCCTGCTTCAGACATCAAGGAATCAGTGACCACGCCCTGTGATGCAGCAAGCCAGGTAAGGACATGTGATGTATTCATGTGATCCTGGACTCCATCTTGGGCTAGTAACTTTCCACAAACAGGGACTGTGGGCTTTGTTTGGGACTGTAACTTTCCTATGCACATGGAAGAGGATATAAAAGACCCCTGAAGCATCTCTATTTTGTCTTCATTTCCTGCTTCATTTCTCTGGACTGGATTTCTAACAAAGGAACTTTAAACAAGTATTGATGACCCCTCAATCTGTTTGGGTGATTCCAGACAGACTTTTGCAAACCAGCAGTTCATTCCATCACAAACCTAACTTAAGGTCTTTGCAATCACTTGTGTGTATATGATTCCTTAACAATTTATAACTTTCTCTTTTTTCTCTTTTATTAATAAGTCTTTAGTTATCTTCCTGAGGATTAGCTGAGAGTGTGATATTTGGGTAAGATCTGAGGGTAGGGCCCAGTGGGTAGTATTCGAAGTATTCGGATCAATTTATCTTGTCTTGCCTAGACACGATAAATCGATCCCCAAAAGTGCTCCCGTTGACTCCGGAACTCCAGCTCCACAAGAGGAGTAAGCGGAGTCAACGAGGGAGTTGCCGCAGTTGACTCACTGCCGTGAGGATGGCCAGGTAAGTCGAACTAAGGTACTTTGACTTCAGCTACGTGAATAGCATAGCTGAAGTTACGTACCTTAGTTCAAACCCCATCGCTAGTATAGCCCAGGCCTCACAGTCATACTGACCTGGTGGCACAATGTGTCTTGTCCTTTGGGATTAGAAAGAACCTAACATATGGTGAAATGGTTTTCAGTAACCTCGCTCTATATTAGACTTGGTTGTCTGGGTGGGAACCAAGGGCTGGACTGCCCAGAGGGGACTGTGTTTGGCACCTTTGTGTTTGGTACTGCAGAAGCACTTTTATTACTGTCTTCTTGCAGTCTGTCTTGAAAGTGGCATTCTCAGAGTGGCCCTTCCAGGTGCCCGGTCACACATGCCTGTGAGTGCCAGGGTGGTTTCTTGGCTGGCAGTTTCTGCTGGTACCAGTGCTTATCAGGCATCCACATTAGATGTCATACAAGTAATGACTGACATGGACAAATACCTGGTGTGTGTGATCTGAAGGGAAGAGTACACTCTATTTTATGTCGCAGTCAGTCATGACACCGAGGTACAAACAAGGACCTGACTCACAGTGTACATTCACACACTGGTTGAAATCCTGGCCCCGTGGAAGTGAATGGCCATACTTCCACTGATGCCTGCAAAGATATTCACATGCACACTATCTCTATCTTTATCACAGCAAGTTCTCACCTTTTTCCCTGGTGGTCCTGCCATTCCACGCAGCCCTGGGGGCCCAATTAGTGTCATGTTAGCAGTAGGACAGGCTCTGGCACATTTGTATCTGATAGCAGTCGCATATTGGGCTATCTGAGCTATGACCACATCACGGCACAGTTCATACACCTGCTCCTCAGGCATCCCTGGACCCTAGGATGAAAGTACAAATTTATAAACACACGAGAAATAGCATTGGGATTCTGTCTGTCTATCTCCCAAGGGTATTCATTAGGCTGTATACATTCACCAAACAGTCTGGATGAACAATTTAGCACCTCTGGGTTATTCATGAACTGTTCAATTTGGCTGTTCCCCGTATGTGATATATCACCTAAGTCACATAGTGTTGTACTTTCCCATCTATTACACAACATCAAAGACATCAATTTGTGTCAAGTCTGAGGATGATTTGTGATGTGTCCCCAAGCAAAACTGAACTTTGATAAACAGACTCATTCTGGACAAGCCTTTATGTAGCCATTGGGGTAGGGGGGAGCTGCCCCACTCCTGCAGAACAGTGGATAAAAGCAGCCCTGGAGAGGGCTGCAGTTAGGAAGGAGTGAGAACAGCTGGAGGAAGCTGACTGAAAGCAGTCACAGCTTGGCTAGCTCAATCAAGGTCCAGCTGGCCCTTATAAGAGGGCTGTGAGCTAGGAGCTGGAGGAGTATCACTCTGGCTGTGCAGAGAGAAGGACCTGGCTGCCTGGGAGCTCAGGGTACCTAGGGCAGAGCAGGGCTGGGGAAGGCAAGAGGAGCTGGGGAGCTCCAGCCTGGCAACCCTCCAGGCTGTAGGCTTTCAGTGAAGCCTAAAACAGGTACTGGGGTGGCAAAGATGCAGCCCGGGGACAGGCAAAGGCAGCAGGTCCTACCCCCCTTGCCAATGATGAGTGGCCATTACAGACTGCAGTCTGCCCCAGTGAGCAGGGGCTAGATGATAAGTGTCAGGAGCCACCTAGGCAAGGTGGGATTAGGGGGTTGGGGGTCCCCTGGAAGGTGAGACCCAGATCTTGGGGTTATTGCTGTAGGCAGAACCCAGAGACAAAAGGGCACTGCTAGGGGGCAACATCCCGAGAAAGGGGCACTGGCGTCCAGGAGGGACATGGGGCCAGCGGCAGGCAAGACACTGGCCTACAGAGGGTGCTCTGAGCTGGAAGTGAGCTAATTTCTGGATGACCAGCAGGAGGCGCCATGCTGGTGAGTCATCGCCTTGCTACACCATCACGTAGAAAAACTTTCAGTACCCACCAGTCTGAGCTGGATTTGAACAAGTGACCTAAAGATGAAAGGCTCTTTATCCCATTCCCCTCCCTCCCCAGGATTAATTTCTTTAATATTTACACAATACATTTTGCTCAATATAAATAAATCCCTTGCTAAATAAGGGAAGTGCATATTCAACAGCGGTTCCTAAAGGTCTATAAGCAGCAGCAGAGAGATAGAGAATATGCTGATATTCACAACCAAAATAACCAGTACTCCAACAACCAAATAAAGAAAAAGAAAGAGCGGGAACATACTTCAGGTCCCCAGGACCCCGGAGATCCAGGGGGCCCAGTTGCTCCATCGTCTCCGATGGGTCCAGGGAAACCTCTTGGACCAGGTAATCCAGGGACACCTCTTTGTCCCTTTGGACCAGCAGGACCAGGCAAACCACATTCTCCTTGCTATGGGATGAGAGGAAAGGAAAAGTTTGAAAGGAGAAAAATAGCAATAAGCATGAACAGAGAGGTACCTATGTTCCTTCATCTACCTTCCTCCCTCTGTCCAGCCCTGCCAGGCTAAACGTACCCACCACCATCAGACCTGAGCTCATGCAGCACAATTCTAACTTCTCCTTGGTGTTTGTGCAGATCCTTTTCTCTCTGCCTACTCCTATATCTTGCAGGGTGAGCATTATAAGAGAATGATTTTAGGTTCCTGTTGGGCTGTGGTAGACCATCATTCACCCACAAGCAATGGGAGGCTGTGCTTGATTGACCCAAATCTTAATGTTGCCCTCCCCCAGCATGCACGGGAGAGAGAGAGAGGCTGCTTAAACTCTGACAATTAATAGTTAGCTTTGGACATCCTCGATCACCAATACCGAAGCCAGGTCTTTTTTTTTTTGCTGTGTGAGGTTTTGCGTACAGAGCATCAGGGAAGGTTTAGTAGCAGATTGCATTCAGTTCAGCCATTTAACTTCTTGATCAATTATAAGCACCGTGATGGCTTACCATTACAGGAGTTTTGCTGCATGGCACATGCATTAATTCTTTGTGGACACATTTATTCATCCTGTATGACCTTTCTGACGCTCAAAGGAAGGGTTTTCATAGAGAGATGGTTCATTTCAGATAAGTTTTTACCAGTCTGGGTGGTGAGCCAAAGCTCATTGGACTACGAGAGACACCAAGCACCTTGGCATTCCAACGGTCCCCACTTCTCTGGCTTTCGTGCATCTCCCCAGCTCTGCCCAACAGACTCCACCTACTTGAATTTTCACAGAACTTGGTATCACCCAACCAGTGCTTGCATCTATTTTCTAATTCCAGAGACAGGCAGGAAAGCTGCTCTAAATATACAGAGAACAAGTCAATTCAGAGCAAGTTTTAAGTAGGGGGTTGAGGTGGTAATCAGCTGGTTCTAATGAAGGTTCACACTCTAGGTTGCTCTCCTGAAGGGGAAAATCTTCTGTCCAGCACGAATAACCGGGCTTCACTGTGGCTGCTCAGTTGTGAAGGAACAACCTGCCCAGTTTGTGAGCAGGAACTTCAATGCTCTGTAGCTGCTGCAGCTGTAGTGTCAGGGTTGCAGGAACCCAGATGGTTGGTGTGCTGCTCAGAAGCCAATGGCCAGTGGAGCCACAAAGTCATGGAGCCCACCTGTCTTGGTTCATGCTATCTGCAGTCCACTCCAAACACATTACGTGCTGGCGCGTGGGGCAGAGCTACATGGCCTGTGTGATGTGAGGGTCCAGCCATGAACTCTCCTAATCCTGCCCCCCACCCTTCTGTAGCAGAGGCACTCCCTGGATAAGAACTCTCCGTGACAGTGGAGTGGGGAACAGGGTTTGGATCTAGCATTGGAAGCAAGACAGATATTTCTCTGTGACTCTACATAGCCACAATGGACAACAAACAAACATACTTGTCCTTTGTCTCCTCTGTCTCCATCATTCCCCTGTCAGAGAGTAATTGAAAATAGGTTAAAAATTCATGTTTTATGGAGCTCAGCATTCACCAAGTACTTAGACATCATCTCTAATTTCAAAGGGCATGGGCTGTACCTGAGGTCCAGCATCCCCACAGCTTCCTTTTCTTCCCACATCACCCTGTAAAGGAGGAATATAGTTTATAGCTTTGCACTGTCCCTCATTAGACAGAGTTTTCCTGTGTTCATTGTTTGCATTTCCTGCTCCCTCTGATTGAAACACTAAGGGCCTGATTGAACCCTTAGGCTCAGTCCTGTATGTGCACGGGGGGTGGGCAGGGTGTTTGTCGCTGCCTTCCCCGGAAGAAGTGCTAGGAAAGAACAGTGACTCTCACAGAAAATATGATCTAATGGTTAGAGGACAGAAGGGGACTGGGAATCAGGACTCCTGTGCCCTATTCCTTGTTCTGCCACTACCTTGCTATGTGGCCTAGGGAAAGTCACAACCTCTCTGTTTCTCATTTTTCTCATCTGTAACTGGGAATTCCTATCACACAGCAGGTTAGGAGTATTAATTATTTGTTAAAGTGCTTTGAGATCCATGGATAAAACACAGAGTTCTCCACCATCACCTTCTGCACCCCCCAACCTTAGAAGCCTGTGTCATGACAACGCTTCTTGCCGCCAAGCAGGTCTCAACACAGATCCCTTCAGAGTCCATCAGTACAGCTCCTTCATTGGCCACAGCGGATAAGTCAGGTGTGACACAAGATGTCCCTCCTCTCCAAAGACTGAGTTTAGTGCCTCCGCAGTACTTCCTTCCATTCCTTCCCATCTCAGGGAATACAGACCCAAGTCTGGGACGTGAAGCAGCATGGTGGTTTTAAATATGCGAGTCAGGTTTGTGGAGAATATAAGAACATCTGAGTCATTCCCCAGAGCCTCTTAGCCATAATCTCCATTATCATCCAAATTGCAACTGAAATTACTCATTCCTGAAACACTCAGGAAGATCTATGTGTAGTAAATCCCATTCATAAGCCAGAGACACACACCAGTCCCATTATAAAGTCATTTCAGTGCAGCTCTGGAATAGGATTTATAGTCTTTCTTCCCACGTATGTACTTCAAAAGCAAATTACAAGCCATACCTTTGGGCCGTCATCTCCAGTCTCACCTTGAACCCCCTGTGGGAAAGACAGGAGAGGGACTGACATGACTCACCTAGAAGACTGAAGTGACCAGTTTACTTAATCACCCTTAACATGGGACTTTACCTTTTGGCCTTTTATTCCCTTAGGGCCCGGGTTACCTGGTAGGCCAGGATCCCCCATTTCACCTTTGGCACCCTGGAAAAGAGAAAAATCCTGACCAGCTTTCCACAAGTTCTCTTATGCTTTGTAGTGATGCACCTCCTAGGCCTGACTGAACCCAAAAGGAGCACATCTGCTTACAGAAGAATTTTTTTCATATATAGTTTTCAGAGGGCATACTTTAGCATATGCCTTACCACGGAACCTGGCCTTCCAGGTGGGCCTCTTGGACCTCGCTCGCCTTTATCTCCCTGCAAAGAAAGTTGAAAGCCTCTTTCAATGGGGGAATTGATGACAGACTTTGATCTGCTTTAGTACCCTTTATCCCATCGTTAAGATGATACTTTTCAAAAGAGGGCTTTTAGCTCCCATGTGTCGCAACATGGTTGAATTTTTTTCTAGAGTGAAGAAAACTAGTAACACTTATTTTTCTAAACAATAATGCTTTTTTTTTTTTTAACAGTGCACACAACCAATAGGAAAGCTAGAGCTTGGAACACTGCTAGGTTGGTTGATAACGTTAATGTCATTTTGCTTTGACAAGCTTTCGTCTGTGAGTTCGGACAGTGTGGGGTCTTGTAGTGATAGAGGATCAAGCCTCTTTTTTCTAGATCATTTGTAAATGATCGACTCATGACTTTCTTGTTTTCATTTCATTATCAAGTTGTTTTTTAACCTTCGGTCCCATGAGTCCAATCTCGCCTTCTAATCCTGGTATTCCTAGAGGACCCTAGGAGACAATGGAATCTCTCTTAGGATATGGCTTTATTGCCTGAAAATGGATTAATTGAGCATTATGAACTAGATCTTACATCCATTCCTGGAATGCCATCACTGCCTGGTATTCCTGGAGATCCTTCATTGCCCTGAAGATTATAATATTAATATAATCAAAATAGCAACACCACCTCATAACTTCCTATAAGCACATCCTCACCTCATGGGTACCCCTCATCTCCAGTTGCAGCATTGCATAGCATCCTTTTCTCTGTCTCCCCTCTCCGCTACATTCACATTGGGCTCTTCCTTGGACTTTCAATGGCCTTTTACAGCCTGCATCTTCTCCTGATTCTTCTTTTGAGTGTTCTGTGGCTTGGCCCAATATAAAATTCTAAAATTCTTCTGAGGTAGAATGAGCAAGTCCAAACAAACCTTCAAACTAATAATCTTTCCGCCACTCTCAGGCTTCACTGTAGTTCCCTTGTCTCTACCTCAGGGCTTACCCTGCAGGAGTCTAACTCCCTCCTTCAGTGTCCTTCCTCTGTTATTTCCTTTCTGTTAAACCCTATCCCAGAGCTTCTCCTTACCAGAGACATAGAGTGAAATCATTTTGGTAGTAGGAATAAAGTAATGTTTTGTAGGTAAGCCACTGATGGCTTCCAAAATGTGCATTCCTCTGATGGGGACAATAAACCATTTGCACTATTCATTCCTAAAATCCTCTGCCTTCTTTACTGTTCAAACTTTTTAATGCATAGATGTTCTGTTAATAGCTGGTCCTGTGCTCACCGACAGCCATGGCAAAATTCCCACTGACTTCTGTAGTACAGGATCAAACACTTAATCCAGACAAAATAGACTTTTTTTTATACCTTTGGCCCTTCTTCTCCAGTCTCTCCTGGGGCTCCTGGATAACCCTGAGTGGAAGGAAAATTAAAGGCATGGTCGAATAATAGAATTATCCAAACACTTATGTTATGTAAAGTGAAGGACATCAGTAAGATCATGAGTCTTTGACTGACAGACATTAGAGCCTGCACCTCCAATCAGTCATTGCTTCAAATCAGACATAGACCCTGCAGTTGGCTTCTTGCAAAACATACAGCCAGGTTTAACTTCCTTTAATTATAACAACAATTCCATTACATTTTGATTCTTTTCTAAGGCCCTTTCTGAATGGCAGTTCTTCAGTCACTTTAAGTAAAGAATTAAAAGTCTACACCAGTGTGATGGGGGTTATGCACACCACACAGCTCTGAAAGGATTAGTGTGGGCCTGAAGAGCCAATTAGGGTATCTGGCTGCACCTGGAAGGAAAGCCACGCTTAACTCAATAGGAAGTCCAGTTGGGCAGACACAGGCTGGTTTATATAAAAAGGCTGGAAGTTGCAAGCCAAATAAAGCTGCAGGGTGAGCCTACAGTCACTCTCTAGATACAGAAGGTGGGTGGGAATAAAGCCAGGGAGCAATAATAGCCCTGGGATCCTACCTCTATGGGAAAGGTTTACTCAGAGTAGTTGAGGGGGAAAAAAGCCTATAGAAGGCTGAGTAGGAAGAAGCCCAGGGAAAATGCTCCAAGGGTTGAGACTGTGAAGATCTTGTCCCCTGATGATAGGGTTCCTGAGCTGGAACCCAGAGTCGTGGGTGAGGCTTAGGTCCCCTATCAGCCATGGGGGAAGTGGTATGGACTGGGAGTTGACAAAGAGGGCTGCCAGGGACAGCGTATGGACAGTCGGTCCAGAGGGACTTTGATACCCCAGAATGACCTGGCTGGAGGGCTGAGTCACAAGGAAAGCACTGTGAATCCTGGAGAGCAAGAGGAGCCATGGAGCAAGCGACGGAAGGGGGCACTAGACTGGATGAGAGCTGACCTCCAGACCCAGCCACATGGTGAGTGAACCCTGTTATATGTAGATAATAACATGAAATCCCACCCGGTGGGAGAGCTGAGCACATGTCTATCTACTATGCAGACCTTAGTCAGAAACCTGCCCTCTGCTGTTTAGGAGAGATTTTTTTGGTTGCTTCAAGACATTTTTGTATCTAAATTCTCTTCTCATTTTTGAGGGAGTAACAACGTTAAATAGCAGACAACACTTGGGGAACCAATTCTGTGGGCTCAGCCTATCACTTCTACTAATGGTAACATTGCTCTGGGCCAAATTCTTTCACTTGTATCTTTAGTGGTACCTTAAGTTCCATTGAAATCCTTCTAGAGTAAGGAATTACACTAGGTGAGTAAAAGTAGCAGATTCTGTCCCTGTAGTTGAATCTGGTTGCAGCAGTACTACTTGGCAGATATGATACATTGTGGGCCTATCCTTTGATGAGCACTTTCTCATTGCCAACAGTCTTGCTGATTTCAATGGGATTACATGTGCGAGTGTTTGCCAATGCAAATAGGGGTTCGAAACAATCAGGCTCTGTATGAGCTAAGTCTACATTACTACATTAGGACTCAGTTCTGCAGGACCTCTGTGCATAAAACTCCCAGTGACCTTAATGGATTTATGTGCACTGAGAAATTGTGTGATCTGGCCCTTACCCTCAGCTCTGATAGAGACACAAAACATGGTTTGGTAGATTTACCCTATATCCTTGTTCTCTGCTATCTCCTTTGTTTCCTTCGGCACCAGCAAAGCCCTGGGATAGAGATTTGACAGCTGTTATTCCAGTGCATTTTATTGTTCTTCACTCAGCTAAACTTCTATCTCTAAATTCTCCAAGTCCATTCTTCAAAGAATTCCTCTCTCTGAGTTCCAAGTCATGATCATCTCTCAAAGTGGTAACCAGCATAGTGTGGAAATGAAATAGCCAAGGACAAATTAAAATTGGGCCTATGAAAACCTCCATTTTGGGTCCAAATACAGTTTAAGCCACATGTTAGTTAATGATTCTGAGGGCAGAAATGTTAACGTGGTGTTTTCTAAAATATATTAAACTGCACAATATACAGTAGAAGGGAATACACAGTCATGTAAACTCTGCAGTCTCACTCTGACGACTCTGCACTATCCACTCTAGACTAGTGGTACTACAGTTGGGCAGCAGAGCTGCTTCTACATGGAGGAATTCTAGATAAATCTGTTACTCTTCCTCCAGAGGCCGTTACTGCAGTATGTATCCGCCAACAACCTCCCCCATACACACCTTGGGCAATGGCTTAAAAGTCCAATCTGGTTCTTTTTCTTTTCAGTGAAGTCCACATATCACAGTGTGAAAAGATTTGTAACCGTAGGCACAGCTGTGAGCTAAGGGTGGTGCATAAACAGCATCACTTGAGAGCAGCCTGGGAAATATTGTAACTCAGACACATCTCTGGGTCCAAATTCCTCCTTTGCTTCCTCCTTTCTCCCAGGGATTATACCAGCCATAAATTATTGTATTCCCTTTCCCACACACAGTGGCTCAGCTAGTCTGGCAAGTGAAGAGGTCAGGGAAGCAAAATCCCTGCCCATTCCCTGACCCTGTCCACCCACTTCCCGCCATCCTCTACCTTGATTGGTCTCTTGAAATATGTGCTAACTACTTCTGCTAAAGAATCTGTTCCACCTCACATTTTGCTGTGAGGTTGGGAGGACCTTTGCCAGACCTGAAGAAGAGCTCAGTGAAAGTTTGTCTCCAATAAAAGATATTACCTCACCAACCTTGTCTCTCTAATATACTGGGACCAACATGGCTGCAACTACACTGCATCTGCCTTCAGAAGTTAGCTGTTTATCCCAGTGCCAGGGCTGGTACGGCCAGGGCTGGTGCAAGGATATTTTGCGTCCTAGGCAAAATTTCCACCTTGTGCCCCCTCAGAGCATTGCTTATTATAAACTTTCAAAATACTTTAAAAAATACAGCCTTTTTAGTCATGTATACTTTCTTCCTTCATTCTTTCATATCAAAATCTACTACATTTTATTCTAACTTAGAATATCCAATTATTGTTATTAATAAACTGTATAAAATTAGAATGGTGGATGCTCCATTATACAACAACTGACAATATCAATAAGACAAATTTCAACAACCTACACACGCATATTAGCACATATATACTCAAATGCTTAACATACACACACAATTGACACAAAGTATTAGCGAAATGATGCAGTAGCACTTGCCAGAGTCTTACATCTGAAACAACCCAACAAAAATAGTTAGCCTCAGTCGACAATCTCCAAAAACTAGTTAACTTAGCATTATAAACAGCCTGTCAGAATGGGTAATGGCTGCACATGATGAGAAAAATAACATCATTGCCACTTTGTACCGTAGTGTAGCAGTACACTTGTGCCCACAACACAGAGCTGGCATAGGCTATAGATGTAATATATGAGAGAATGACAAGTTCAAATGCAAGTTCAGCAACATTTCTCTTTTCTTTATTTGTTTTTCCAGCAATAGTGTGAAAAAAAAATTGGGGGCACCACTTTTTGGTGCCCCCAAATCTTGTCACCTTAGGCAGTCGCCTAGTTTACCTAGTGGTTACACCGGCCCTGGGTACGGCATACTGGTAAGAAGCTGGTACCGGCCCCTACGCCGCCCATATGAAAGTGCTGCCACGGCAGCGCTTTAATGACCCTGCCCCTTTTGCCTCCCTTGTTGGTGTCCTGCTTGTAGGGTCCGTGCCGACGGGGGAAAAAGAGGGAAAGGAACAGCAATGTTAAAGCAACTATGGCAGCACTTTAACGTCACTCCCCTTCCCTGTCAGTGGTCCTGCCAGTACGGACCCTACAGGAAGGAAAGCCGATGCGGAGCAAAGGCACAAAAGGGGCAGCGGCGATTTAAAGGGCTTGGGGCTCTGACCACTGCTGAAGTAGCAGCAGCGGTGGGCGGAGCCCCAGACCCTTTTAAATTGCTGGCCACGTGGTAGCTGCTCCTTTTACTCCCCACCATCAGTGGCCCTGCCAGTAGGGTCCATACCAGCAGGGCTGCTGACGTGGAAAGGGAGTGACTTTAATGTTGCTGCCCCTTCCCCTTGGCGGCCCTTCTGGTATGGACCTTACCGGCAGGACCCCCGAAGGCAGAGGCAAAAGGGGCAGGGACATTAAAACACAGCGTCCCTGCCACAGCCACCAATGCGGGGATGGAGGAGGACAAAAGGAGCTGCTGCCTCAGGGCTGGCAATTTAAAAGGGCCCAGGGCTCTGCCCGCTGCTCTTTAAATTGCCGCTGGAGCCCTGGCAGTGCGGATAGGTTGGCTGGAGGGCGCTGACCCTCCCGGCCCTGTCCCTTCCACCCAAGGCCTTGCCCCTTTTGAAAGGGCTGGAGCTGACCCCTGTACTGTAAGTCTTTCAACTTTCTTTCACCCTTGTCCAGTGCACTGAGATCCAGTGTCCAGATAGTCAGTGCAGGGGTTTCATGGGGATCTCGCTCCCTCCTGATGCAGCCTTTAATCATTTTAAGGAGTTACCTTTGCTTCCCTCTCCTTCCCTATTTTTTTAAATGATATTTTAAGTCTAATATATTCATGGCTGGTTAGAGTTGTTTGGGTTTTACTGCAGCAACACAGTGTGGAATTACCTTGAGTTCCACAGGCCTCTGCGGTCCTTGTTTTCCTGGTCTTCCTTGGGAACCCTACTCCAAAACAAAAGAGCGCTAATGTCATGCTATTTTAATATAAACAAGGAAAATAACAACGAACAATGAGTGTTTCTAGTATGGTTTTAAAAATACATTTTCATGCATTCAGTTTTGGAAACACCATCTCGTTAGATGTAATATTACATGATGAATTTGTCTGGTGTTGGGGGCAGGAATCAACATATATAGTCCTTAGTAATAAAGATAGTTGCAATTGTACACAATTCCTGAAATATGTTAGACATGGCCATTGTTCTACACATGGAAATATGTGTGTATAACATCATAATTCTGTACACACAGATTACAGCTATATTCAGTAAAAAAGAAAGCAGAATAAATAGAGCAAATAGTAGCGTGGAGATGGAACTCTTTGAAGTAGGAATAACAGCTGTAAAAAGCTACTAAGTAAAGAAAGAGAAGAGGTCTTTTGAACAGGGTGCTTCAAAGAAAGGTTACTTGAAAGAGTTCAGGAAAATGTGTCTTGTGTAAACATGGAGATGTTCAAAGAGCAACAGAAACACTTAAGGCACTTGAGGAATTGACTCTGGATAGAAATGGGCTCCAGCTATAAAATTTGAAATTTTATCCAGATTTCCGAATGAGTATATCAAAGTACAACATGGAGCACAGTGCAGGGCAGCAGGGTCCGTAACAGCCAGTTAGTGATTGGCAAGCTAATGTGCTGTTGATTCACACCTTGGCTTACCATGCTCTAACCCTCGGTAGATGAGCCCTAAGAGTAATAGGTTGAAATTAATGGGGGAAGGGGCAGACTTTTTAGGCTGAATATCAGTGCAAACATCCTAATAGTGAGGTGTGTAAAACTGTGTAAGTGATTGAAGCTTCATGGTTTGTTAAAACTAGAATGGAATAAAACTGCATCAATCTGTGTATATTGTACTGTAGGGAGATGAGCTACATGACTTAAGTATTTTCTATCTCTAATTTCCATAATGAGTCTCTAATACTTAGATCTGTGAGTATTTTGCTAACTGCATCGCTACTGTACCACAGTAATTGGTTCAGACACTTATCTTGGTTGCTTCTACATAGTACCCAGAAAATAATGCAGCAATGGCTAACATTGTGATGTCAATTCAGGCTATGACATGCTTTCCAGAGGATGCTGCTTTTGAGAATGATATTGCAGCAGGGCAGTTTGACTCACTCAGAGCTCATATGCATCCTGGTATTAACGGGCTAGATCCTCAGTTGGTGTAAACCATCAGAGTTGTGTTACAAGGCGAGGGTGCTATGACAATGGAAGATCTGCCACAATGAGTATTATTATCTGGTACCAGGTTTTTATTCTGGCCTATTTTTGGTTTAAAAGTAATGAGTCACTATTGCATAATTTTCATGAAATAACCTTATTGGGAAAGGCCTATTACAGGCTCAGATCAGCTTTTCTGGCTTTAGTGAGGTGAGTCATTCTTTAGCATAGTACACAGGACCATTACTCCCAGTTCTCTGAGCACAGAATGGTTCTTCAAGCAGGGACATTCCTGTGTGGTGCTCATGTTAGGAATAGTGATCTCCTTTAGGCACCTGTGGCCCTGTCATAATTATGTTCCAGTTATAAATGTATCACAGTCCCAGCAAACTGAGGGGAATAGAATTTGGGAGGTCTATTCAAGCCAAAGCCCTATTTTAGCCCAAGCTTGTTGCTTATACCAAAGATACACTAGCATCCCAGGAACTAAGGATTGTTGTTTCTCCCCGGACTAGTCAAGCAAGTGCCATGACATAGGGAAGGGTAGGGGAGACTCCTGAAGGCCAAGAATGAGGAGGGACCTGATGACAGTCTTGACATATGTTAAGGGCTGTTACAAAGACGACAGTGATCTATTGTTCTCCATATTCATTGAAAGTGGGACCAGAAGTAATGGGTTTAATCTATAACAAGGGAGATTTAGATTAGATATTAGAAAAAACTTTCTAACTATAAGGACAGTTAAGTTATGTAATAGGTTGACAAGGAGTAATTGGAGATTTTAAAGACAGGTCAAGAGTTAGATAAACAGCTGTCAGGGAAGGTCTAGGTAGAGTTACTCCTGCCTTCATGTGTGGGGATGGACCAGATGACCTCTTCAGGTGCCTTCCAGCCCTACATTTCTATGATATAATGAGAAAAACAAAAGAATCTTGGGATAGTAAGAACAAGTGTTAGATTTTAATTGTTTTTAAAGAAATTCAAACAGGGGAAGACAGGAGCTTAAACATGAAAAGAGAGTCATTCCAACAAAAGAGAAAATACACTGATGACCAGACTGAATGCTGGCTTGACATTACACAGCTAAATGTTAAGACTGAACACCTGGTGCCATAGGAATGTGGTTATTTACAACATTCACATTGTTGGACCTCATTTTTCAGCTTTATATAGACAGTGCAAAAAGACAAAGCATGCAAATTGCATGCAATAAATTGCCATTTCATACCTTCTCTCCTGGATCACCAGAGCCACCATCCTCACCACTCCCACCAGCATCCCTCTGAAATGTAAAACCAGCTGTTACTTCTGTCTTTAGATTCTCTAGAAGCTTCCAGTGACAAACACAGAAAGAGAGAGACTGATCGCTTGCAATTTCTCCTTCTATTCCAGATTTACCCTGAGGTCCAGGCAAACCAGGTTCACCCTATGACAGAAAAGGATCAGAAACAAGTTACCTTCTTTGTTTAGAAAGGGTCTGTCCTGCTGTCACTCATTGTCACTCATTCTGACAATTAACAGACAGGCTTATTTTCTCTTCTGTGCTCAGATCCTTTCCCCGGGAGAAATCATTAATGATGATTATTGTGCCTAGGAACCCCACTCAAGTATCAGGGCCCTAGTGTGCTAGGCTCTAAGCAAACATAACAAAAGACAGTCTTTTCCCCAGAGAGTTTACAGTCTAGATGTAGGACAAGACAGGTAAACAAGGATGAGGAGGCTGGGAGGGCAAGCTAACAAAAAAACAAAGTTTAGCATAAAAGCAGAATAATATTTCCATGTTACCTTTTTCCCTGAGGGGCCAAGTTCACCTGTTTCTCCGGGCACACCAAGGAAACCCTAAGGGAGTAATGCAATGTTATTCATTTAACCCTTGAAAGAAGAAAAAGCAGTATAGTTTTGTACCTTCATGTTTTGCCTTTCCAGAATTTTTAAATTACTTTCACTTTTCAGCACTGTATAAGAATGAAGTTAAAAAACAAATTGGAAACTGATTTGCATCTTATGTCCTATGATAGCTGAAAAGATAGTAGTGAATGAATGATAGAGGTCAAAAGAAAACAATGATCAGTATTTATTCTAAATCTATTATACTTAAATGATTTTAATCAAACTCTTGCCCATCCCCTGCAATGTCTCACACAGCATTTGTAAAAATTCATTGGATTTCTTTACTTTCTGCCTACTTACCATAGCTCCTGAATATCCAGAGAACCCTTTGGAACCTGGTAGTCCTGGCTCACCCTACCAAACATTGTGTAGATATTTAATTACAAGTCTCTAGTGCACTACAGATAAATGTATACAATACTGGCACCCTGTTTTCAAGCTGACCTTACTCTTATGTGATCCATGTTCGTGCATAAATGAAGAACGAAGCTGTTTCTGCCACATGTAGCTTTAAAACACCTGCTACCCCAAGATGGTACTAGCCATCTGTGGCAGAAGTGAGGTTGCTTTGTAAGAATTTAAGAATGCTGTGCATTGATCTGGATATTGGGATGTTAACTGTATGAATTTATTGTTTGAGTTTAATAGGGGTTGGTGGGGAAAAAACAAGCAGGAAGGGACAAAAATGGCTTGAGATAATCCACTGTAAGGTAAACTCTTCAGGCTGGTTAAGAAAGAGACACTGCCTGAGCTTCTAGTTGTGAAGGGCCTACCTCCAGAATACAGCCAAGTCAAAAAGCTTTATTTGCCAGTGCCGGGGACCAGGCAGTCAAAAGGACTATAACCAGTTTTAAAGACACGCTCTGTCCAGAGGTAGGGGCAGTTGTGATTGAGTTGTTTGCACTGACATCTGAGCAGATGTTCTCAGTTGCCAGAGAGGGTGTCACACGTGCAGTTATCCCTGTAACCACAGCATTACCAATTTCTTTTTAAAAATTAAACAGGGACTTTATGTAGGGGTTCCAGAGAGGGTCTAGCAGAAGGCCTGTCCACAGTAGAACCCCAGTTACATCCAGTTTTAAGGGCATAAATGGTACCCAAAAGATATGGGCTGTTCTGCACAGGAATGAATTTTAACTTACTTGAATGAAGCTGTACAATGTGCCTGCACCAACCCCAGGTGTGGGTAAAGGTGAATGTTTTGAAAACTCTTGACTGTCTTGGATTCCTCAGGTTGTTTTTGTTTTTCCTCTCTACTTTGCTCTCACTCGCCCCCAACCCTGCTTTGCGGTGACCTTGCTCTGACTGACCACAGGACAGGCCCCTTCTAGAACCTGGTGGTGCCACTCTCAGTATTAGTCACGTGGGGCGGGGGGCGGCGTTGTGTGGGAGCAGTGTGAGTTGCTCACTCTGGGAACAGAGTGAGCTGTTTTTATAAGGCATATATGTGAGTTCAAGTCAATTCCAGAAGCAAAGGACAGGCCTGGGTCTGCAAAGTCCATAAACATTGATTTAACTCTAAGCCCATAAGTAATCTCATGGACACTAACAAGGCTGCTCATGTGCTTAAAATTATGCATGTGTTTGCACTGTGTTGAATCGGGCTCTAAACTTGAGGCCCAAACTCTAACTCTTTGTCTGGCAGCACAACAGGCTGCCACTTCACTGATAGGCTCTGTAGTGATAATAACTGCAGTCCGATTTGTACCTCCTACAATAGTGAACATACTGTCAGTGCCTTGCTACTAGTCATTAATAACAATGAACAGATAGGCTGTCTGCCCCAGCTCCAAGCTAGTAAATAAAGATAAGGGCTATACTCTTGGTCCAGGATCACCTCTTCTTCTAGGAGCGCCTTTTGCTCCTTTGTAGCCCTATGGAAATATTTCACTGTGTGACTTTACTTCTAAAGACAAATAGAATGCTCTTATTTTTTTTACATTTCTTTCTTTATTATGCCCGGGACCTGACCTATCAATATTTCACACACACGCTTCCACATCTGCCCATAAAGGTCTTGTGTACTGAACAGAGGGAAAGAAACAAAAGAAGGACACTATCTTAACATGTAGAAAAAATGGGCAGCAGAAGAACCTCTCTCATTCTCATTAGTGAAGCTGGGAGGATATGTGAATTATGGAGTTTTGTGACTTAGTAAGAGAACAACACACAATTCAGAAAGGATCACAGCGTCACAAGATGTACTTTATTTGGTTGAAAGGTTTAGTCTGGTGTTAATAATGTAAGAATATTTCACAGAATATTGGTAGATGTTCTGCAGCATGTTTTCCAGAAGAAACAAAGTAATGAGCCCAATTCTGAAATGAGTTAAACTGCTGCAATTTCAATAGTGGATGAGGGGTCTCGGGACCCGCAGGATCAGGTTCAAAGTTTTTGATGGTGAGTTTGTCCTGTTAGGAACTCATGGAAAAAAAGAATCTCTAATGCCCTAACCCAGAGCTAATCCAACACTCATGAAAGTCAATGGAAAGACTATGCTTGACTGAAGTATAGCTGGATTGGGCTGTGAGACTACAGTTTTAAGAATGTTTTTCTTTGAACCCTCATCCTTGTCCACTCATCCCTTCACCACATTAACAATGGTCAATTACCTGTCTTCCTTGAAATCCTGGGAAACCTGGAGCACCCTGATCACTCTTTTCACCCTGCAGAGTGAAGCACAGGAAAATGCACAGGAAATGTTGCATTGCGTGAGTGCAGATGCAATCAGTGACCGAGACCACATTTTAAAAACATAGAAGGGTGGTACTCATATGATTTCCTACCTGGGATTTCTTTGCATTATTCTATGGTCATTCTGCTAAGGGTCCCTACTGTTTGATGTCTCTTTGCTTACCAAACTCCAAACATAAGATGGTGGCTCTTATAGTGGCCCCAATGTCTAAAGTTAGGGTCAAGAGCCTCCCATCCCTAGGATGGAAAATGTCTAAAAATAAAATTATTATTTGTTACTATGTCACCATTTAAAAGGCTGTTGTCTTCACAGATCTGCTTGAGGTTTCATGCAGGAGAAGCCTAAGCCATAAGGACTGAGATCCCAGTTCTGATTGGACCACCCTGAATATAAACTTTGGATTATAACCTATGGACTATTTCTGAAAGAACTCTTTGTATCTACAAAGCTCTCCATCTCTGCTATGAATCTGAATCTCCAGATTGACTCATGTCTGTATGTATACTGTTCTTTTAACCAATCCTCTCTCCCTTTTGTTTTTAAATAAATTTTAGTTTAGTTAATAAGAATTGGCTGTAAGAGTGTATTTGGGTAAGATTTGAAATATTCATTAACCTGGAAGGTAATGTGTCCGATCCTTTGGGATTGGTAGAACCCTTTTTTTTAATATGATGAATAAGATTTTCATTAATCCTCATCATATTTGACTTGTGTGTCTAGGTAGAGGCCTGAGACTGGGTTACTTTAAGGGAATCACTTTATTGACTTCTGAGTAACCAGTGAGGTATAACAGAGACTGTTTTGTGCTGGCTTGGTAAATCTAAGTATTGGAATATCCACCAGCTTTGGGGACTGTCTGCCCCATTCTTTACAGTTCACTCTAATTGAGTGACTTCAGCTGGCTCCCCTGGGCCTCCGGTCACAGCCAACATTACATATTTGTTTACATTTTTCTGAAATCCTTACCTTTTCACTCTCCATTTAAAGCTAAGTCTACATTAGTTAATAATAATTTGCTCTTCTTACCTTTGGACCAGGAAGGCCAGCAGAACCCGGTTCTCCAGGCTGGCAGTTGCAATTCTTTATAGTTTCCATAAATCTTGAACTAGCACACTTGGGGGAAAACACAAATGCACAGTTGAACTACATTTTACTTCTGAATTTAAAGTGGAAGAGAAAATTTATATCTGATTTCCGTATTTATAAATCCCTCAACTATTCCTCTGGGAACTTACCCGGTCATCTTCCTGTAAGGGACAAAAAGGAAAAAAAAAAGTGAAAAACGGGGACAAGAATTTAATTGTAATCTGAGAAAGCATGTGTATTATCTGCAGTCTAAACTCACCACTCCAGGTACTTCACAACAGGTTTCATCCACTGCCTGGTTATGGTCTGCGTAAAGCTGAAGTTGCTGCACATCAACCTATTGAATCAATGGGAAAATGTTCTGAAATTCCAGTAAAACTTCACCCGCATTACTATCTATCCACCTGCTTGTCCCCCATCACCACAACACTGAAACATCTTTCAAATACTGAACGGTTGGCAAAGCAGTAATATTTTCTCCCCCCAGGTAGGAGAGAGAGCTTGATAAGTTTATGTGCATTTCAGTTTGTGTTTGTGTGTGAGCAAATGGTTGTGTTGTGCTGTGGTGTCTGTTTGTGAAGGACTTACTGAGGGAAAACTATAACAAAGCAGGTTTTTTGCATGTAGTAGGGGAGAGTAGTATGATCTGAAATCCTTCTTCTCTCTTGCGAGGCAGAGCGGAAGGGGGGAGGAGGTCCATAACTCTAGCCCCTGCAAAAGTTCTGTCTCCTGTACTATTGAGCCTCCCCCTATGGGATGACAGTCTTATTGCTCCAGTGGTAGGTAGGTCATTGTTGTGATTGGTAATGGTCACAGAGGGAGAACTCAGATAGTGAGAGTGAATCCCACACACTACTCTGACTATCAGGACAGGGACTTTGAACTGGACCCTCTATTCAGTGGGGAAACAGGGCAGAGAGCTGACTGTGGGCGTGGTATATTTATAGCAACTTTTCATGTTAAGGTGAAGGAATGCAGAGTTTTGTACACAGGACGTGTTGCTTCATTGCTAGAGAGCAGAGGCATGAGCCTCAGCCCCAGTACAGTGCAAATGAAATTGAACAAATACTGTTTCCTGATCCTCAGTTCAGGATGGGGAGTGCAAGTCTGATTTTAGTGGCATCCAAGGCAGGCTGAGCACATTGGAAGAAAGGTTAGTGAAGTAAAAAGCTCCAGTCACAGACACATAAGCCAACATGAGACCTTATTTCCAATAAGTCAGAGTTATGTACGATCCCTTTTTTGAATGTCCCTAAACAATCTAGGTTAAGGATAAATCTATATACAGTAAGGTGCATGGCTTGTTACTTACCAGCGGAGTAACATCATCCTTTATTCTCCTGGCCAAAACACTATCTCCATCTGTTCTGATTGCTCCATCATGAGTGACAGGGGCTGTGCCCACTTGCTGGCAATCTACATACAAAGTAATATGGTGTCTCCTGGCATGCAGAGCGAGCTTGTGCCATGCTCCATCGAAAAGCTTCTCCAGGTTCTCAAAGGTGGTGACCTCACTACCTGTTGCTGCTCCTGCTGCATTATATATGTCAACTGCATAACTCTCACCATACAGACGCAGCCTGAACTGATCAGCACCTTCTCTGTCCGTCACCTCCCACAGATCCCAGACCACATCTGAGGTGTCCTCTTTCATTTTGAAGGTGGAGACTACAGAGAATTCCTGGGGGAACCCATAGGGGAGAATAAATCTAGAAAACAAATGTATGAAAAACCTAAGAAACTCTACACTTTATCATCAATGTTCAACATCAAGACCCCTTGAAAATGTTTATTTTCCATTAACTTTTGTTATGGGAAATACTGTCCATCATGATCATCTAGTCTGATCACCTGCACCTGCTTAAACTTATTGAGGGTCAGTTTATATCCATTTTTCTTGTGCCAGCATTGACCCTTAACTTAAATAACTCCTTTCTGTCCCTGGTGTTTATCCGTCTCGATGGAAAGGGATTAACTATATAGAGCAGGGGTTTCAAAATCACAGCTGTATCTCTAGTGCAGACTGCACCTTTTTGTCTAAAGAAGACCATATGTCTGGAAATGAGGAATGAAGTGTTACAGATAGTCAGGGGACAATTTTATAGTCTCATGTCATAGTAGATGAGGATTCAGGAAGACTTGGAATTCTTCATTCTCCATTGATGTATATGGAGCTATACCGATTAAAACCAACTGAGCATCTAACACAGTAATTTGAATGTATACTTCAGCACATGTACTGAAGTTCACTGAAACAAAGAATTAAGATGTTAACAAGATTACGAGGTTTACATAATCCCAATTCAAAGGCCTAATAGTTTGCTGATGTCATTTTACACACCTGGTTTCTCTTCTGACTTGCACACTTGGTCCAAGCTGATAAGCTGTCAGGTCGCTTTGTGATCCGGGAACAATACTGACTCCAGAAGCCCTGCGTACTCCTAGTTCTTCCAATAGATCAGTGACTAAAATGGAACAGCGGTCAACATGACTAACATGAAAATGGTGGGAAAAGTCATCATGTATTTGGATAAGGAGCTACCACCAACATATAGAATGGATGGTGATGTTCCCCACAGGGGGAGGGGGATGTTCCAACCTTTCTACTAAGTAGAGTTGGAGAAAAAGTAGTGCTGACCACAGCTAAAGTCCTAATATCTAGGAGTAACATAAGTGTGAGCAGAAAAAAATTGGAAGAAAATGAAATATTATATCATAACAAGGAAATGAACCTGGAATAGAAATTGGGCAAATTAAGATATACTTTGCCTTATTCAGCCTTAGACATTTCTCACTCCAAACTGGTTTGTATTTGGACATGAAGCTGCTATACAGATATTGTATACAACTGCTGTAGCATACTATGTGTTATGGGGGGAAAGTAAGGAAAGAGTAAAGATTATGCATACCTTGTGCTTCTCTTGAGACTTCAGGAACTGGGAAAAGATTTTTCTCTCCACTGAATGATGTCCTAGCTGTTAAAGTTGTACCATCTCTAGCATCAACATAGTACTCTGTTGGGAAAACGTGTTTCTCTCCGTCTGGGTAATAACCCGAAGATGTTGACTCGTAATATCCAGCTGTGGTTTCCTCTGGGTAATATCTACCAGTGTAGTCTGTGAGGTAAGCGATGCTTGTGGATGTCATCCTGAAATTATCTGTTGATTTATAGCCACCATACGATGTACTTCCTAATTCAGGCAAATAAGGGTATGATTCTGCCACTATTTTCCTAGAGGTGTCTTCATCACCTAATACATTTTTGAGATACCAATAATAATAAAACATTAATCACATGCACAGGCTCAATAAAGCCCTTTTTATACTAAGGCCCAGATCCTAGCTCTCATTGGTATCAGTGGGAATTAGGCACCTAGCTCTCTCTCTAGAGATCTAGGTCTAAATTCTCAGTCCGATGCTTTTGGGTATAGCCATAACTATGTCAATGATAAAGATGGTTCTAGCCAACCACATCACCAGTCTGAGGTTTTTCAAAAGCAAACAGTGATCTGAATAAATATAGGGAGGCTAACAACAAACAGTTTAAAACCCCACAATTAGCAATCTGATTGTTCTTTCCAGCAAGTTTATATTTATTTTCTATTTGTTGAGCTGCTTCGGTGGCAACTGAGCCACCACAGATATTATCATAGCTGTTTCTGACTTGTATTGGAACATAACTGAGGACACTAAATCTCTCTCAGGCCTGGTCTATACTGAAAAAGTTATATAGGTATAGCTATGTCAATCAGAGGCATGAAAAATCCTCACGCCTGACTGAAGTACCCATTCTGACGTAGCTGCATCCACACTGGGGGTTATGTTGATGGAAGACGGATTGTGTCAACATAGCTAATGTCATTTGAGGAGATAGTGTTCCTACACTGCATCTACATGACTGGACTATGCTGCCATAATTATGCTGCTATAATTTCATAAGTGTAAACATACCTTAGCCACTTTGAGCTTGAATTTTAAAATTAGTCACATTTATGTATACAAACACAGGCATTCGGTTGCAGGCCTAAACACTACTGTAAATTGGACTTATGAAGTAGTCATCAACATCTGAGTAGTCAGCTTGTTCCTATTTCATTGATATGTTAGTATATGAGGTCTGAGAACAAACTAAAGGCTTGCGTTTTGCTTTTAGGTGTAGTGCGTTCTTTTGTGTATTATTTCTATTGGAAATTGGATAAACTCTAAATGCTAGCAATGGTTTTATTTTAATGTCTAATCTATTTGCATGTAAATAGCATTTTGTTGCATAGACATAGGAATTTATTTACTCATAGGGAATACTGTATAGCTTGTCTTACTATCGGACCCAATCCTTCAGTCTCCCAGTGGGTATTCCAGAACTGCAGGATTGGGAGAATCATACAATCATAGAACTCGAAGGGACCTCAAGAGGTCATCTAGTCTAATCCTCTGCATTCATGGCAGGACTAAGTATTATCTAGACCATCCTTGACCAGTGTTTGTCCAACCTGCTCTTAAAAATCCCCAATGATGGAGATTCCACAGTCTCCTTAGGCAATTTATTCCAGCTAGAAGTTTTTCCTAATGTCCAATCTAGACTGCCCCTGCTGCAATTGAAGCCCATTGCTTCTTGTCCTACCCTCAGAGGCTAAGAAGAACAATTTTTCTCCCTCCTCCTTGTAACAACTTTTATGTACTTGAAAATGGGTTTATAGCTCACACTAGGTAAGTCTCCAGTGCAATTAAATACCCTTGGCTGATCCATGTCAGCTGACTTGGACTTACAGAGCTCAGGCTGTTAGGTTGTAAAGCCTCAGTATAGGCTGAAGCCCAGGATCTGGACACCATGATACAGGGTGGGTTGCAGAGCCTGGGCTCCAGCCTGAACCCAAATGTCTACATTACAATTTTGCAGTCAAAGCCCAACAAGCCTGAGTCAGCTGACATGAGCCAGCTGCAGGTGTTTATTTACAGTGTAGACATAGACTCAGTCACACAAACTAATCTTGCATCAGCCCCTTTCATGCTACTTTTCTATTATTTTTATCTACAGATGTTGTTGTGCTTTCTCCAATTAATCTGTGAGTATTTAAATAATTGGCGTTTACCAGCTCATGGTAATTTTTCAGCACTGTGCTCATCACTGAATTTTAAATAGCTCATCAAAGAACCAAATGAAAAGGTGTCATCAAGGTCATTGGCAATCATTCTGGTAAAATATTTACCTTTTCATCATTTGTTTTTGGAGAAGTTAATTGATTTATCAGCTTGTACCTGAATGGTATCCAGAGTGCTCTTGTCCATTAACAACAAAGAACTGCCCAGCAAGAAAGACACAGACAAGTACCCATGTCCCAGCTGTGTTCCACGACACAGATGTAATCTGGCAGAAAGAATCGGGAAACATGATTAGAATTAAGTCAGCCACAGCTTACGGCAAAATAGGGTCTCTGTGGAGATGCTGCAACCCCTACGCCTAGCAATTTACATTGCAGAATAGTGGACTATGTTATTAACTGAGGCAAACTGCTGTGAAGAGTAAAATAAATAAAGAAAAGATTAGTTACAAGGTAAACTTACCATTACATAATTCTTTGGTATAAAATTAAATGATTGTAATTGTTAAAATACATAAACCTTTTGTCTTTTGTGCATAAACTTGTAGATAATAATGACAGGACTTGATCACATTAAGAAAACGTGATGTTTTGCTCCCAGTTCTACTTACACTGTTCCAAATGCACACACTTCCTCAGAGAGAATGTAAAATGCTTCACTCTACAGCACCAGGATGCATTTCTCCTTTGTTCTTCTCCTCCTGTGGCAGTCTCTGGAGCTTCAACCCATGTTAAGTTAAGCATATGCCTAAGTGCTTTCCTGAACAGGGATTCTCTCCTGAATGTAGCCAAAGCTTGAGAAATTTTGTACCACACAGTGTGTGAATGAAAAATCACATATCCAGCAAGCTACTGTGTGGCAGAAATACATGCAACAAAGAGATTGGAGTGTTAGCACAAGCCAAGTCTTGGAAGAACTGGGCCTTAATTTAAAAAATATTAACTTAACTCCATTACATTTAATGTTATGTCTAAAAATAGTCATTTAAAAATTATCTGGAATATTTATTTTTAAAAAAGCGCACTACAATTTTCCTCTTAGATTAAGCCTGTGTTTGCCCAGTTAATTTTTCAAGGCAATTATGAAAAATGCCAAAGAAACGGGTGTCTCTAATGAAAGCGCTACTAGAAATGTAACTAGAGAGGAGGAAATGAGTAACAGTTTCTCCCAGTGTATAAGAATTATTAATCATTGAGTCTAGTCAGGAATGTGAATAAAAAGAACCAACTGCCAGTGAAGCTGGACATTCCACACTGGAAAAAAAGTATTGCGGAGGGACTTCTGCAAACACCAGTTTCACAAAAGAAGGGTTCATTGCTTTAAGGACTGGACAAATGTGTAGTTTGCTCACTCCAGCTTGTGAAACCAACAGGCAAGTGCGAAAGCTTACTTCCATTGCTGCTTTTGGCCCTGATTCAGGAAACCACTTAAGCAAGTACTTAAGTGCCCTTCCTGAACAGAGATGCTTTTGTGAGTGTATGTAAGTACAGTGGCTGTATGTAACAAGTTAAAATCCACTTCTCAGTATTGCATTTGCCATTGTTTATAAAATCTCTAATAGAATAAGGCTTCAGCTAAGACTCCATATCTGACCAGGTCGAGACAAGTGATTATAACAACTGAAAAGTAATCATCCTGTCTGCCTTTTTCTGCCTGATGTCTCAATACATACAGAAACTTTTCCAAAAAGTTGCATTTACTTATTACAACTGAGCATAAATTAAGATACAACTTAATGGGTCATTCAACACCATAATATAGCAAAGATTATAATTTATGAAAAAATGCTCTGTACAAAAATTCTTACTAATACATTTCTGCCAGAAACATGAACTTAATTGTAATATAACATATGCCCACAATGATGCCCAGATCTTTTTCCTAGAGTGGTTACAGTTTCTTCAGAATGCAGCAAGGTATACAGGTTGTCCCTGTTGTTTCTTCATACTCAACACTAAATTTCTTCTGTTCTTCTGCTGCCCATTCACTCTGCTTTGCTACGGAACTCTGAAATCTTTGTATTCTCAAATCTTAACTGATCTACACAATTTTGTGTCATCTACCCATTTTGCCGCTTCACTATTAACCACCCTTTCTATAACACCAGTTCTCTCACAGAATTTTAGGGACTACACAGTTAACTTTTGCTATGTTGAAAACTGACCTTCTCTTTGTTTCCTTTCTCTTAGCACAGGGGTTCTCAAACTGGGGGTTGGGACCCCTCAGGGGGTCACGAGGTTATTACATGGTGGGGTCACAAGCTGCCAGCCTCCACCCTAAGCCCCACTTTGTATCCGGCATTTATAATGGTGTTAAATATATTAAAATATTTTTAATATGTAAGGGGAGGTTGCACTCAGAGGCTTGGTATGTGAAAGGGATCACCAATACAAAAGTTTGAGAACTATAGTCTTAGCAAGTTTCTGTCCATGGCAGTATTTGGACTCTCACTCCATGATTACTTAGGGCAGCAGTTCTCAACCAGAGGTCTGGGGTCCTCTGGGGAGAGTGTGAGCAGGTTTCAGGAGGTCTGCCAAGCAGGGCTGGTGTTAGACTCTATGGGGCCCATGGCAGAAAGCCCAAGCCCAAGCCCAAGCCCAAGCCCTGCCATGCGGGGATGAAGCCAAAGCCCAAGCAACTTAGCTTTACAGGGTATCCTGTGGCATGGGGCAAAGCCAATTGCCCTGCTTGCTACCCCCTAATGCTAGCCCGGGTTTTTATATGCTATGTATTGTATAAAAAATGGAGGGATGGATCTGAGAATATGACCTTGTGTTTTAGATTTATGTCCATTTATATATTTTTGTGAAATTTTGAAGACTTTTTCATCCAGAAAGAATCCTGAATAAGATTTGGGACTTGTTTTTGGCATAAAAGACCTAACTGACTTCACTTCCTCCGACTTTTTTAAGGCCTTAATTCAGCAAAGCATTTAACCACACACTTAACTTTGAACTGGAAATCAATGGGATTTTTAAGCAAGTGCCTAAGTGCTTAGCAGAATCAGTGCTTAAATGACAACAGAGCAGTGTAGTAATGAAAACATGCATCCTCAATGAAAAGGTAATTTTGAATATTCACATTAACATCAAAATAACTTCCTCTAGAGGGCAAACAAACCATAATTTATGAAGGCAAATTACTCAGATTATAACTATACAATGTTCAAATGCCAGTGAGTTTTCTTATTACCCTGCTAAGTAGAAAGGCAGTTTCACTGTTAGCAATTTTAAGCAGCATTGTTTTAAATACAAAGCAAACCTCTCCCTCCTTCCAAATCTTATTTTAGACAAGATATTGGTCTCATTTTGCATATACCATATGGCATCATACTGTATTCCTGCAGGGGAAACCCCAGGACTCTAGGGAGGTAGGACCTTGCACTAATGCCCGGGGTATTTATTCCGGCAAAGATATTTGATTTTTCAGTAGACAGCATGTTTCCATCCAAGTTGCTAAAAAATAGAAATATTACACATGGCAACGATGGCCTGATGGTACCAACAGACACATAAGTAACTATTCATGGAAGAAGGTCAGTTGAGTTCATGTGTGTAGTGTTTGCAGAACTGAGCACATGTACTGTGGTAATCTGTACACTGTCCTTTTGTCTTGCTAATAATTTACTCCTGCTGGGCAGTTCTCCAAAAAAGACGTAAACTTCTTCCCATGTGAGGTCTCCATTTAATTGTAAAATGGAAAAAAGTTACTCAAATCAGGGTGTAAAGCTTAACGTTTAGCACTGATGTGAAAAAATGAATTCTTAAAAATATAGTTACAGAGCAAGTCTCTAATCAACAGGAGGAACTATCCTGTAGCCCGTCTTGGGGTAAAAATCATTTAAGGAAATTTTTGGTAGATTTCTTGCTTATTCACAGAGTGAATGTTTAAACAGACAAGCAAAACACCAAGGTAGGAGTTCTTAAACTTTTTCTTAGAACAGACCACGTTTTAACAAAACAGTTGTTTCATGGATCGCCTCCAATTCACAAACCCAAAATAATGCTGTGGAAACTACAGTAATTACTTATATGTTAAAGTAATACTGTATTGGGGAAGTATGTTTGTATTTCCAGTTGTCTTTTAATTACATTTAGCAGCAGGAAACAAAAAAGCCAGCACCTAGGGCTCTGATCCTGCAAATCCTTAAGCAATCTCACTGACTTCAGTTGGGTCTATTTGAGTAAACCCCAAACAGAACCTATGCCTTGAAGTCAATAAGACTGCTAAACTGTTTAAAATTAAGTATATGTTAAGTGCTTTGCTGAATCAGTGCCAGAGTTCTCAGCATCTTATAGATCCAAGTCCTGTCTCCTATTGCATACAACAGAGTCTTTCCATTGATTTCAAAAGTAGATGGACCTTGTCCTATGGAAAGTCCACATTAGTGAATGATTTTAAGCCTTTGCTTACAACTGTTTCCCCCTAAAACAGGAGAGTATAAAAAGTACAGTACTAAGCATTTACAGCTTTTTCACATTCCTTTTGAATATTACTATGACTTTTAAAAACCCCACAGAGCAAGTGTTTTTGTTTACCCTTTCACGGACAAAGTACAAAATATTTTTCCTTTAAATTAATTTTAAGCAAATGTCCTACATCCAACTTACCATCATGCAGTTCTGCAGATTTCATTAACAGTGATTTAATAAATATAGGAAGGAACACGACCTCTTGGTCACACGACACTCAGAAATGAATATCCGTGAAACATGGCCACAAACATATACATATAAAATACATTTCAGAAAATATCTTCTGAAAGTACCTCCTGCCCCCCAGCCACATACATTATTTTAAAAGCTAAAATATCTTGCTAATAACATTTTGAGAACTGAGCTTAAAGACAATAATTGAAAATTGACTATGGAGGTTGGGGTGGAAGGGGGAGAAAGATTTGATTGTACCTTTGTACACAAGCCTGCCATAATTTTCCAATTGCTAACCCCTAAAAGCACTGTCCAGATATGTACCAGCAATTACAGATATGGTAACAAACCTGCTTTGCCCTTAATTCTTCCTTTTCATTGCTGTGTCTCTGCATATTTTCTCTCTCTTCCTCGACTTTCCCTCTCCATAGCTCAGTGAAGTGACCCTTCCAAGATTCCATCAGCCTTCCTGTTTGCCATCTAGTGCATGCGGATCTCAGAAAACCATGGGCAGCCTATAGCAATCCTCAAAGTGGTGAGAAATATCCCACTCCCAAAATGCAAATATCTCTGACTGCCTTCAGCTTCAACTCTTTGTCATCTCCTTCCAATGCAGCCTTCACCCTGTAATGATTTATGATTTAAAAAGTACATGGCACTTTTGCGTCTCATCATTTTTTCCCTTTAAATAAGAAGTGTAAGCTCACCCTGTTAAAATGACGGGGCAAAGCATAGTTAAAATTCCTAGAGCAATTTTAACCCACATATGCAGTATTTGCTATTCTTCTTTTGGTTAAATGTATAACTTAATATAGGTCTTTTAAAGATCACATCTTAACAGGTACTGTTTCATGGCTGGTCTGCCCTCCGTATCTGGCCTGAAAACGTCAATGCCTGACTCTATTACCCTATCTCCTGCCTCTTCCTCATTTCTATACTCAGCAAGAGCACCATGTTTAACCATTGCCTAGATTTTCTCACCTCCAGCTCTGCCTTGGATCCCTTCCCATCTGGATTCCACCCTCTCCACTCAATTTAAATCCCTTTCACCATAGTCTTTGGCTAAGTCTCGGGACCGCTACTTCATCCTTATCCTCTGTGATTTCTCTGCTGCTTTTGGTGCTGGTGATTATTATTCTCTCCCCCTTGACAATGTAACATTAGAAGACTTCTTTGTGATATTGACCCTCTTGGTTTTCCTCCTACCACTCTGACAGTTCCTTCAGCTTCTCTTTCAGTGGGACCTCCTCTACCCCTCTTCCTTTTTTTTTGGCCCCCTCCCTGATCTCCTCATTCTACACCCTGGCAAGCACATCCATTCACAGTGCTTCAGCTACTGTCTCTATGGTGATGATTTGGAAATCTACCACTCCTCCCCTGAACTTCTGATTCCATTCTTGTATTTCAGGGAGTCTCTTCTTGGATGTCTTGTCATCTGCTTCACATGGACATATCCAAAATCAAATTCCTTCTCTTCCCTCCAAAACCCTCTGCATTTGAACTCTCTGTCTCTGTCAACAAGACTATCAACCACCTTGTCACTTAGGCCTCTAATTTTACTTGAATGTTTGATTCATTCTCTGGCCCATACATCCAGGCTGTATCCAAATCCTGCTGCTGCTTCCTCCTCAACACATTCAGGATCCGTTCTTTACTTTCCATCCTTGCAACTAAATCTCTCATTCTCTCATTATATCCCACTTTGACTAGTGCAACATCCTTCTCTCTGGCCTCTGTAAAGCCCACATTGCTTCATTCCAGTCCATATAAAATGCTGCAGCTAAACTTATCTTCCTTGTCCATTGATTTGATTGTGATTCTCCTCCTCAAGTTGTTCCGCTGCTTCCGTTTCTGTTATTGTATCAAGAGCCAGGACAATGTGACATGTCAGGTTTCTGCAGCCTACCAGTAAATGCTCTGTGAGTCACAGTTTGGGAATCTCTGTCTTCATATTTTATTCTTTATGACCCTGATCCTGCAAACCCATAAGGCTACTCATGTGCTTAAAGTTAAGCTTGTGAATAAGTATTTGTAGGATCAGAACCTACATTTTTAAAATTTACCCCAACCCTGACCCCGCTTCTGACTGAGTCGTTCAATGTGGTCAAGTAAATGTTCTTGAAGGATTCACCTTTTGCATATCCTGGCTATTTCAAACCAGCAACCTTATGGTTGTATTGACATCATTATTCCATTTAACTGTTTTTATTGTTCTTTCCATTTAAAAAAACTTGACTACATCAGAAAAGAGCCGATAAATGATTTTTATTGTTAAATCTCAAGATCTTAATTGAAGAGCAGATTGTCACACCTTCACAAACTATGCAGCAATCTTTCCCCTGCCTATAACTAGCAGTTGGTGGATTATGTCAATGTACTGTGTGGAGGAGCAGATCATATCAGAGTGGATACCTGTGTGCATTACAGAGGGGTGTAAAGCGAGAGGGTTTGGTAGCTCTTTCCAGTCAAAGATTTAAGGAATCATCATTTTTGATTGATACTTTGAACATAGTTCTCTGTTATTTATGTTTGGGAGCATGATTGAACTGTTTGAAATGAACCTCCTTGGGATTTGTTATCAAAGCACAGTCTGTGAGAATCTGGTACACTGCATGCACTGTATTGTGTACTTCTGTATCTCTCTAATGGTTGTATTCTCAGCTGGTGTAAACTGACATAGCTCTATTAAAGTCAACAGAACTATACCGATTTGCACCAACTAAATAACTGATCAGTGGTTTGAATTAGTCATGGCCTCATTTATACAGCTCACTCCAACAGTCAGATTTAGATACTAAGGGAACACTAAATTACACCAGCTGAGGATCAGGCCATAAAAGTTCATTTTGGTCTTTATCAGATTGTTGGATGCTATGGTAGCTCCATGGTGATAGATTACACCATGTTCCATCTCCCTCTAGATTTCCCTGTCTGATCATCTCACTGAGGAGCTGAAGAACTACCACCTTAATCTGCAGGGTAGAAAATGCACCCAGTGTACAGTACAATAGACAAAGTACAAATAAGAGCAAAAGTTTCCTGCATTGAGAAGGGATCCAGTATAAATCCTGTGTTATGGGCATTCATGACAAGAAAAGATGATGTTAACCTCCTGGCGTCAATGTCACGTGCTATAAACAGTGTGATATGACAAACACAGACTGGAGGCCGCTTGTGTTCTGCACTCCCTCATCTGGTACTGCAACTCCCAGATCTCTGGATGTGCATGCTCTCTCTCTCTCTCTCTCACTCACTCACTCACACACACACACACACGCACTTCAGTGAGCTTAGTCAATGCCACTGTGCCACTGGCTGCCAAAATTATGGTTTCAGCACCACAGACAGTTCCTTAAAACATCACCACAAGCTAGTATATGGGAGATCTTTGACTTTCCTGACCTTGCACGGAACTGTTTTGTCCATAATAAACTAAGCATTAATTGTACTGCTAGTCTCTCTCTAGAGAGTAATGTATCTTGGCATGTATCTGGGGATGGCTGCTATCCCAAATGCTCTTACGTTATCACCTTGGTCTAGTAGAGTAATTTTTACTGCTTTTACTACATTTTTTGTTCATCTTTCATCTCCATCCTCTGAAGCGTCAGAGATGGGCCATGGCTGGAGATGGGACATTAGGCATGGTGAGTCAGGGATCTGAGGTGGCATCCTCTTTGGTGGCTGGTTCTTGATCACATGCTCAGGGTCTAACTAAGGGGTCTCAAGCATTTGGCCCGCGGGCCGCACGTGGCCCGCGGGGTTCTTATCTGTAGCCCGCCATGCTCCCTGCAACAACAAAGGCAGCCTCCTCAACATACTGGCCAAATTCATCTTTGGTGTAAACCAACTGATGACAATGGAGTTAGACCAGGGATGAATGTGGTTCAATGAGCTTATTTCCGTTAGGCTGAGTCTGTGGGGCCTTCCTTTCTGAATAGAAAAGAGGAAAATAGAAAAAATAAATTGCTCAACAGCTTTGGATGAATTTAATGTTGCAGAGGGACACTTTGCATTGGTCAATAAAACATTTCATCTTGATGGTGTCTCTCAGCTCTGGATTCTGCCTCTACAGTTAGGTGATCCTCAGGATACTGTGCACTTGGAGTATAATAAAGGCACTGATGGAGCAGTATGCCTGTGAAGAGACTAAGTGATTCCACAAGACTAAGAAACTGTGCTTCTGTTTTGCAGCTACATTGGAAGGAAAACCTACTGCAGAAGGATCTGGAGGCGAAAACAGTACCAACTAGCTGCATCTCTGATCTGGCAGTTTGGTTTTTCCATTGTCAGGATAGAACAATGTAAATAATCCATGAGCACTTTATAGAAAATAACTTTCCTCACTCTGGCCCGTTTCTTTTTTCTGCATGCTGCTCCATGAGGGGGCAAATTGCTCATCTGAAATATTAGGAAGCAACTGCTCTTTTCACTGTTAGCTGTATGTCCAGTTCTTAATTTATTCCAGGGCTTACCAGGCCTGTGTCCTGGCACCTCTAGGCTTGGCCGTCATAGTTCCAGCATCTCTGAACTTGCCATGTCAGTTGTGAAAGTAAAACAATTGTGTGAGCCCCAGCACCTAATTGCATAAGTCCTGGCATCTTTAATTACAAATTATGTCCCTCAGCCAAAGAGAAAGTGACTCAGACTATAGAAAGGATCTAAGATGTTGTCTGGAGGGGCTTCAAGATTCCTCAGTGTTTTCAATGGGAAGCTGTTGAGTCAGGGAAGTCTAAACAGCTAACATGAATGGTTTTAGGACAGAATGTGACACTTAGCAAATGAGAACTCAATTCCATGGGGAATAAACCTACCCAGAGAATGTTCCTAATCATGTTCTCTCCATAGAACAGAACTCCATAACTGTATGGGGAAAGGAAAGGGCAATTAGCTCTGAATTGGAGTTAGTTCTTTAATGATCACTGTGCTGTCAAATATACTTAATGAGATGATAAGCTACTTTCTGGGTATAGAGACGTGCAATAGGTTGGAGGGCAAGGTGGGGAGTTGTGATAGGATTCCTGGGGTGCAATCTGAACTGTGAGACCATTGGGCCCTGTGTCCCTTTAACCTGAGCTCCCTCTCAGATGTCTCATGCTGTGACAATCTGCAAACCTCTGGCAGGTACTGCACTTACATGGATATCCACAGGAAGGGACATGCCCAGCTGAGTTACATGAATGCTTCTCCCAGACACTCATGAACTAATAATAAAGAGGCTCCAGACAGTTCCCCCACAGTCCCACAGCCTTGCACCCCAGACCAGTGTAAGTTTATAACCCAGTCCACCCTCCCTCCATGTGGTAAGGACATGCACCAGTTTTTGTACCTGAGCTGAGGTTTCCCAAGCACTTCAAGCAAAATACACTGTTTTAGGTAAAGGATAAAACAGATTTATTAATTACAGAAAGAGAGATTTTAAGTGATTATAAAGTGGCAGGCAGAAAAGATCTGAGAGAGTTACCAAAGAAAGCAAAAGAAAAATGTACAATGTAACTCTTAAACCTTATTACACTCTGCAGTATTTAGATCAGCAATTTTCCCACCTCATGGGATGTTGTAGTTCTTAATACGCAGGCTTCCCTTTCAGCTTGGACCAGTTTCCTCAGATGGCCTTTGTCTTCTCTTCATTCCAGATGCTTCCAGTGAAGGTAGGGGAGGAGAACAGCAAAAATGTGCTGCCACAGTGTCCTATTTTATTATCCTTAGACCACATGCCTAGAAGATATGTCCTGGTGAGCTTTGCTGAGTCACCGGGGTGGGCAATCCCCCTGAGGTAGTCTTGTGCAAATGAGTCATAGAGGTAAGCAGTCCCCATTGTGTTGTGCTTGGGCAACTGTCGTTGGATTGTAAATCCCTTGATTACAATGCCCCTACTGATGAATGGTTATTGAACACCCTCATAGGCACGGGTCTTTGTATGTCACTAGCAAATTTACAGCATATTTCAGTAACAACCAGACAGCAAAACTCATAACTTCACACACACTAATGAATACATATTTGGACAGAACTACGGGTTTCAGCAGATCATGGCCTTTCATATGATATCTTACAAGGCATGCTTTGTATGAAATATATCATAACTATATGAATGATGAATATGGGGATCCCCGGGTGCTGCTTTGAGACACAGGGTGTCACAGGAGTCCAGTAGCTACAATAGGTTGCCACACAAAGTAAATGGGTCAGTGAAGGAACGTCAGTGAAGATCAGAGTAATTTACTTGTCTGCAAAATCCAAGTCTTTGCAGATTAAACAGATTGTGCCCTAGTTCGTAAGACTTCAATATGCCATTGGAAATATATTGGTTCACTGGAGTGGAGCTGAAGTCCTTTAAATGAAATGCAGTGCCTGCCTTGCCTAGTCCATGAAACTAAAATCTCCTGACCCCTTTCTGAACTGCAACATTCTAAAACGTGAGTGTTAATTTTCCAGTACCTGTAGAGAAGGCACAGAATAGCAATGGATACTTGCTTTCATGGATTCCTGATCTTGGCATGGTGCTATGCTTGTGATACTAGGTCATCAGGCAAAGAAAACCCCTTAGGAGTTGTAAGCCTGCATCCCTTTCATAGGTGCTATCCCTGCACTCTTATGAAAACCCAGATTCTGAATCCCATATGAGCTCTAGTTTCTTTTTATTGGTTGTCAGTTCACTTTGCATGTGATTCCATGACTTAGGCTCTTTGGTGGCAGTTGTTATTTGCCATCATCCCATGATGAAAGAGATGTTGCAAACTTTATAGCTGACACGAATCATGAAGCAGGAAGAAAAACTGCCATTATTGAACAAGATGTGAACACAATACACCCTTGGATTTTTTATTTCTCATGTCTTACATAATCCTGTTGTCTTGAAACCTACACGAAGAGGCAAAATGGATTCTTGACCTCTTTTGCATTGGTTCCATATTCCCATCTCTGTGGGGGAAACATGTTAGCTGATCAGCTCAGATCTGTGACCCTTTATTGTTATGAAAATTGTTGTTAACACTATTAATAACTTAACATATTGCAGTAGCATTTAAAGATCTCAGTTAGGTCAGGGCCCCATCCTGCTAGTGCTATACAAACATATAATAGAGACAATCCTTGCCCTGAAGAATTTACAACCTAAATTATTTTTTGTAGCCCTTCATTTATAAAACCAGGTGCCTTAGATACTCTTAGCACAGTTGTGCAGGGCACAGGAAGAAGAAACTATTGTAGCAGCAAACAAAGTACTAACAAACTTCAACAGGGCTTTATTTAACAACAGTGAAACCTCTTTACAAGCAGCATCTAAAACACCACAGAAACATTTAACTAATGTGTGTAAAACTCCCCTAAATATTACCTGAAATAGTTTTTCTGACCACAAATTGTCATAATTTGAAAATCTGATATCTCAGGCAGATCCCAGGCTAGAACCAAGTGCTGTGTTTTCCATCAGGATGCTGGGAATCTCCCCTTTCAGTGCTATAAACTCCTGTTTCAAGCTGTTCAGGGTTATGTAATGTCAGAGCTTGAATCGTCACTGGCCATTTGACTGGGCCTCAGAGGCTTTGGGGAGGTGCGTGTGAGCATGGGGGGAAGGGAATCTGCATTCAGCAGAAGGATGGAAATATTTTTGTCAGCTGTGTGATGATGCTTGGGAGCTTGGAATGTTTAGAGTAAGTCCCAGTAGAGGTAATTTAGCACATAGCTCTGCAGTTTACCATGTAGTTAGACTGAAATGTTTGAACAGCCAAGTACAATGTGCAGAATAATGTCCTTAAGGTGCCCTCTAGTGGCTTGTAGCAGAGATCAAAGCAAAACGAAGTTCCATTTGACTGAATTTATTACAGGGCAGAAGGACCCCAGCCTCTCAGTCCAGCTAGGAATTGAAGAGGCCATTGCAACTATTAGCAGCAGCACAGAATGTGAAAAGTAAAGAATGTAGCCCATCTTGGCCTCAAGATCTGTGCAGAATGGGGAGACTATCCCCACTGTTCAAATGCCCACAAAAGCCTGGATGCTAATATGGCTAGTGCAGTTGGCTGTGAAAAGAAAGTGGAAATAAAATCAACAAGTGGATATTTGAATTGATTTTTTTTAAAGTGCAGCAGCAACACATGGGGATAATTTCTTTTATGTTCTTACAAAGTATCTAGGTACAAGAACTGCAAGGTTGAAACAACTGGAGCTAAAGTTACAGGGCCAGATTCTCAGTGCTGTTGTAAATTGACACCATTTAAAGTCAATGGAACTATGCCAAATTGCACCAGCTGAGCATTTGGCCCATAGTTTTCTAGAGTACCATAGTTTGGTTGAAAGGTAAACAAAACACAAACCAAGCAATTCCATTTTTAATCTCAAAATGCATTAAGTGAATTAATTGTGCCGTGTGAGCTACTAAGGTCTAGGTGGCCTCCTAGTGTTTCAGGAACTTCACTTGTATGAGGTCAGATAAAATAATCCCTTCTTTATCTATCTCTGTTGCTGCACCAAATCATGAACTATAAATACATGCTTGAAGCTGACACTTTCCCATACCATCCAACTCTCTAGTTTCCTTGGAAAGTGCCAGCATTCTTTGCGCGGATACTCTTCCTGGGGAAAACTTTCAAGCAGCAAAAATTTTTCCCATGAAAGATGGCCGAAGATTTCAGCTCACCACAGAATATTTGCAAAGCAAAATGCAGATGTTTTTCCAAGTTCTGCTCACATGACCTTTAATTTAAAATGTTTCCCTTTAAAACTTGTGGCCTATAAACATGCCTGAGGGAGTTGACCACAGTCATTTAGAAATCAAAAGCTCTAGACATGTGGCTGAAATATGGCTGGGAGAAAAATAGAACATAATATATTAACTGACACCAAAAGTAACTTGAAATGAAACTGTTTAATTATGATGTTTTCCAGCAGGATCTTGGAGATTGAGGAAAGAAGGGAAACAAGGTTGATTTTGCAGTTTTCAGTAATTTATGCAGTGCTGCATATTGTCATTCAATATTTTTATTTAGCTTTTGGTTTGTAAAATGCACCTATCAAGCTTTCCATATACTTGTACGTCATATGAAACACATTAAATAATGACGTCAACAATTAACAAAGAATCAGAGGGATAGCCGTGTTAGTCTGGAATTGCAGAAGTGACAAAGAGTCCTGTGGCACCTTAAAGACTAACTAAAGTATTAGAGCATAAGCTTTCGTGGGTTAATACCCACTTCGTCGGATGCATGCAATGGAAGGGCATGGTTACACTTACAGGATTATAGTGCTTCTGGTTATAGCGGTCCCCGTATATAGCAATAGGTATAGCGCTATTGCGTGTCCACACTGAGATGCGCCAGCGGTATAGCATGGCCACATTTGCGGCACTTCAGGCAGCATTAAGAGCAGTGCATTAGGGCAGGTGTCCCACAGAGCACCTCTTCCCGATCTGGCACAATGACTTGTGGTAGTGGGGCATTGCTTGCGGGGCATTCTGCATCCTGTTCCAACTACCCAGGATGATTCATGTCATATCCCAGCAATCCCGTGTTTCTGTCCACCTCAGGCGCCACCTTTCAACGGTTTCAGCAAGGCACGCTCCATTGTCCATTTTCATGTCCCACAATGAATCCCCAACTGCTGAAGGACACGCTGACGACTGTCGCCAGCACATCTCAGTGTGCAGTGGAGTTAATCCTTGACATGCAAGGTGACAGCGATGGGTCTGAAGACAAGATCAAAGCGGTGAACGCATTTGACACGAAGCTTCTTGTCTCATTAACGGACATGCTCACGGCCATGGAACGCCACTTCTGAGCACGGGAAACGAGCACTGAGTAGTGGGATCGCATCATCATGCAAGTCTGGGACGACAAGCAGTGGCTGCAAAACTTTTGCATGAGAAAAGCCACTTTCATGGGACTGTGTGCTGAACTCGCCCCCGCCCTTCAGCGCAAGGACACCAGATTGAGAGCTGCCCTCCCAGTGGAGAAGCGGGTGGCTATTGCGATCTAGAAGCTGGCCACCCCAGACAGCTACCAATCGGTGGCCAACCACTTTGGGGTGGGAAAGTCGACCGTTGGAGTTGTGCTGATGCAAGTGTGCAGGGCCATTAATCGCATCCTGCTATGAAAAATTGTGACTCTTGGTAACGTGCATGACATCGTGGCTGGCTCTGAAGAAATGGGTTTCCCTAACTGTGGAGGGGCGATAGATGGGACCCATATACCTATTCTGGTGCCTGACCACCTAGCAGATAAGTACATTAAGCAAAAGGGGTACTTCTCCATGGTTCTCCAGGCGCTTGTGGATCACCGTGGGTGTTTTACTGACATTAACGCAGGCTGGTCTGGAAAGGTGCATGACGCATGCATCTTTCGCAACACCAGCCTGTTCAAGAAGCTGCAAGCCGGAACTTTTTGCCCAGACCAGCAGATCCCCATGGGGGAAGTTGAAATGCCCATCGTGATTCTTGGCGACCCCGCTTACCCTTTAATGCCCTGGCTCATGAAACCCTACACAGGAAGCCTGGACAGCAGCCAGGAGAAGTTCAGCTACAGGCTTAGCCAGTGTTGAATGACTGTGGAGTGTGCTTTTCGGCGTCTCAAAATGCGCTGGCGCTGTCTTTATGGGAAGCTAGACTTGGCTGAGGGAAGTATCTCCATGGTTATTTCCGCATGCTGTGCCCTACATAATCTTTGTGAGTGGAAGGGCAAAGGCTTCATTCAGGCATGGTTCTCGGAGGTTCAACACCTGGAGGCCACATATGCACAGCCAGAGAGCAGGGCTTTTAGAGGGGCCCAGCGTGAGGCTGTGAGGATCAGGGATGTCTTGAGGGAGCATTTTGAGGTTGAAAGCCAGTTCTAATGGGAAGTGCAGAGGGAGGGAGGGTGCAATCTTTTAATACGAAAAGGCATTCGCTTTTCTGTAGCCATTAATAATTTATGTACACTGAATAAAGAAACCCATTTATTAAAAAGACAATTCATTTATTCAACAGCTACTTCAGTTGCTGAAAGGAAAGGTTATGATGCATGTGGGGGGGAAGCGGGGGGAGGTGCAACTGGGGTGGGATGGGGTCAGTCAGAGATTGGAATATGTCCGGATCTCAGACTCTCCAGTGCCCTCAGAGTTGCCATGTCCTCCGAACCCCATTTGCGGAGGGCAATAAGACATGTTATTAGGCGTTGAGTGCAGTGGATAAGGGTCCTGGGTTTGGGGGTTGTTTGGTGAAGACAGGGAGGTTGGAGGCAGCTGTGGGTGGTAATAACCAGATAGCTGATGATAGTGGCCTGGAGGGTACAGAAGAGGAAGGGTTTTGGGGCAAATGATAAAGGGGGCGGAGAGCGCGGTGCTTCTCCTCCTGAATGACGACAATCCACTGCATAGTCTCTAATTGAAGCTGCAGTAATGAGAACAGCTTATCGGTGGTTTCCCGCCTGTGAATCGCGTTCTCCTGCCGCGCCTTCTCCCTCAACTTGCTCTCATTCTCCCTCCACCTCTGTGCAATTCGATTCTGCATTACAGCCTGTTGCATTACTTGCTGTACTAGATCCTCTTTGCTCTTTCGTGGCCTCTTTCTCAGTCGCCTCAGCCTGTCAGCTGTTGATAACAGTGATGGCACAGGGCTCAAGGTCGAGAAAATGAAACATATAACAGAGGCTCCCTTTTAAACAGCAGACATGCCGATGATTCCCCCGCATTCCCCGTTTGCCTGTCCCACAGAAAGCACACAGACAACAACGGAGCCCCTGCCACGGTGAGTCCTCTCCAGAGGCAGAGGGAATGATTGTTTCCCTGCCGTGCTGTGCTATGGCTGGGGGGAGTGCAGAGAAGAGGCGGGAGCCCTACTCTGAACGCTATCCCAACATTCTCCGTAGGTGTTCGTCCTGGAAGATAACTCGCTGCTGTGGGTGACCGAGGAAGAAAGGGAGGGCATTCTAATGAGATGCGGCTTCCACCCAGGGCCATATGCAGCTTGCCTCTGTGCAGCAATGCTCCCCCCACCCATCGTAGCACAGTGGCGGGGACTAGTGACCGGGACCGGGACCACGCTGGCTCTCCCGAGAAACCTGCGCAGGCGCATTGCAAGCACTCTTATTGAGACCTTTGAAGAGATTACTGATGATGATTACCATGATGTGATAGACTACATCAATGCACTATTCCACATGTAGGCAAGCATGCAAGCATCCCTTTCCACCCCAAGCTTCCTGCCTTCCCAATAGAAAAGCAGCTTTACCTCCACAATCCGCTGCTGCACTGCCCCCCGCAACCGCCAGACGCTGCGGCTGGCTGCCCTCCTCCTGGCCTGAGAAGAGCTCCTGGCTGCATGTGTTCTGGGACTCCTCCATGCCCTGGGTCGCTGCTGCCTCCTCCTCCTCCACTTCATCCTCCTCCTCTTCGTCCTCCTCTTCTCCCTGCTGTTCACTGGTTGGCTAGGAAGTGTCCGTGGTGGTCGATGGAGTGCACGTAGGATCACCACCAAGTATCGCGTGCAGCTCCTTATAAAATCTGCAAGTCACCGGGGCTGCCTCGGAACGGCCGTTTGCCTTGCGGGCTTTGCGATACGCATTCCTAAGCTCCTTTACCTTAACACGGCACTGCAGAGTGTCCTGCTCATGGCCTCTTTCCGCCAAGGCCCGTGATATCTGCCCATAGGTATCATAATTCCTGCGGCTAGACCGCAGCTGAGACTGAACAGCCTCTTCTCCCACAACAATTGATGAGGTCCAGCACCTCGCTATTGCTCCACGCTGGGGATCGCCTATTGCGAGGAGGCATGGCACATGGAGTCATGATCAAGCAGAATGATCACCTGCAAGGGTTCCCTGAGAGCACTCCATGCTTGGCTGGAGCAAACAGGAAGGCGATTTTCCAATTTCCCTGGAAATTTAAAGGGCGCGTCTGACGTGTGGTCACCTGAGGACAGGACAAAAGAGTTTGCAAGTGATGACCAGAGTGGCTTGAACGGGAATTATGGGATGGGCTGGAGGCCAATTAATGCGCAGTGGGTGTCCACATTCTCGCTGTAGCGCTACAGCAGCTGCGCTACAGCCCTTATTCCCCGTGTGGAGGTGGATTACCAGTAGCGCTATAACTCTGAGGTTATAGCGCTCTACGTGCCTCTCCAGTGTGGATGGGTAGGAGGTTATAGAGCTCCTGGCAGCTTTATAGCGCTATAAAGTGCCAGTGTAACGAAGGCCAAAGTATCCAGGGGCAGGTATAAATAGGTAGGCAAGAACCAGGTTGGAGATAACAGGGTTAGTCCAATGAGGCTGAACCAGCTTGTTATCTCTAATCAGGGAAGGTGAGGTATTCCTCTAGCAGCTGAACTGGAGGTGTGAATAGCAAGAGAAGAGAAGCTGCTTTTGTAGTTAGCTAGCCACTCGTAATCTTTGTTCAATCCTTGAGTGCTGGTATCAGATTTGCAAATGAATTGCAGCTCTGCAGTCTCTCTTTGCAGTTTGGCCTTGAAGTTTTTTTGCTGCAAAATGCTGACCTTTCAATCTTTTATGGTGTGTCCAGCGAGGTTGAAGTGTTCTCCTACAGGTTTTTGTATATTGCCATTCCTCATATCTGATTTGTGTCCATTTATCTAAAGGATAAAGGATAAATGGACACAATTCAGATATCAGGAATGGCAATATACAAAAACCTGTAGGAGAACACTTCAACCTCGCTGGACACACCATAAAAGATTGAAAGGTCAGCATTTTGTGTCCTGTGCTTGTTTGCCAGGCCCACAATCAGCATTCCACTGTATCAACCTGCCCCACTGCCGCCTTGATGTCCCAATTGCCCACATCCTGTGCTTTGAGGGAAATCTGTGTCCATGTCCTCCTTACAATCATCCTTGGACTGGCATCTTCTAGCCAGGTTCTGCACATACTGCTGAATAATGCGCGAAGTGTTTACAATGCTCACAGCAGCAGTGGTGAGCTGAACGGGCTCCATGCTTGCAGTGCTAAGGCGTCTGCACGGGTAATCCAGGAAAAAAAGATGCAAAATGATTGTCTGCCATTGCTTTCATGGAGGGAAAGAGGGAGGGAGGGAGGGAGGGAGAGGAGACTGGAGACATATATCCAAAACCATCAGCGACAATGTTTTTGCCCCATCAAGCATTGGAAGCTTAACCCAGAATTCCAATGGGCAGCTGCTATCCGAACAGACATTACATGGGTTGAATAAGATGGAATCCTTTTTCACTCCAACTTCCTTGCATGAACATTATAGCAAGGCACAATCTAGGCCTTGGGGGTTTAGCCATATGATTTGCTCTGATTTTATTGCACACTGAGTGGCTACATAAAACCCCATGCATCACCTGAAAATCACTTTGCATTGTATTACAATTTGAGAAGTATCTGCAGTACTTATTATCCCTTTAATAAATCCAGGCTTCTGTCTTTTTCTTTTCTTTTTTTTTTTTTTTTTTGGTAAGGAGATGTTTTCATTGTTGCTTTGCTAATATTTTTCATATCCATATTAAATAAAACACTGCTGTAAATACCTTTCTTACGTCACTTCCCATGGGTCCAGATATTAGTCCAAGTTAGATATCCAGTTGGCTCCCTGCTTTTAAAGCTTTGCTCTGGATCATGGCCAGGGCCTTTGCAAATAAACTCTGAGGGTTTCTACAAACAGTGAACAGAGGCTACTGTAACCATCTCTGTTATTCATCATCAACTCCTTTACTTATTGGAATTCTGTAGACTTTAAAACTAGCCAAATAGTCTTCCTGGAGACATATAATCTAACCCAAAATAAAACAGAAGTTATTAAAAAGGCCTTATGATTTGCCAAGAAGGGTAATGATATTAATTATGCAGTAAAGAATAACCGTGTGTTCTTTTGTTGCTTTAAAAGATTAAAATAGTCTCCTCAAGCCAAACAAGTAAGTCCAGGCAATGAACTGTATATGGTAATTGTACCACTTTCTTTGTCACATTGAAGAAAATATCTCCAGATGAAATCCTGGGCCCACTGAAGTAAATGGCAAAATCCTCATTGACTTCAGCAGAGCCAGGATTTCACAGTCTATGTTTTGTTTATAGGTGACTAGGTATAGAGACAAGACAGGCTCAAAAGATGAAGGCTATATAGGGTTAGCCAGACCAGATGAACATATAGGTACTTTAACATGGGCATGATTCTTAAGGAACCCTAGTATTTTAAAATAAAAATGTGTTGAACCTGTATAGAAAATTTTAGGTATCCTAAGAGGTGGAGTTTTCCTATAACTTTGAGTAGATGAATATGTGTGTAACAGGGCAGTCTGCCCCTTTTAGGGTCAAAGGGCCTTGGGCCAGCCTGCCCTATTCAGTTAGTTCCCTCCATAATTAGCTGCCTCTCAGCCTGAAGGCTGGACTAACAAAGTAGGTGCTGGCCTGATCAACATCTGTGCTTCATATAAAGCGCTGAGCAAACTCGGAGATAGGAACTACAGGAAACAGGCTGTATTAGGCTCTGGGACTAGCAAAGGGGCTCTGAGGTAGAGCATGTAGGAAGCAAGGTGGGCTTTGGGAGAAGCTGCTACAGTTAATGGGAACCTACTAGGAAAAAGAGTCTCTAGGGAGAAAGCCCTAGGAGATGGTGCTCAGATAAAAGAGCAAAGAAGAATTCTGCAAGGCCTGGGAATAGAGGTACAGAGCAGGGAACTTCAGTGAGTGATAGACTATGAGAGGGACTCTAGGGAAAGCAGTCTAGGAGTCAGTGCTCTACAGCAGAGAAGGGAATGACTTAAAGGTAGACTAGAAGGAGGACAAGAACTGAACCTAGAATGTGGGCTGGAAAATAGTTCAAGAAAGACAGAAGAATCATAGAATCTTAGGACTAGAAGGGACCTTGGGAGGTCATCTAGTTCAGTCCCCTGCACTCTATGCAGGAATAAGTATTATCTAGATTGGGGTGGGCAAACTATAGCCCGCGGGCCACATCCGGCCCATCAGACCATTTAATCCGGCCCTCAGCTCCTGCTGGGGAGCGGGGTCGGAAGGGGCAGATTTACCATGAAACACTCAGTGCCTTGGCACGAGGGCCCCAGTGCTGGGCACTCGGGCAGCTCAGAACCGGCACACCCCCTGTTGGGGGGTGGGGAGCTGCTCCATGGGAGGGTGGCTGCTGGGGTAAAAGCTGTGGGGGGCAGGAGAGCAGGAGGGAGGCTCACCCACAGTCTCAAGGGAGCAGGCGGGAGGTGCGGGTGGCGGGACACTGCGAATGCCGGCCGGAGGACTCAGGAGTACAGAGCAGCCGTGCGGCTGGCCGGAGAGAAGCTGTGCTTTGAAAGGGAAACCTCCACTTCTCTCCGGCTGCATGGCTACCCCTGCTCCTCCTGAGTCCTCCAGCCCGCGCTCACAGGGTCAGATTCAGGAAGGGGGCGGGGCTTTAGGGGCTGCAGCCCAGGACTCCGGGGCCCACTTAGCCTTGGGCCCTGGGCTGCAGCCCCTAAAGCCTTTGTGTTCCGGCCCTGCCTGGTGGGGAGAGGAGGGGAAGGCGGCTCCAAGAATTGCGGCCAGTGGGAACTGCGGGGGGGCGGTGTCTGAGGAACAAGCACAGGGCCACGCGGCACCACCTGAACTCCCTGCACCCCCCGCACCAAATGGGAGCTGCCCCTGGTAAGTGCTGCAAACTCCAACCCCCTACCCCAACTCTGAGCCCCTCTGCCACCCCAACTCCTGGCCAGACCCTGCCCCATTCCAGCCTACTCCCACACTCTAACTCCCACCCACACCCTGCACCCTGAGATCCAGCCCGTTCCCGCATTCTAACTCCCTCCCAGACTCTGCACCCCCAGCCCTGAGCCCCAGGAGGAGAATGCAGGGAAAAAAGAAGAAAAACTGTGTGTGGGGGGAGATAAGAGAGAATGCTCCCCCAATGGGGGGGCAAAAATGAAGCTGAGCACAGGGCCCCACTAATTCTAAATCCGCCACTGGGGGCTGGAGGTTCGCCCCACTCTGGTCCTCCAGCTGGGGGATCAGGGGCTTGACCCACTCCGCCCAGCTCCCAGGAAGCAGCTAACATGACCTGCCTCTGGTCCCTACGTAGTATGTGGAGGCGTGGCCAGGCGGCTCTGCGTGCTACTGCATTCACAGCCACCACCCCTGCAGCTCCCATTGGCCACGTTTCCTGGCCAATGGGAGCTGCAGGGGTGGCGCCTGCAGATGGGGCAGTGCACAGAGCTGCCCAGCCATACTTTGGAGCAGGAGGGAGGACATGCTTCCAGGAGCTGATTGCGGTACCCGCCACCAGAGCCTGCACCCCTAAGACCACCCCATACCCCAATCCCCTCCCACAGCCCAGATCCCCTTCTGAACCTCTCGATCCCAGCCAAGCTCCCTCTTATACCCCCTCCTGCACCCCAAACATCTCACCTCAGCCCTACCCGAGAGCCACCGAGGTCAATGAGAAAAATTTTTCTCCCTCTTCTTGTAACAACTTTTCAAGTACTTGAAAACTGTTATGACGTCCCCTCTCAGTCTTCTCTTCTCCAGACTGAATAACTCATTTTTTTCAATCTTCCCTCACAGGTCATGTTTTCTAGGTCTTTAATCATTTTTGTTGCTCTTTTCTGGACTTTCTCCAATTTATTCACATCTTTCCTGAAATGTGGTGCCCAGAACTGGACACAATACTCCAGGTGAGACCTAATCAGTGCGGCGTAGAGCAGAAGAATTACTTCTCAAGCCTTGCTTACTACACTCCTGCTAATACATCCCAGAATGATGTTTGCTTTTTCTGCAGCAGTGTTACACGATTGACTCATCTTTAGCTTATGATCCATGAACCCCAGATCTCTTGTGTAGTACTTTTTCCTAGGCTTTCATTTCCCATTTTGTATCTGTGCAACTGATGTTCCTTTCTAAGTGGAGTATATGGCTTTGTTCTTATTGAATTTCATCCTACTTACTTCAGACCATTTCTCCAATTTGTCCAGATCATTTTGAATTTACTTTATCCTCCAGAGCACTTGCACCCCATCCTAGCTTGGTATAATCCACAAACTTTATAAGTGTACTTTCTATGCCATTATCTAAAGGGCTCAAAGACTCCATTTGGCAGGTCACTCATGTCTGTCCCCCAGAAATGCTGCACCCTTTGTGCTTGGTGCTTATTTCACTTATTTGGAAAAAATCTGTAGTGATTTCACAGTCATCAAGGCAGTGAAACTAATGTAAACCCAGGGTGAGGTAAGTATCAACCCATCTACAACTGTTGTAGTGGGTATGCACGCAAGTATGATAGACCTTCTGTGTGACCACCTGTCATCCTTGTCACTCTCCGTTAAGAAGAAAGTTAACACAGGCATATAATTAAAAGGCATAGCCATTTCAACCAATATTTACCTGTAGCTAAATTGCTGTTTGGTAATCATTTCAAAATAAAAGACTAGTAACACTTTAAAACAGCCAGTTTGGCTCCCAGGAAAACAGCATTACTTCCTCTAGTCCTTTCTGCAACTGTTTCAATGACCACACAAGAATAAAGCTTGTAGAATTGAATCTGTGGCTACCCACAGTGGCTAATAGAGGTGAAACAGTGCAAAGGACTCAGGAAAGCTCTGATTGCACATTAGGGAAACATAAGTAAGACAAAGGAGAAGGGGAACAGGGAATACTACCTATTGACTGTGATGGAGTTAGTAGTTGAATGACCAATGCAGACATGAGTAGAATGGAAAGGCTGACTTGGTCAATCTAAAGCTGATCAGAAACGGAAGGTGTGGGATAAGATCACAATGGGTATGAGTGCTCAGGGTTAATGCCATTACAAAACTTGAAGTTAAACAGAAAATAGAGATAAATGACTAACATCCAGTGTGCAAGAATATTGCCACAAAACTTCAAATTTAGTGTTTGAGGACCATATTGCTGATCTTAGTAAAGACATGAAGGTAGAATACAATTTTTGACTGGCAAGTATTACATAGTTTTTTAAATATTACCAGTTTCCTGGTTTTGACCTGTATCACTGTTATCACTGCAAGGAGTGTGTGTGCAGCATGCTTTTGAAAAAGTATGTCACTTTGAACAATCTTAGTGATTACAGACAGATACATATCAAAACCCCTCCCTCTCAGCTGTTACATGTAATTATTTGAACAAACTGTAATTCATAGGTAATTTGCATACTGGCCCACCTGAAGTCAGATACCTGATTAAATTTTCTCCTATGCCTTGCACTTGACAAAACACAATTTTGGTCTGGTCTTTGCACAAATTTTGAATCAGGATAACTACTTGTGTTAGGAATGTGATTTTTTTACCAGAATTAACAGAGGTGCTGGAACTACGGCTGTTACCACACCCCTTGTCTTGAAGTGGTTTCCATCATATACAGGATTTGTAGTGCCATGCAGTTGTTATAGTGCCTAGTACAAAGATGACATCTAAAGCAACAACAGAGGGCAGTTCTGCCGGGGCTATTGACAGGGAGCACATTCCCCTGGCCTGGTCTCTCACAGAGCCGGGCTGGAATAAAGGTCTGGCACGACCAGCAGAAGACTGGACTCTGTACTTCCTGGCCCAAGGACGATCGCATGATCTGGGTCCAAGGACTAACACCGGTCGACACCCCTAACCTCTGTTATATGCCAGAGACCAGCACCCACTGGCTCCATTTGCAGCTGCCGCCACTGTGACCCTCCCCGCCCCCTGGCCGCTGAAGAGGTGGCTATCTTCCCCTCAGTGGTGACGAGACAAATGGGAAAGGAAGGGAACAACGGGGCTGGGGCCATTTTGAAAGAGAGCAGAGAGCAGCAGCCGCTCAGCCCACATGGGAGCTGGTCAGTGCGTGCGTGTCACAGCTGGGTCTCGCTGCGCCGCGCCGCGCCTTGCGCGCTGGCACCACCCGAGTGCGCGCGGCGCAGCGGCGCGCGGCTTCCGAATCCGGCCGCTGCCCTGGCTGGGGCTCTGCGGGGAATGTCCAGGCAGCTCATGCGCAACCCTGCGCGCCTCCTCTTCAGCGGGACCCCCCTGGGCAGGAGCCAGGCGGCCGCAGCCCCAGGGGCCTCTGCTAGGGAGACTTCCGCCTCCTCCTCCTCGGCTGCCGCAGGAGCGGAGACACCGGGAGACGAAGGTCCGTGTCCCCGGCAGAGGGCAGTGCTCGCTGGCCTGCTGACGGGACAACACTTACGGGGAGGGAGGCTCAGCGCCGCCGCTGTGGAAGCGAACTCGCCTGCCTGCCTCCCCTGGGAGCGGCGAAGCCACCCCGTGCTCGGCGCTGCAGCGAGAGAACCCACAGCGCAGCCTGCAGCCGAGCCCTCCCCGCTGCGCCGCGCCTACGCTGCTAGATTGCAAGTCCCGTAAGGCGTCGCGGAGTCTGCGTGGGTTTTAGGAGGCCCCTCACCCCATGGGCCCTTAGTAAATGCCCCGGGTTACGCTCTGATCGGTAATAACCCCCTTCGCTGGGAGAGGCTTTGGGGTCGTATCAAATGCCCATTTCTAGGACGAATTGTTCTTCGGGGAAGGATCAGCATCAAACGCGGAGTAATGTGCCCCAAACGGGGGGGGGGGGGGGGGCGGGATCTGGTGAGAGCTGCAGATTCTAAGCTCATTTATAGGGGGCTCTGAGCAGTTTGTTTATTAGACTTGAAAACCAATTCAGGAATTCTTGATTATTTGGGGACCCCAAGTTTTCACGTGTCTTGATGACATTCCATATCTTTTGTTGGAAATTTGACATCGGCATGAAAAACAGCACTGTCTGTACCATACACTGAGACAATGATCCAAATTTCGTGCTACCCTCTGCCTGTTTGTCCCCCTTATGTCATCAGAGTGGCACAAAGTGGTGAATGTACCAGTGAAGCTGACCCAGTGGTGTGTACAACAGAATGGAGACTATAGGATAGTAGACAAGGGCTGTTAGTATCCTAGTTGGAGAAGTGATGTTTCCAGGACCTCTGTTTATGTTTCCTTCATGAGATAGATGCCTATCAATATTGAGATCTTTGCCTAGAGAGAGGTCTTCACCTTGCACTGGACAAAATGAAACTGTGATGAAAGAATGGTTAACTCTACAGCAGGTGACTCCAGCTTTTTCTTTTTCTTTCTTTAAATTAAGGGTGCTGCATTCTTAAAGAACTGCTATTGGATATAGTGCTGTATTGACTGAACCCCATCATTAGCTTGCTGTTTCATTTTTGAATAGCGGTGAATTTGGTGATTCTAAAGCCCCATTCCCTCTCTTCTCCATTCGCTATGCTTCATGAAGGGCGAAGTCCTGTTCTAAGACCTTACATGGGATTTGTATGGGTCAGAGGATTGGTGCTGACCCATCACATAGCTGAATTTCGCTCAGAAAGAGTCAAGCTGTAGAAATATAAATGGATGACATTGCATTTAAAATGAAATGCAGTTTGGGGTGGTTGCAGATTGCCATAAATATGATTAATAAACTGTGAGAATGAAGGGTGATTTTACTTTAATCACCCTAGGAATGTAACAGTCCCTTGGAAGTGAAGTGTGTGATTGCTGTTGTTACATCACAAGGAAAAAATCCTGGCTCGTAATTGGCCAAAACAATGATGTGATGAGTTAGTAGATTTCTGCTGTCTATGCTCCTCAGCGGTGAGCAATATTGAGATCTAGAGTAATATTAATCAATCAGCTCACATATGTCAAACAAATGCATCCTGAGTGGATGCATCTGAGGTTAGTAAAAACTATCTGTCTCTAGCCAATCTGACTAGTAGTTCTTATTTCTTTCAATGTAAAATGTATAACACCTATCCTGGACTCTAGGAGCCTACGACAACAACTTAAAATAACTTTAGAAGCATAGCCTACAACTTCTCCTCCACCCAAAACAGTAATAAAATGAAGCCCCCCAAGTGCCCCGTCCTTCACAAGCACCATCCCTTATATCTCCCCAAACTTGCGTAAATAGATAGCTATGCAGTATGCCTTGAGTTTCCACGCATTCATGTTGTTTTGGGCCAATGGGGGAATTGCGTTCCAAAGCTGAGGGCTCCTCACAGCAAATATCTTGCTGGAAGACCCCCCCTCACTTTCACTTTTGTATGGAAGAACCTCTGCCAATTACAGCAGTGATGATGTAGAACATGGAACAATGTGAGCTCTCAGGTATAAAGATCTTCTGAACTGGGCCAGATCTTCAGCTTTCGTAAATTGGATGTGTTCTATCAAACGCAGGGAAATGAGGCCAGTTTACACCAGCTGAGAATCTGTCACATTGTTTTTTTTCCTGGACTTCAGATCCCAGTAGACTACTGCTTTAAAGGAAAAACTGTCACATTTTCAATTACGTACGATGAAAACATTTAGAATATAAGTAAAATTACAGGTACTGAGCCAAATTCTGCTCTTAGGTCTGGTCTACAGTAAGTGATTATGTCAAATTTAGCCACATTATGTAGAATTAAAACAACAGCTGTCCACACAACCAGCCCCGTTTTGTCGACTTAAAGGGCTCTTAAAATTGATTTCTGTACTCCTTCCAGGCAAGGGGAGTAGTGGTAAAATTGACCTCGCTGGTTCAAATTTGGAGTACTGTGGACACAATTCAACATTATTGGCTTCTGGGAGGTATCTCAGAATGCTCTATTGTGACCACTCTGGACAGTATTTTCAACTCAGATGCACTAGCCAGGTAGTCATACCCGGGAACTTTTGAATTTCATTTTCTGCAGTCCCAGAATCGCAAAAGAGCTCCAGCATAGACCGAACACGGGGTACTGGATCTGATTGCAGTATGGGGAGAAGAATCTGTGTGGGCAGAACTCCGTTCAAAATAATAGAATGCCAATGGGCAACGGAGACCGCAGGGACTGTGGGATAGCTACCCACAGTACTCTGCTCCAAGAGTTGATGCTAGCCATGGTACTGTGGACGCACTCAGCCGACTTAATGCACTTAGTGGGGATACACAAAATCGACTGTATAAAATCTCTTCTGAAAAATAGACGTCTATAAATTTGACCTCATTTCATACTGTAGATGTACCCTCTGGAATGGAGTTGATGGGGGCGCGTTGAAACATTTGCACCTGCGGGAGGAGAGAAAGGGAGGGTAGAATTTTAAAAGATGCATTTCAGAGAACAAAGGGGAGACTCTTTCTTAGTGAAACAAGCAATTCATAGTACACAGCACATGTTCTTTCTGTACAAGGTTGCATTTTGCCTTTTATACTGAGTGCCTGCCAGTTTGGTGTGACCAAGGCATCACACGTGTCTGGGCAACAGAATTCAGCTTGCATGTAGCCATTGTAAGGCCTGGGGCATGCAAGGTTCCTCTTCTTCTGCATTCATTTCAATGCTTTTGGACTGCGGCACCGCTGTTTCCCATACCAAGCAATGCATGGTATGTTTGCCAGTTAAAAGGAGCACCTGGTCTGCGATCCCTCTGGGATGATCACTTGACCCAAAACATTCCCCAGCCCCCATGGCCTTTAGGACCAGTGCCGACACCCCTGTGTGAAATGATTTTCCCCCTCCCGCGTGGCTCTGATCAGGGATGAGCCCTTCAAAATAAACGGGAACAGCCCAGCATGGACGGGTTCCCCCTCTCCAGCCACCGTGTGGCTCTGATCAGGCCTCAGTCAAACGCAAACACCTCAGCATGAACGGACACCTCTGATTGTTCCTTTAAACAAATCCCCCTCTTTCAGTCTGGTGCCCATGAATGATATCACTCTTGTGAGGCTAACACAGAAAGATAAAGAAGGAATGTTGCCTGAATGAGCCCAAAACCCAGGAGCTTTTGCTGCCCTGCTCTGTGCTGCAGTGATTCCAGACTACTTGCTACTGGCCTGGTGGGGTAAAGTATCCTACCATGGAGGACAGAATAAAGCAGCTCTATCCAGAAGCCTACTGCAAAGGCTTGCAGAGTACCTCCAGGAAAGCTTCATGGACATGCTCTTGGAGTATTGCCGCTCAATCCCCAGACACGTTAACAGACTTTTCCACTAGTTGTACTGGAGGTGGATGCATCTCAAGTGTTCAGGGCAAATTAATCATTAAACTCACTTGCTTTTAAACCCTGTATCATACTTAAAAAGCTACGCTCACCAGAAGTGCCTTCTCCAGCATCATGGTCTGGGAGCTAGTCTTGGGAGGGGTGGAGGGTATTGGCTCCAGGGTGATGAACAGTTCCTGGCTGCCAGGGAGAACAGATTCACCACTTGCCGCCTGTGCACTGTCCTCCTCCTCCTCCTCCTCTTTGTCCTCCAAAAAATCCTCCTCGTTCCGTGCGACTCCCCGCTTGCACGTGTCCACAGACAGTGGTGGGGTAGTGGTGATCACCCCCCATAATTGCATACAACTCATGATAGAAGTGACGTGTATGGGACTGTGACCCAGAGCACCTGTTTGCCTCCCTAGTTATTTGGTAGGCTTGCCTGAGCTCCTTGATTTTCACACAGCACTGTTGTGTGTCCCTGGAGTAGCCTCTTTGCGTCATGCCCCTGGAGATTTTGGCGTATGTATTTGTGTTCCTTTTTTATGAACGTAGTTCTGCTATAACAGATTCTTCTCCCATACTGCGATGAGATCCAGTACCTCCCGTCTGCCCCATGCTGGAGCTTGTTTGCGAATCTGGAACTGCGTGGTCTCTTACGTGGTCACCTGTGCTGATGAGCTCACCAGGCTGGCCAAACAGAAAATGAAATTCCAAAGTTCCCGGGGCTTTTCCTGCCTATCTGGCTAGTGCGTCTGAGTTGAAAGTGGTTGTTCAGAACGGTCACAATGGAGCATTCTGGGATAGTTTCCGGAGGCCAGTTGCAGTAATCCGGTACTGCGATGTCGATTTTAGTGCTACTCCCCTTGCCAAGGTGAAGTACAGAAACCGGTTTTAAGAGCCCTTTAAATCGACAAAACCAGGTTGATTGTGTGGACAGAATCAGTTTTAATTTGATATAACGCAGCTAATTCTGATATAATCGTGTACCAGGCCTTAGTTTCATTGCTGCTGTTCTGGAATAGCTCCTTGTAAATTCATGCAGTGCCTAGAATCCCCAGCTACGACTGAGATTCCGATTGTGCTGGGTACAGTACGCACACTTAGTAAGAAATCCCAGAGAATAAATAATGCAACTACTTACACTGAGAGCAGAATTGTACCCTGGGTTTCCAATCTTGGTAGAAAGAGAGAGTTACTGTATCTTGAGGTAAATATGATTATTTACTGCTTTCAAGAATTAATCTTGTTAGTTATCTAATTAGAAGTTAATGTTTATTGTAAAATGGATTGTTGAGGGCTGTTTTAAGCAACCTGATTGCCTGCTTTGCTTAACATTCTGTAGAAATTCCTTGTATCTCCAGCACCGGCTGAAACTACCTCTTGCATTTAAAAATCACTTTTTCCCTTCATTTTTTAGCAATAACAATGACACCACAGCTCATTTCACCCAGAAGAGTGATCTCCAGCTGTGCATGAGTCTGTCCGCTCTTCACAACTGGTCATTGTTATTAATTCTCAGGAAATACCTTCTGTCCTTATTTACTGTTGCTTAAATACAAGCCTGGCAAAGATACTAAATATTAAAATGTTTAAAAATGTTCTTGAAGGAATGACGTAAGTGGTAAAAGCGATAAGTTAGATTTACCTCTGTTTATTTTAAATGTCTCTAATAGTAAAATATTTTAAGCCTTTCAGACCCCTTTTTTAATGTATTAATGACTTACTAAAAAGAATGTAAGTACACTTTTACACTGATTGTTTTTCTTTCCCCCCACACAGGGAGGAAGAATGTAATCACTGAAAGACATGGAACCATCATGACAATTGGGATTAACAGGCCAGAAGCTAGGAATACTGTGAATCACAAGACTGCAGCAATGCTTCTGCAGGCATTCACCTCATTTGAAGATGATACCTCACTAACTGCCGCTGTACTTCATGGAACAGGTGAGATTTGTTCCTGCCCCCGCACCCCACAGTGGGTGATCACTAGGCTGTTATAATCAGACCTGACCTTTGAATCCAACATGCTTTCCAGCCATCTGGGGCAGAACAGAATCCAGTCACTGTCTGACTGAGCCTCCGAGTCTATGGCATGCTCCTGGCATGCAGATTCCCTGTCTGGCCCTTTTCTTTGGGCCGTGGGACTCCTCATTGTAGTTGCCCTCAGCCTCAAGACCAGTTGCCCTGAGCCTCAAGACCAGGGGCACTCTAGTTTATAGTTTAACTCTTTGGGGACACGTGGCAGTTAAAGTCAGGAACACAGACTTTATAAAGGAACTTCTTAAACACACATACTTTACTCATAGACAGCACAGCAGAATTACAGATGTAGGCAAAACAATAAATGCATGAATGCAATTCCTCTCCTGCCCCGCAGACGCCAGAGTCCTCACCGCTTCTGAGAGTTCTTAGGGTTTTGGTCAGTTTCCTTGGGGGAAGGGAAAGCCGCTTCTGTGCTGCCCACTTCTCCAGCTGTGTGTCTGTTTCTTGTGACAAGCTGACTCTTTTGCCCAAAGTGGTCATCTCTTTTTAAAAAGCAATCTGCAACATCTTTTCTTTTTCTGACCTTGTGCTGGGGATTTTCTATGCCCCAGTCCCCCAAGGATTGCTAGGCAAAGAGTTTTTAAAATTCAGTAGTTCTGCTGGTAGCAATCTCCATTGGCCTTTCAGGACAAAGCTGTTCAGTTGTTGATGGCCCTATTTTACTTCTCCAGACATAGTTTGTTGACTATGTGCCAGGTCCCTGCCACCAAATGGATGATCTAATTCATAATGCTGTTACAACCATAAATGATATTAGGGATTTATATGTTGACACAAACATATTCCCCAAACTGTCACAAGGGTATTCTCTTCCTCCTGAGAGTAATCTTCTACAATTTTTCAGAAAATGGAATGTATTAATTTCTACAGAGATGTCTGGTGGAAGGCTCTGCCTTGTTAGAACAGTAGGTGATGAAAGAACCTTCTTGAGTTTATTTAACTCATGCCATGTCCCCATATCAGTCTAAACACATGACTGAATAAATGAATTGTGAAGTATGATTTACATCCAAAGCATGATTCTGCAAACACTTACGCATGTGAGTAGCTTTATGCCCATGAATAACTTGTATGTAAAATGTTTGCAGGATCAGTTATTTGTGAATATTTTTTTTTGACTCGTGCTATAGTTTCACAAACGGTGAAGTAGACACTGATTTTTGGATGCCTCGTATTTTGTGTGCCCAGCTTCAGACATGTTGGTTATGAACTTCTGAGGTGCTGCTCACACCTCTGATGCTCATGGTGACTTCCAGAGAAGGTGTGAGTACTCAGCACTTTGGAAAATCAGTCCAAAGTTGTCTCAGGCTTGGCATTCAAAAATGGAGGAACCCAAAGTAAATGATTACTGTTGAACATTTTGGCAGTGGTGTACCTTCACAGGCAGTGAAGTGGTTGATAATAACCTGATTTTTGTCAGAGTCTCATTTCTCTAATAACCATCACTGTTTATATTGCTGCCTTTTCAGCAAAATAGCAGCTGTTCCCAGATGCTGCTAGGCTTTACCACCGTGCTTTCTTGACTGTTGTCAATGTGTATGTTCACTTATACACTGAATTTAAAGTTATGAAGAGGTAAAATATTTTAGATTCAACTAACTGAATTCATTTGATGCTTGTTGTAAAATGCGTCCTTGAGTAATAGTTGTTTATAGGCTAGTAAGAAACTCCAGAGACAAATTCCTGTTTTTGTTCTTTGAAATATGTATAATATCATGACAATTATCCTTGAGGGTCAGATACCCATCTGGCATAAATCAATATAGCTCCACTGATTTTCATTAACTGAGAATCTGGCTGTTGGAGGCTTTTTATTGTAATTATACTGCTCAGGTGCTGTGTGACTTTTTTGAGAAATCTTTTATATTTGAGATTATTCTACTCTAGGTAACAACAACAAAAAAACCCCCAGTGACTTATTTTGTCCATTACAAATGACTTATTGTGCCCACAGACTAGGGTAAGACAAGGCACATTACTTGAAAATCAAAACAGGAAATGAGAACATGCATTTTATTTAAGATGCATGTGCAGTTTTTTTCTTGCTTTATTCATTTATCTTGGAAGCGCTGTAGTTGAATTTAGGATGACTGAGACATAAAACCCAGCATTTAGGAAAAACAACCGCACCCTAAACTTCAAAGAGTATATGAAAGCGCTTGTGTGAATTGTCAGATGGAGGTAGCAAAATAAGAAGACACACATTGCTAAACTTTAATTAGAAGTAGCTGTCTTGCCATTATCCAGAGAGGAGGAAAACGTTCACATTGATGGTGGAAATAGCATGTTAGTTGTTTACAGTCCGAACATTTAGTAGCAATTCCAGCACTTCCTAGCAGTGACTGCCACACCAGTTTAAAGACACTTTTCATTTGCAGGGTCAAATACTGGCCAAGTCACCTCCCATTTACTTCTACAGGACCAGTATTTTTATAACTAATTGCTCCTATTACTTTTTGTGCATTCCTCTGTAAAATTCCGTATTCTCTGGCCTGCCTTTATAGCTCTCAGTGGTCGGAATGCTTTTATCACCACTATGTATGGAGATCCATTTTCAGGGTGGATAAAAATCAATCATTTTTTTATTTAAATCAGATTTTTTTTGATAAAAATGCTTTTTGAGAAAAAAACTTATCTAAAGATATCTTTGAGCTGTAATGTAGCTTAATTAAAACTATCTCATCATGGAATATGGATTATAAATTCTAATTATATGGCATTAGACAATATATTCAAGTAATGTTTAAGAAAAGTTTTCTAAATGAGTTCCAATAGTTCATGGATTAGAGGCACAACTTTATTGGATTCCACAGGCTTTTGTATAGATTATTTAGGTTAATCTTTCTGTCTACCCAATGGGACTCAGTGTTCAGTCTAGAAGATACCATCAGAGATGCTTTATTTGTTTTGCAGTTCTCAAACTGTGGATGTGTGTCTCCAGAGGTAACATGCTTGTTAACAGCAAAAATGTTTTTAAATAAATAATACATAGAGGTGAGAAATAACAGACCTCAACTCTATTATCCCTCTGGAAATTTGTGTACACAGAGTCAATCCTTACCTCTCTTTAAAAGTGCAAAGTTTGAAAAAGTTCAGTGAATAAAAGATTGGTGGGGGTGAAATAGATCTAGACAAGGAGAAGAAGTCTGGAGGTAAATGTGAGAAGCGAAGGACATATGCTTGTTTTGTTAAAATTATTATGTTTTCTGCTGAAGAAAAAATGCAGAATACTTAATATTGTTGTTTTAGTTAAATAAAATAATTTAAATGTCTCTCTGGTGGTGATCTCCTAATATGGCAAGGCAAGAATATCCTCCAAATGTTAGTGATAGTTCACCTCCGAATGACTTCAAAAATATCTGCTTTATTTACCTTTGGTAAATGAATTAACCAATCAATCATTCATTTTCTGATATAGGTGTAAATCTAATCTGAAAAGTTTTCAAATAAATCACTGTTTAAAAATGGATAGCGCGTATCTTCTAAAAATGAAATCTACATCTGTCTCTGAGTTGTGAGGAATATGTATTAAGGTTATAACAACCAACAAGAATGTACTTTTATGTAGAAAACCATGATTAAATCAAGTCTTCCTGACTAGTGACTTAAATCATGATTTAAATCAAATCCACCCTATTTATTTTGCTCCAGTTTAACAATTCTAGTTACGATGCACACATGCATGTGTATCTTATTATATAAATAACTCAACACCCAAGGCTCTAAGGTTGTAACCATTTAAATTGTGAGATTTTAGATGTCATTTATGCAAATTAATTCATTTCTTTGTTGTGTTCCTTAGACACCCCTCCTTCCCTCCAACAGAAGACTTTAAAATGCAGGCCCAGGGAGTAAGGTTTGTTTGTTTTTAAACTGGAAAAAAGGTCAAATAAAAACATTGTCTCATTTTTGAGAGAAGACATTTATTTTTCTTAGGGGAGGAACAGGTCAAATACCGAACCTGCCATTAGAATTTTGTATTTGGAGAGTCCTACGCTTTTCCACACCAAGCTGGTAGTTTTCTAGAGCAGAGTTCCTCTTGTAAAATTAGATCAGCTTTCACTTTGACATGGGCCTACAATAGGATTTAGCTGGCTGAGTTCAACTGGTTTGTATTTTCTATAACTTAATCTATCATCTCTGGCCCAGATCCACTAAGTTTTAAATCAGTGACACTCAGTCTTCCATTGGGAACGAGTTATCAAAGGAACTGGGCTTGTGGACTTCTCTGTGGTATTTATTGAATTTATGGCGCTATATATAACGATTGAGCTCTTAGGTGTGTAAGGTTCAGCAAGAACAGACTCGCCTACCCATTTTACAGGAACACATTCTGTTATTCACTACAAGAAAAAGCTCACTGGGCCTAATCCACCTCTAGTGTAACTTCACTGATTTCAGTAGAGTTGCAGTGGGTATATAAAGCTCAGCACTCTCTGAATATAAGAGTTTGATGGTCAAAGAAAATGAAAAGATTGGTCTTTTGGCACTGAAGATCCTGGTTTAATATCAGCATTGCACTCACTTTTTAGTAACCCTCCATATTCTCTTCTTTTTCAGATGCCAATTTTATGATTAAACACTGAATAAAGGCTGCATTCTATAAGGATGTGTCATTTAAAAGAAAGTGAAGATAAAGTAAACAAGAATTCACTTCCAGGGTTCTCACTGGTGCATGCCAAAAACCTATTCGCCCTTCCACCGCCTCCATTTCCTTATCACTGAAAGTGTGCCTCCTCTACACAGCTACACACAGCAGAAAGAGTGAACTCAGACCATTTCTTATGTGACTGAGGTATCGTTTCTTCACAGTGCTGGAAGTAGTAGGAAGCACTGCCGCTCACTGCTCCACCGCAATGAAAATCAAAACATTGCAACCCACTACATTTACTTTGATATTCAACTGTACGATGTACCGAAATCCCTTGCTGTCTCTACAACATAAAAGGCCTTGAGCAAGAACCTCCCTTATACGTTTAACAGATGGAATCACTGTACTAGGCTGCAGAATTCAATGTTATAATTCTCTATGTTAAGTCAATTAGGGTGGCATAAATAACCCCTCCATATGTCCTGGGGATGTTAAGCTTTAAAAAAAGGAAAGTTATGTGTATATTTTAGTCTACAACAATTTCTGTAATTTTCCCAGGACTTCAGTAATAGCACTGACTCCAGCCTACCACCTCTTTTCTATTTGAATAAGAATGGTCATGTATTAATATTAAATATGTATTAGTTTTGTTAGCATGTATTCTTATGGATTAAGATTATGAAGCCGAATGACCATCACTCTGGAGCCAGGGGATAAAAAATTCAAAAACAAAAAAACCCCCCACAGTCCAAATGGTTGTAAATATGCAACCTGTGGCCTCTGGGCACCTATGTGAGATTAGGTTGCCTCGCTGCTCTTCATAGAACCTTAGATTTAAATAGAGGAATAACACATATTGTATTAGGTAACATAAAGGCAAATTCTTCCCCAACACTCCTTTGAGGAGGTGGAATGACCTGCCTGCAGTGGGACTTGTGTGGTTCCCCAGGGCTGGGCTCCATGCAATGGGAGTGAACCTCTAGTGCCTAACAAAGCCCATCTTCCTGGAAGTATTCTGTGCCCCAGCACACATTCGAGGTGTAGGAGGTTTGCTAGTTGATCCCTGGCTACATGGATCTACTGGGCCGCCTTAAGGGAGTTTGTGCTGCAAAGGTTATTGTTGCTTTGAGATTGCAGTGGTGGCCATGAAGTAGTTTAGTTGCTGCCCACAGTTGTGAGAGAATCTTCTTTTCCCTCCTGCCCTCTGCCCGAATAGAACTAAGGCCAGGAGAGTTGGTGCAGGGTAGAGAATAGTGAACACCACAAGTGTCCCCATCTCTTTCCCCCAAAGAATTTTAGTCTGTAATAAGTAAAAGCTGATGGTGTATTCTGAAGTAATTTGATGTTTTCCCTTGTTTGATTGAAAACTGAGATGCAAACAGGACTACACCACTAAACTGTAAACACTACTGTATTAATGTAGCCCTGAGTGGAATAACTTGTGTTGTACTGCACTGCAGAAAGCTGTCCTAGTGTCTCATTCACAATTGATTTCGTCTTGGAAAACAGTCTTGGGAGACCTTTCAGGGTCTCTTTCAGCATTAGTAGCATAGTTGTTCTTGTTCCTCATACCCATTAACAGAGATTAATGTTCAAAACAAAATTATTTTGCACTCATTTATATTTATTATTCATCTCCCCAATATTAAATGTGTTTTGAAAATTGTCATGGAGATGCTTAACTTACGTAGTTTCACACAAACTATTTTATTGCATAAAATGTTGGAGAGCTAATGACACTCATTTGGTTTATGTTAAGAGTGTTTAATATCCACTATTACATGCTATTGCATTGACTAATGATTTGGAACATAAAACAAAAACTGGTTTTGCAGCATCCCTTGGAGGAAAGTTTAGAGGTTGTGGCTAGAACATATGTTTTAATCTAGTTTTAGCATAATTGGGCCCAGTCCACATGGGCTGGCCAAACTGGCTTATAGCCCAGTTCAGCCATAACCATTTTTAAAACCTGCTTAACCACAGCTGTTATACACTGTTGTGTGGCTTTTGTAGATAGAGCTTTAATTCATACTTGGAGTGATGATTTGAGAGATTTCCTTAACGATAACATGGATTGTTTGATTCAAAACTATATGAAATTTTTCTCTCAAGAGTTCATTTTCTGATATGGATTTCTTTTACATTTCTAGACTTAATACTTCCTTCATCTCATTCACACAGCTAACTTGAATGAAGAGAGAGTTTAATGTTATGTCAGTGTGTTGTGTAACTCATAGGTAAATTTAGCACTTGTGAAAATGTCATTCTTAGTTATCTTCTAACCATAGCTCAGTCTGGATTTTAAGTAGCAATATGCATTTATACAGTAGTTGTTGGCTTTCCACGTTCAGTGAGTGCTCCTTTCTCGTATCTCCCAGTAACTGCTTTCATGAGGGAGCTTCTCCATATTCATTTATTAGTCAGGTTTCTGACCTTTCCTTGGGAACTAACTTTCATCCTGAGTTACTGTATTTTCCTCCTTTTAGGCTTCTGCATTAACTGCTGTCATGCAGCCTTTCTTGTAAGGGAAACAGTACCTTAGTTCATCTTGTTCAGTTAGATTATTGCATGTTATCAAGAGATCATCACACTATTTCATATTTTTTCCCTCTCTTCCTTCCAGATTCTTTACCAAGGAGGTTTTGGAATTCCAACATAACCATCTCAAAATTAAAGGGCAAATTCTACCCGGCCTTGTGTGAGTTCACAGTGCGAGTGAGGCCACAAATATCCTCTCCCCACTCCTCTACTACCCTTGCAAGCCCCAACCTGAATTACACTCCATGTGCACAGGGGAGTGATAAAATTGCTCCATCCTTACTTGCAGTGTACATGCTGCCCCAGAGGGTACAGGGACTAGGCAGGATCGTGACTGTATTCCTTCACACTGACTAGGGGAGGTCCCTATAGCATGTATAGCAGCATACATGCTATCTCTGTACACACAGGAAGGATGTTTTCTCTGAGGCAGAATGCCTCTCGGGTGCTCTCTCTAGGGCAGTGTGACTCTGCAGCGCCCTCCCAATCCAGGGTTGTACCGATAAGGCATAATTAAGCCTTTTATCTGCTTTCTTTCCCTGGCATCATTTGTCCATTGGTGAAGTCATTCTTTATAAAATAGAAAGAGACATCAGCCTTACCCTAAACCTGTGCTTTTTTTTGTCAATCCGATCACCCATTTGTAGCCCACATCCCCAAATTGTGGTCTGCTGCTCATGTCAGATGTCATCTCTCTGACTAGTGTTGTTATTTATTATTTGAATTACCATAGCCACTTTGAATCAGGAGACCTGCTACCTAGACTCTCCCTTTCTGTTTTCTGTAAGCATTGCTGCCTGGCATGGACACTTTGTTCCACAGAGCAATTCGGGACATCTGTATCCATTCTCTCTAGGGTGACCAGACAGCAAGTGTGAAAAATCGGGACGGGGTGGGGGAGTAATAGGAGCCTATATAAGAAAAAGACCCAAAAATTGGGACTGTGCCTATAAAATCGGGACATCTGGTCACCCTAATTCTCTTACCGTGTTGCTTTACTGTTGATAACAGATGAGATCTGTGGAAGTGATCCCATTAAAGAGAAAACAGGCTGATTTATCAGTAGATGAAGATTTCTGACAAGTTTAACTTTTCCAGATGCTCAGTCTCCCTCCCCTTCCTTGTTGCTTCAGATCTTAAATTCAAATCTCGGTCCACAAACCTGAGGGCCAGATCCTCAACTGCTGAATGTTGGTGTAGCTCCACTGACATTAATGGAGGACTGAAAGAGGATATGGTCCTGAGTGGTGGTGATAGCCCAATACTTACCTAAGAACATAAGAAGGTCTGACCCAGTACGGCCTAAGGGTCCATTCAGCCCAGTATCCTGTCTCCCGACAGTGGCCAATGCCAGGTGCCCCAGAGTGAGTGAACCTAACAGGTAAAGATCAAGTGATCTCTCTCCTGCCATCCATCACCCCCCTCTGACAAACAGAGGCTAGGGACACCATTCCTTACCCATCTTGGCTAATAGCCATTAAAGGACTTAACCTCCATGAATTTATCCAGTTCTCTTTTAAACCTTGTTATAGTCCTAGCCTTCACAACCCTCAGGCAAGGAGTTCTACAGGTTGAATGTGCACTGTGTGAAGAAGAACTTCCTTTTATTTATTTTAAACTTGCTGCCCATTAATTTCATTGGGTGGCCCCTAGTTCTTATATTATGGGAACAAGTAAATAACTTTTCCTTATTCACTTTCTCCACACCACTCATAATTTTATATACCTCTATCATATCCCCCTTTAATCTCCTCTTTTGCAAGCTGAAAAGTCCTAACCTCTTTAATCTCTCCTCATATGGGACCTGTTCCAAACCCCTAATCATTTTAAAAAAGAACTGTTTGCTTGGGATGGATGTTGAAATACACACTAAAGCTTTCTAGGTTTATGTTTCATGAATCCCACATCCCATGTATTGATACATGTGCTAATCCAAATAATGTGCCTCTATGGAGGAAATAAAACATTTGGAGAACCAACCTACATTACTATTAAGAAGTCTTTCCCCCTCATCAGTGATGCGACTCAACAATACCCCGTTATGCTGTAGTCTAGTCAATAGAAACAATGACATTAAAAGAGTGTTGAGAGCCAAAGGGAAGTGCTCAGGTCATGAGATGGTAAAATTAAGGTTGCCTGGACAATTTTTTACCCCGCCTCCTTTGTGTGGATGTGTTATGATTTAATGTTTTAAAATGTGACACCCACTAGCTTTCAAACAAATAGTTCAATGTACTTTTAAAAAGACAATCTTATGGACGCATTTGGCATGTTGTAACCTTTCAGGCAGTGGGTGCTGTTGGGCCTTGAATTGTTTTGCAAATTTCTCAGAATATCATGCAACTTTTTTCTTCTGCCCTCTTAGATATGTTTTAAGCTTATTTCAAGGTCTTTTGTGGTTCCAGAGTGATGAGAAGTATAAATGAGAATCAGATCCTTTGTCTTCATTGACTTATCTTTATACAACTGAAAAGAACAGGTGAAATGGAAGAGCTACTTCCTGTTGAAATATCATTAACTTTTATGAGTAAGATCTTCAGCTGGTGCAAATGGGTACAACTACACTGATTTCAATTAAGCTATGCCAATTTACGTCAGCTGAAGATCTGGCCCCGTGTCTGTAGTAATAACAAATTAGTATTTTTTTGTATCACCCTGGGATGTAAGAGCCCTACTCATGAACCAGGACTTCATTAAGTCTTACACGTGACAACCATATTAACTTCAAAATGAATCAGAAAAATTTTAAGGTAGAATAAATGAATAACCTGGATCCAAAAAGCTGTTTAGGCTCCGAACTTCCATTGAAATCAGTGGAAGTTAAGGCGCTAAATACCTTTGTGGATCTGGACCTAAGTCTGTCACATAAAACTGGATGGATCTACTATACATTATATGCCACTTTGGGTTGGCATAATGTGCCCTGAAACCAGCTTCACTGGGTAGGGAGCTGAAAATGACCCCTTGATAATAGAAATTTTCATGCGCCTTTGACAGTAGGTATGGCTACACTTTCACTATCAACAATCCCATTTGAAAGTCATATTGTAGTGAAATTGTAGCTAAATGGATGGACAGAAATATAGAAATGTTTGTCTGAGATATATGTATAAATTTTCTGATCCAGATCTATTCCTTAGATGTGTGTAAAAATTGTCTGATGCAGACTCTCAACAAGGCTTTCAGGGTGAAATAAGCTTCTGAATAAAAGAAAATGATCCCTTGAGCCACCACAAAAGCAGCTCTCGGACCAACCTCAAGGAAAAAATATGAATAGTTGGAGCTCCGCTAACCCGACACTGATGCTTTCCTGGATTCATTGCTGCAGAGTCTAATTTTTACGGTGTTTTGTAGGAGGTAATTTCTGCGCTGGTTATGATTTGAAAGAGCTGGCACACAACCCAACCTCAATAAAACTGGAACAAGATGTCACCAAAGGTCCTGGTCCCATGGTATGTACTTGGAAACAGAACTGTGCAGCATGGAGAGATTTTTGGCAATTCAGTGAAACTAAAGTCAATTTTTGTGGCTTGAAATTGCTGCAGGACCATATCATTGTGTTTCAGTTGTTTTGCTGTATGAGTGAGAGGAACCTGTTTTCCTGTTAACAGACAAGAAAACTTTAAAATCTTGATTTATGGAAACAAGTGACAAATCTGTTAACTTGCAGACACAAAAAGTGGAAAAAATACCATATCGTTTTTGAAGTTAACTAAAAACAAATAGGATTGTTTCCCAAAAGGAAAAGTAGGAGTTCAGTTATGATGCATCACCTCCCAGACATCCTGAAAATTATATGTACTGTACCCTCTGTTTATATAAATTTGAATTACATGGTTGTGTACACAGGGTCATTTATAGTTCAAATGCAAATGTAGTAGGCAGAGACTGTTGAGAATAGAGAAGATCCAAAGATCTACCATTAACTAGTTTCCAACATGGCATATCAAACATTTTTTCTTTAAGTTCAGTGGTAAAGAAAACTTTGGCCCAATGTCATATGTAGGTACTTGAGTCATGTCTGGAAAGTTGGATTTTCACCAGTGTTGTTATGACTCCAGTCATTCTCCATTTGCATGGTGTCTCTACCATGAAGACTTTAATGCAGGAGTTCACTGTTTTGCTCAGAAACAGATTGATTATGGAGTCAGAAGAATCTTTCTGCCTCCTAAAAATGAGTATCTTTATATTCATACTTGCTGTGGTTAGTGATTTGAGAGTGGTACATAAGAAAGCATAAGAACTTCAGGTTCTCTGGGGAAACTTGCTAGAGCTAGATCACTTGTAAGATGGAGGTGTTAGGTAAAAGTCCTTTTTTTCAGTATGTTAGATGGTTGTGTTCAGTGCTTTGAACATCACTTTTTATGGACACTGAGAGATTTATATGTTTCCATATACACCGCAGTCGCCAGAAGCACATTAGTGGTGACATGTTGATAAAATCAGTAGCCTCAGAAAACAAAATCTTGAATTAGATACTTGGGTATCAGAATTCATTCACCATACATTGAGTCAGTTTTGTTCTTATCTTAGATAGTGTGAGAGTCAATAAAGTCACTAGGCTTCTCCAGTTGAGATGACAACAAGGTGTCAGTCTCACTGGATACAGTAGTGCATATTCCTATCTGAAGTTTGCTGCTGCTTCTCATATATGTAAATTTATCTAACATTTTGACAGATGAGGGTGTATAACTCAAATAGAATGAAATCTTTTTTTCCTGTAAGTTGTTATTCTAGAGTGTTTTTGAGACTGTTGTCTGAGACTCTACATAAACAAGCAAAACAATCCTGCTGTTTGAATTGTTGTGTTCATGAAAGGGTAGTAATTTGAGTGGGTAAATAGCTTATTTAACTGTGCCTCAATTTCTCCATCTTTATAATATAAATAACAAAACTTTTTAGCCCTTCTGAAGGAGTCTGAGGTCCTCTGATGACAGATGTGGTTTATGTGCAATATGTTTTTAATAGACAGCCACAGAGGCTATAGGTCACAGTATTCAGTCCTCTGTCTTTCACCTACTGAGCCCAATAGTCTCTCAGAGGTATGCCTTTGTATTAACGCTAACAGCTGTGGGTTGCATTTGGTCTGTTAGCATACTGACTACTTCTCTAAATTATCTTGATCCTTAATACAATCCTAATATGCATAATTATGGCATTCAAATATTATACAGTTGCAGTGTATACCATGACATTTGAACACATGGGAAACAAAGATGAAATGCCTTCTTTAAAAAGTGAATTTCCTTCCTTCCATGTGTACTGTTTCCCTGATATTAAAACTTGCTCAGCTGACAAGTAAAATGTTTTTCTTACTCTCAGCCCTAAAAATTCAACATGGGCTCTGAAGTGTAACTGCGTTTTTTCTCCCTTGCACATCATAACCGATTATAAAGGCTCCGTTAGCCAAATTGTGCCCTTGGCTGCACCTGTATAACCTTTTTGCCTTCAGATTATGCCTCAGTGGTCCGTGCTCAAATTTAAAGTAAAGTTTGGAAGACCATGGAGTTGTACAGATGTATCTGAGGCCATCATTTGGTTTGCATCTATACAGTTCAACTTCTGTGACTGAAGCTTAGAATTTCACTACTGTGAACATCTGCTTTAACACCAGTTTAACCCAGTGGCACTGGACAAATGTCTTATTAAGTGTTCCTACTGCCATTAAACAGCGATCATTGTCATTCAGTCTCGTTAGGCTACTTAGGTACCCAGGGATCTATCCCAGTAAAGCAATCCCGAATAAACTAAGTAGACTGTATTCATAAAAATGTAAATTGATCACAGCAAAACCAAGACAATAAATGGAAATTAGTGTATGTGGGTGCATTAGCTGATGTGCTGATTGCAATCGTCCTAGATATGGCCCGATTTTGTAAACGGTTATTACAAGGCTTAGTCCTGCTGAAGTCAATATACTTCCATCCTGTATTATGCATTACATCCAACAGTGTTTGCAGGATTGGATCTCTGGTATGTACACTGTGGTATGAATGTATTAATATATCTTTTATTCTTATAGGGTCCTTCCCGAATAAAGTTTTCCAAACCAGTGATTGCTGCAGTAAGTGGATATGCAGTGGCCGGGGGTCTTGAGCTCTCTCTTTTGGCTGACCTGCGTGTTGTGGAGCAGAGTGCCATTTTTGGAGTGTTCTGCAGACGCTTTGGTATGTTTTCATGCAAAATCTCTACAGAGATAGAAGAGACCAGATTTTTTAAAATGCCTTAAGAATTGCTCTCCCAGTTCTTGCAAGTGCAAAACCTATATCTGTATATGTGAACTGGGTATATAGACCCACAGTTTTCTGGTTTGTATGCACACAGTTTGCAGGCACATGGCTACAGATTGATCTGAGAATTGGACCCTGATCCCTTGGGTTCTCTTTCTCTTTTTGCTTCTTTGTCTGTTTTCTCTGTAGCCAAATGTTACAGGCAAGTTTGGAAATTAGAAAACTGCTAGCCAACTAAGAGCTCATCTACACTGGAACTTACATCACCATAGCTACGGTGCTTAGGGGTGTGACAAATCCACATCCCTGAGTGATGTAGTTAAGCTGACCTAACCCCAGTGTAGACAGTACTAGGCAGACAGAAGAATTCTTCCATTGACCTAGTACTGTGTCTTGGGAAGGTGGGTTACCTACACTGATGGGAGAATCCCTCCCATTGGTGAAGGTGGTGTCTACACCAAGGGTAGGCAAACTTTTTGGCCCAAGGGCCACATCTGGGTATGGAAATTGTATGGCAGGCCATGAATGCTCATGAAATTGGGGTTGGGATGCAGGAGGGGGTGTGGGCTCTGGGGTAGGACCAGAAATGAAGATTTCAGGGTGTGGGAGGGGGTGAAATTGGGGTGAGGACTCCAGCTAGAGGTGCGGGCTCTGGGGTGAGGCTGGGATGAGGGGGATCAGAGCTGAGGCAGGAAGTTGGAAGGAGGGAGAGGGGCTCAGCGGTGCAGGCTCCAGGCAGCACTTGCCTCAAGTGGCTCTTGGAAGCAGTGGTATGTCCCACTCTCTGATTCCTATGTGGAGGCGTGCGGCCAGGCAGCTCTGTGCGCTGCCTTGCAGCTCCCATTAGTCACAGTTCCCGGCCAGTGGGAGCTGTGGGGGTGGCACTTGGGGCAGGGGCATTGTGGGAAGCCTCCTGGCTGCCCCTGTGCATAGGAGCTGGAGGGGGGGACATGTTGCTGCTTCCAGGAGCCGCAGCACATGCGAGGAGAGTGGCCCCTAACTAAGATGGAATATGATAGAGTTCTATAAAATCATAACTAGTGTGGAAGAAAGTAAATAAGTATTATTTACTCCTTCTATAACACAAGAACTAGGGGTCATCAAATGAAATTGATAAGCAACAGGTTTAAAACAAACAAAAGGAAGTATTTCTTCACACAATGCACAGTCAACCGTTGAACATTTTGTCAGAGGATGTTGTGAAGGCCAAGACTATAACAGGGTTCAGGAAAGAACTAGATACGTTCATGGAGGATAGGTCCATCAATGGCTATTAACAAGGAAGGGCAGGAATAGAGTCCCTAGGGCCTGTTTGCCAGAAGCTGGGAATGAGTGACAGGGAATGGATTACTTGATGATTACCTGTTCTGTTTATTCCCTCTGGGGCACCTGGCATTGGCCACTGACAGAAGACAGGATATTAGGCTAGATGGACCTCTGGTCTGACCCAGTATGACTGTTCTTATGTTCATTTATGTAAATAATCATTATGAATGATTGTTAAATTTTAATAAAGCCATAAATATCTACTATAGTTACTGCTGATAAAGCATTGTTAAATTTTAAGATGTTATTGTTTTCCTCTTAATAAAGTAAGTTTTTTTCAATGTTTTTACATACAAGAGTGTGGAATGGAGCATGAAGTAAAGGTTTGAAATATTTTTCTAGTTAGTATGATGGATCATGATAGCTCCTCCATAGCTAAAATGAAAGCCCGCTTCTCATTATAAGCCCTAGTTAAAAAACAACCAAATCAACTGCCTTGAAATTTCACATACCACATCATCTTGGGAAGAGATTTTCCTGGGAAATTTAATACATTTATAAAAGTCTTTTTTTCCAAATTTTATTTGATTGGCCTTGTTGAGGAGAGGCACTTTGTTCTAGGCATGGGTGGTCGGGGAGATATCTAAAAAGGGATTTGCAGAGTTAAAAAGGCAGATGAGGCGCACACTGTGCAGCTGCAAACAATTACAGAACTGCAAACAGAATTACAAACAATCAACAGAACTGCTCTTGAGCAGTTCTGTTGATTTCAGTGAGACTACTCCATAGTAGTAAAGTTAAGCAAACGTAAGACCCTCCGTACGCTACGGGGAACGTCGGTATAACTTGCGTTGCTCAAGGGTGTGGATGATTCACACTCCTGAGTGATGTAAGTTACACTTAACTAAGCGCTAGTGTAGACAGCACTATGTTGGCGGGAGAGCTTCTCCCATCGACCTAGCTACTGCCTCTTATGGAGGCAGGAGTTATTAAGCTGACGGAATAGCTCTCCCCTGAGGGCATAGAGCATCTCGGCCACAATGCAGTTGCAAGTGCAATAGTGTAGATGTAGCCTAATTGTTTGCAGGATTAGTGCTTTTCTAGGGTGGTGTGCTAGTGAGCGCTGAAGGATCCTATGGCAGCAGGGAACTGACTGGATCTCTGCTTGTTCATTTCCAGACTTTTTGATGTTGGGGTAGTTGAGTTTCCATGGCCATTCAGATCCTTGGCCTCTCTGCAAAGACTGCAAAACATGGTAGCTGTTTTTGTGATGTGGAGACCTTTCCGCCAGGAACTGAAGTGAGGCTACCAACAACGATGGTAACTTTTAGCCTCTACCAATCTACATCTAGATGCTCAGGCTGTGTCTGCTCTGGACACCACTTGCTGCAGCACGTAGGGTATGTGTAGCTACATGCTGCAGTGAAAAACAAGCCACATCCGCGCTGTGGAGTGTAGATACACGTCAGTGACAGGCTCAGCCAGGGGAAGGCAGTGAGGAAAAGCTCCCGGGAAAGACTCCAGCAGCAGGGCACTGCACTGCTAAAGATAACAGAGCAGACGAGGGAAGCACTGCTGGGGTATGTAGAGAGTCCTGTAGGGTACATACCCACAGGGTTCAAGCACATCTTTACTCACCTAAGTGCCTCACCATCTATGCTGCTAGTTATACCCATACTAGGGGATTATGTATTTTAGATACTCAACAGGCAGCTGAAAGGAGTGTGCAGGGTAGACATACCTCCAAAGTAATAACTTCTTGAAGGGGGAATATGGCGAAGTATTTGTTATGGAAAGTTCCTCTGACTTGTGGGGGTATGGCAGGTAGCTAAGCTTCAGCCCTTAACAGCTACAGTGACTCTACTGGTCTCACTTACTTGAATTCTGATTGACTCATGCCCAACTTGTGCTAAAATTGTTGCAGATAACAGATGTGCTGCAACAGGATTATCACAGCCCTGATAGTTTGCCTGAAGTAGCTGTTGACATTCTAGTATAGTCAACAGACAGGCCTATTTGTAAAGCAAGTTGTTGAACAAGGTGCATGCAAACTACCATTTGTAATAGCATGGTTTACCCTAATAGTGTGTTGGTCCTTGCTGTGAGAGAAAAAGCAGTACTAAGAATGTCTGGGGAACGCAACACACTTGCACCATGCTTCTTTAGCATCTGCTGTAGTATATTGGCCCATTTTAAATACTTGAGAACACAGTGCTTCATGTGGTGCTTTTCTTTTCTCTTTTTTTTTTAAGTGAGTGGGTGGGTGGTGTGTCTTTGGAGAGAAGACACCACTCTTAAAATCTGCTTTATGTGCTGCTGTTGTCATATAATCGATCCTTTGATCCTGACCACTTATCCACATGGTAGCTGTAAAGATCTAGGAAAAAATTTCCCTTTTAGATCATGATTGATTTTTATTAAACCAGTTTAGATCATCTCCATGAAGAAATGTGGCAATGATGCCTGAGCTAAATATGAATATTAAAAAACCTTTCATAGAAATAAATTCATATGACAACGTCCTGTTACATCTTGAACCTGTTAGGGGAGAGCACCCAGTTATGGAGGAAGAATAGACTTCTGGTTAGGGCACTGGCGTGGGATTTGGAGAACCTGTGTTCAATTCTTAACTCTGCCCCAGGCTTCTTGTGTGATCTTGAACAAGCTGCTTCATCTTCCTTTGTCTCAGTTCCCCATCTGTAAAATAGGGATAACAGTACTTCTCTAGCTCACACGTGTGTTGTGAAGACAATTTCATTAATGTTTGTGAGACTCAGGGTTTGTCTACACATGAAATGCTACAGTGGCACATCTGCAGCACTTCAGTGTAGACACTACCTATGCCAGGGGTGGGCAAACATTTGGGTTTTCTTTTATTCCTGTGGTTTTTGTCTTCACAGGTGTTCCATTGATTGATGGTGGCACTGTACGGCTACCTCGCCTGATTGGTCTCTCACGAGCCTTAGATCTCATTCTGACTGGTCGTCCTGTTGGTGCGCAAGAAGCATATGAGTTTGGGCTAGCCAATCGAATAGTCCCTAATGGCCAAGGTTAGTGCTTAATGAACAGGGTAGGAAATGGTTCTAAATGTCAATCTTGTGATAGTGTTCTTATCTGTATGTCTGTCTTTGTGAAGACTAGTTAACACAAAAGTAATGATTTTTGTAATGAACAGAATTGGTTACAGGGGCATGCATAAGAGTGGGCAAGCATGGGGCATAGCCCTGCACCCCAAATTCTCCATGTGTCCCTGCAGACCAAGAAGGGAGGAAGCAGCAGGGCACCTGGCTGCTGGCTGAGCTCCTCCTCCCTTAACCCCTACAGCTGCTGCTTCTACTTCCTTGCAGCTGGAGTCCCAGGTTTTGCCTCTGCCTCCATCTCCTGACTCACGTCCGCAGGTGGTCTGCAAACCGAGAGGCAGGGCTGAGACTCCAGCAGCAGGGAAGAAGAAGCAGCAGCTGTAGGGGTGGGAGGAGGAGGAGCTTGGCCAGCAGTCCTGCTGCTTCTTCCCTCCCAAGGCTGCAGGGACACAGGGCTGCTACTGCCTCCGTGTTACTGGGCACCCCTGCCAGAAGCATCCTGCGAAGTGTGTGTGCGTGTGTCCCTTTCACTTGTATGTGATTAATGTGCCCCTCCAAAAGCAGTGAAATGTAAAGTCCTGCACACACCCTTGACTGGTTATAATTAAAATTAAAAGGTTCTTATGTCAGGGACCATGTTTTAATATATATTTGTACAGTGCCTAGAACAATGGGGCCCTGCTCCCTAAGCAGGGGCCTGGTGGTGCTATCATGATACAAATAATAAATTAAAATATACATCTGGCACAGGATTAACATACTGCAGAGAAGACATCCAACATCTGTCACATTTGCTTTTACTGCTACACTGCTATTAAGTTATTATTCGTGTTTAAAGTAGATCTTAAAGCAGACTGCTAACAATAATACATCATCCAATTATCCATTCCCTTTATTGTAAATGTTTTGTAACATCACATAGCTGAAACAAGAATGTTAGTTGATGGGCTGCCATCATATTTTATTAATTTATTTTGTTTTAAATGGAGGGAAACAAAACTTTCCAAATGTTGCTGTATGGTTTAAAAAAACAAAATGGGTTTCCTTATATTTTGGGCAGGGGAAATGAATAGAAGTTTTTCTAATAGAAGTCAGACATAGCACTTGCTTTTACACTAAAAAAAAAAGCATATGTTCCAGTTTCTCTGCTTTGGAATCAGTCTTGTCCTGCCACTGTACAGTTCCTTGAAGATTTTTTTATTTCCTTTCTAACTAATTAGATGCCTGCTTCATCTCTCCAAAGACTGGAGACAAAGGTATTGTGAAGAACTAAAATTACTTGAGGGAAGAATCTAGTTTAGAAAAATTTCCTTTACAAGTTAAATGTTATGTTTCCACTCAAAAGAAGGGTGCTGCTGTGCAGTCATAAAAAGCTGGCCAAAAACCCAGGTAGCCTTTGCAGTCAGCTGTGGTGTTTTTGATCCACGCCAGCATGGATCACATGTCTGGCCCAAGAGAAGCAATGCTTTCCGACTCTGTTAAGCTAGAATCCACAGAATTCAAACAGCAGCTCACTCAGGGCCCAAAGCTGCAAGCACTTATTCATATGAGTAGTCTTTCCTTGGGCAACTGATCTCACTGATTTAAATGGGAGTAGTGGTGGAAGTGATCAAGGGTTTTCAGGATCGTGCCTTTATTCCCTCCACCCCCTTAATTCATTATTCTCAAGTATTTCTCATACTGTAGTATTGTTTTATATTTGTCTCACCAGTAAAGATGAGCTTAATTGCATTGAGTAAATATTATGTAATGTTCAGATGTTTACTGTCTAAGGGTTTAAGTAATCCTGCCAATTCTAACTAAGTGTAGTGCATATTGAAATCACCCAGACCACTTATGGAAATAAGCGCTATACCTAATAGTAAATATATGCAGGATCAGGCCTTAAGGGCTCACCAGGTTTTTGTTTCATTCAGTACCTTGCAGGACTGAAATCTTAATAGACAAAATACATCTATACAGAAAAGCATGGTGGAAGGAGGTGTGCAACCCAAGACCTTCTCTTCCATTTCTAGCGTTGTTAATCCTTGTAGGTTTTATTTTTTTAGCCTTTACTTATTTGCCTTTGTTTTTTTAAGTCATGCCATTTGCATTTTTGTTTACTTGTTTCTAACAGTTTACTGGTTTTTGTATGTTTGTCTGACTTTTTGTTTTATATCGTAACCCTTGGTTAGTTTTTTGTATTCGGGCATGCCCTGGTGTCTGGTCAAAGAACACTTAGTGCAGTTCAGGAAAGTGTGTGTTCAAGTGGCTTTAAGCGACCTTGATTTCGGGGCAGCTTTTCTTCAGTGGAGTATCATGTATAAGCTAGAGCAGCCCAAAGACCACTCTAATTTGTATCTTGTGCCATTAGGCATTAGCCCATAGGGGCCATTACATCAGCCAAGAATTGTTGGGGTGCAAGGACACTCCAGCTACACCACTTTCACCATTCATTCACAAGGAGGGAGAGGCGTAGATGCTCCTATGGTAGTTCCCCAACACTTAGGGATCCCTTGAGCTGGGAGTATCCTCGTGATCCAGTAAACTTGCTTTAAGGCAATTTTGCACTGGGAGAGTTGAACTAACATATTCCCATACACTGAGAGAACTGGGCCTTTTTGTTTTTAAGCTAGTCCTATTTTCTGTTTTTCTTTTTTTTTTTAATGTATGTAACTCTTTCCTATTTTCATATTTAACACTTTCAGAATGCCTACCCTTTCCAACCCTAGAAAGCACTGTCCTCTCTCCTTTGATACTGACAGCTATTGAGACCATAGCAACTTAGCTGCCCCAGCTCCTCCCGTACTGCTTACGTGGAAGGGGTCTGTGGAGGCCAGGACTAGACTATTTCAGAGTCATGTAGCATGTTCATGGACTTGTTTACACTGTAGGCTTAGCTTGAGGTATCTACACTGGAGTTAACTCCTCTCGCATCGTGTTAGCCATTAGTGGAGAAAGCATTCACACTGTAAAATGACTCTTGAGCTCTGGACAGTGCTTGTATCAGCAACACAAGTTGACTGCATACCCACTGTGCCACTGGCTCTAGTGGCAACAGAATCTGGGCTTCGTCCAGCTGCACTGGTGGGCCAGCTAGCTCAGGTTTAAAGTACCATTGAACTCGAGTGAGAGCCTTCTGGGGGGTCAGTGGAGCCAGTTGGGTAACACTCAAGTTATAGCTCTAGCTAACAGTGCAGTGAAAACAAGCCCTGTGTTACACATGTGCTTTTTGTTGTTTTAAAAACTTTAAGCTCTCCATAACTGACAGCTTTTGCTATTTATCAATTTTAGTCAATTTAGGAAGTATAAGTTGGATTGTTTTGTTAATTTAGAGAGAGTTGAAAACATGGAAATAGATTTTAAGAGGTTTTCTTTCAATAACAGGGGTGTATTCTGGGGGGGGGGGGAGTCTACTGTTAACCTCTGTCCGTTATAGGGAACTACCTCCGTAAGGTAAATGTAGATAACCTTTTCATGCAGTCTCTAACATTTCCTGTAGAAGGAAAAAAGGAAGACGCTCTACTGAGTTACCTCATTTTGAATTGGCCTGGAAATTGGTTTAATGCACAGTAGCAGCTGCTTCTCTTCAGCTTAAACTGATATGACTTCTGCTTACTGTAGCCTGTTCTCCTGACTAGTTAGCAAAAAGATTACAACATGTACTTTTAAATCTAAATGGGCTTTGGGAATGGCTTTTTTTTTTTAAAGCTTGTGTGTCTGAGAGTTTTTAAAAGGAAATTAGCCATGAATCAATTAGCTAGGACAAAAACCCTATAAATGTTCAAGAGTGTGTGTGCCTGTGTGTGTGAGAGAGAGAGAGAAAAGTAGGTTATTTTGATCATGGAGTGTGAAAGGAAGGAGAGGAGGTCAGTAATAACATAAGAGGTTATTCAAACCTCCCGAAGCTGCCGCTGTTTTTCAAGTCCAAAAAGTGACTAACGTCTCCATAGACTTGCTGTCGTACTGTTTGCATTCTGATATCCTAATTCCTTTTTCAAACGTGAGTGTTTTGGTTGGCGCTGGATGATGTACCTTAGAAGTGAATGCGAATGAAACCAAGTTTTATTTAGTGAATGTGTGGTAAGCAAATGAGAATTTTATAAAGTGTGTTTTACCCTGGCAGTTAGCATTAACCTGTTGATTACAGAGTTAGATGTAAAGCAAAGAAAACCTGGTGATAGGACATTCTAGTGTCATGAAAGACCTTGGGCCTGATCCTCAGCTACAACTGAGATGTGCTTGGTTGAGCTGAAGAAGAGGTACACAAACTGCCTTTACACTCCCTCTGTCTTAGAGCAATTCTTCCCTGATCTGCTTCCCTGGAACAAAATAAAGCAGCCTGCTCTAACATCTCTCACCTGCCTGGGGTCCCAGAAGACTGACATGCTAGCAGAAGATCACTGGGAAGTTGACTATGCCCTTGGGCTAGAGGCAGAGAGGGGGAAATGTAGGAACCCACCTGTATGGCTTAGTGCTATGTCAAGTTATCACAGTGCTACAATAAATGTCTTTGAATAGGTTTATGGTTGTGCTGCTAAAGGTGCATTAGAGTGATAGAGCACATCAGAGTGTTTCTAAGGCTGTGTCTACACTAAAAACGTCAAAGTGCTGCTGCGGAAGCGCTCCCGTGGCAGTGGTTTGAAGGGCGAGTGTGATCAAGTGAGAGAGCTCTCCCAGTGCTCCTGGTAATCCACCTCCATGAGGGGAATAGCTCCAAATTGCTGGGCCACGCTAGTTCTTTAAAGCACTCAAACTTGCTGCGCTCAGGGGAGTAATTTTTCATCTCCCTGAGCTAGAAAGTTAGAGCGCTATAAAATGTAAGTGTAGACAAGCCCTTAGTAACACTCAGGCACCCCTTTCTCTTGCCTCTCCTATATTGAAAAGATATTTTCCAGTCTCATCTTGCAATATTTGTAAGCAATTCTAGCAGCCATTCTCGCTCCTTAATTTTTTGCTTATTTATTCTTTTCATCACTGAAAAGGTTTCAATTTCATATTTCATATGAATTTTCCCAGTAATACTTAGTATTTAAAATACACTGTGTTAAATGTCTTCACATACTTAGAAAGTTACTTTATTTCAGTAGCACAACCATTTGTTACCCTAACATTGTTACCTAGTTTTGTGTGTGCCTATGACTTAGCTTTTTTTTTGGAAAGTGGGGGGAGGTGATAGTTCACAGCCATATTTCTATTATATTGCAACTTAGTTTGTTGATGTCAAGTCTCACACTTTCATCCATTTAAAAGAAACAGTATTCAGAAACAAAAAGGGAGGTCAATTAAGAGTCTTACAAATCAGTGTGTGCTCAAAGTATGCTTGGGACAATTCTGTCCTACTGTAAATAGCCTAAAACTCCATATATGTAGTGGTAATATACATATGATTGATTGCAGAATCAATAATGCGTATCACCTGGTTGTATACTTGGTCATGCACTTTTGACCAGCTCATGCTCTCTGCCCTCTAATCCATCTCACATAGACACATCTTGACATTCCAGATCTCTGAACAGCTTTGCAGGTGCCATTTTAAAGAATAAATAAACCTGCCATTAAAATGTTGTTTCTTTCTCCCAAATAGGGGAACTTCTCCTTTAAAGATTACCTGCTATTGATCTAGAATGGGCAGTACTTGATCTGCTCCAGTGACAGGCTTAAGGTTTGGTATCTTGAAGCCCTGCATAACTTTACACCATTGGAAAGAGAAGAATCCCAGTTTCCAGTGGGATCCAGCACTTGCTTCTAGGCTTGGGAGGTTGCAGGATCTCAGACCTTAACCTTGTACCTAAAATGTTAACAGAAAAGCTATTTAGGTGCATTTTAGAGGTTTTAGGGCCCTTCTAAGACTTGTGCCATCAAAATGGTAACTAAGGTATCTGGCTTCACAGGCTGTAAGATAATGAAAGTAGTGGAGGGTTTGGGGTGTGGACAGTCAAGCCTAATGGTTAGTCAGATGCCTGGGAATGGAGCTGGGATCAGAGTCAGGAGCCAAGCCAAGGGTCGAAGCCAGGGTCAGAGTCAGGAGCTAAGCCAGGGGTTGAAGTTGGTCTGTATCTGGGCTGGATGTAGTAGTAGAGAACTGAAGCAAGGCAGGAAAACAGGAACTGGGAGCAGATAAGGGTCTAGGATGAGGAGGTCAGGCACCATGAACAGGCTAGGAGTCATGGCTCAGGAGTCAGACAAGTAGGCAGGGTCTGTAGTAGCAGCCAGCCAGGGATTCACCTAGTTGCTCAGACAACTTCCCATTATTCTGTCTAGCTTAGGTAATGCAACTCAGACAATTGGTGGGGCTTGGAGTCTTGTCCAGTAAGGACCTTTGTGGGCTCAGCCTGTTGTGAGCTAATGTTCCAGAAGCCCCCTTCTCCAGGGATTTGGGTGAGCTGCCAGGTAGCAATCATGGCCTGACTTCTGTCTGGTGATCCACAGGCCCAGGTTCAAAGCCCATAATTCATCACTAGTAGTACATGTAAAAATGGTGGTGTTTGTTGTGAACGTAGGCGCTTAGAGCAAGGAGGCGTGGGCCTTTAAAAAGGGCAATAAAGATAGTCATGCGTTCTCCCCATCTCTGGTGTGTTGGATGTCTAATCTCTGCCAGTTGTCATAGAGCAGTGGCTCCCAAACTGGGGGTTGTGAACCCCTGGGGGTTCACGAAATGTTACAGGGGGTTCTTGGGGAAAAATTCCCTAATGGCGGACAGAACTGTCCCTAGGAAACCCCACTATACCTTTCATATTCATGCAGCCCTTGTATGTCACAGCCTATACTAAACATATTAAAGGGACACCATTGCCTTAAAAATGTCATGTTATCTTAAATGTTTCATACTTACAAGTAAGACCTCTAGATTACTCTAACTGAGAGAGAATAAATCACTTTTCAAAATTTGTTTACTAAGGACATTTCACAGCACTGTGTAGTGAGTTTCAGGTGTTTTCCCATATATAGTCAATTACTTAATTTCCTGTTTGCCTGCATCTTGCATATACAAACAAGGGAGAGAAAAACATTTTTGAAATAAGAAAATGTTATTGTAAACCAACAAGTATTGGCTGAGAGGTTGGGGAAAATGTAGTATAAAACTACTTTTAAGTCTTTTTAAATTGGCTAGATGCCAGAATAAAGCTGTGGCTTTAAAAATATTTGAATTGCTGACTAATACATTTGAACAGTAATCATTAGGGTATAAGTATATTCCTGTTAGGTGGAGATAGTGAACGTGAAGCTTGGAACAGAGGTGTGATTATTCAAGGAACCTTAACTATGAATTTCTTCACTTTCAGATGTTTGTTTTTATAACGATAGTGGTGTAGTAATGTTATTGAATTAGGTATTTATATACAACCATTTCTCTCATGAAGATTTGGATCTGATAAATCTGCATTACATATTTTTAGAAAATATTTCTAGGTAAAGAAAGTAGTGGATCTGTGTCCCCGTGTATGTGTGTGTGTGAATAATAAGATGTTACTATTTTTTAAATGCCTCTACTAAACTACTTGCACTAAAGAAACTTCATTCATTAAATGAGAGAAAAAAATTTGGGCATACATAGCAAATGTTAGTTTTAGTCTGCTTCTGTCTTTGAACTAAGTTTATACTAAACCACTCTTCCCCAGTTCATAAATAGACCTTGCAAGCCAATATTAAATTTACTGTGCATGTTTTGCCTTTTTAATATCCTGTTTTCAAATACAGCATGTTATAAACAGTCTATATCATATACCTGTTATTTCTTATATCTGCAAGTTGTGTACAATTCTTTTTAAATACTATTAAAATACTCTTTTATGTTTCTATTGTAGCCCTTCAGTGTGCAGTTGAGCTTGCTAAACAAATCTCTGCCTTTCCTCAACAATGCATGCGAGGAGACCGAAATTCTGCTTATTACAGTGTCTTTGATGCTGCCTCATACACAGAAGCTCTGCAGTTTGAGTGTGACACTGGTGTGCAAGTGATTTCAAAAGAGTCTCTCACTGGTGCTAAAAAGTTCAGCTTGGGGGCGGGACGTGGAGGAACGTTATAAAAGTCAAATATTTTCTGCATGTAGAAAAGGTTTTCTAATTATTAAAATAGTAGAAGTCTACTGAATTTACAAAAATAATGGAAGTCTTGAAAAATTATTATATAAACTCAAAATTTATAATTTACTCTAGGGTACATAATCTTGATGTATGGGAAGTTGCATACATAATTGTGTTAGCAAGAGTTATGCACATGAATCCTTGTGAATGGAGATGAGAAGATACTCTGAGTTAATATATTTTATACCTAAAAATCATTGTCATGATGAAAAAGTTCAATTTCTATTGTATCTTTGTTCTGAAATCTTGAAATAAAGCTAATTCTTTTACATTTTTTTTCATTTGAGTATTTTAGCCATTATTCTTTATTAAAAGAAAAAGGAATTGCTTCCCATAACCAGTGTATAAAACTACTAAAAACACATGGCAGTAACATGGTTTGTATAAACAAAGGTGATTGATTTGCCAAACGAAGACAACTCAAGATTAACTACTTATTTTTTAGACTAGGTAGCACGGCTGTATTTACTTACAACCTAAACACTACAGCTGCCAGAAGAAATTAACTACTGTAGTTAATTCTTATTTTCAAAACTACATATCTTGAAACACAATTCCTCTGGTAGCAGATCCATTCATGGAACTATTTACAGTATATTAGTGACAAAGAAAACCTGCACCTGCTCAGTTCTCATACAGCTGGGATCTTGGCTAATAGGCAAGAATTTAAAAGAAGTAAACAAAAAAATAAACCATTTTACTTCAAACTTTCCAGTATGGATGTCTTTCTGAAATAGTTATGCATGAGCTTTTCATTTCGCCACCAGATGTCCTCCAGGAGTAGGAAAATATGATGACCTGAAAGAGATTCTGAAGCCTGAGTCTACAACATTTTTGAAGATATGACAGTGAAAGGAAAGTTTGAGTGAAAGCAAATGTTACCACAGAGTTTTGGATGGTGTGTGTGTTGTGGAGGCTTTCTGGCAGGTGAAAAATTCTTTCAGTAGCACTAACATATTTATTTAACTCTTACGTGTATGTCCTAGTCTGCAACAGATTATGTACATGCCTTTCCTTTTGCCTTCACCCAGATAATTAGGTCTTGCTCTCTATTCTTTATCCTTTTTAGAAATGTGCAATTTCAAATGGTAACATGTTTTTGTTTGAAATTTGAAGCTGTGGTATAACCTCTTTAAGAAGACATAAATCTTTCATCCCTTCCAGTGAGTTACTGAGGAAGCAAAGCAATGTGATAGCTTGTCTAGTGCTGATAACATGGTCAGAATCCAAAATAAGGCATTCTGATTCAGGTGGTCATGACAGCTCATCAGGAACCCTAGGGCAGTAGTCCACATCATTAGTAAGAACTGCTAAAAAGAAAGGCAAGAGACTGAGCTACTGCACTCTGACAAGGAGTCCACATTATTTGTTATGAAGAGGTTAAGTTGTCATGCTGGTGTATGTAGAAAGTCTACCTTAAGACTGAGGTAATTTAGCAGAGTGGTGCTGGAAAGTTCAGTGTGTCCATATCCCAACACTGCATTGGTCCTGGGGTGCTCAAACATTACCAGTTCTATAGCTACATTACAACAACACATACTCAAAACTCAGTATTTTGAATATTGTACTTTAAGAATAAAAAAGCATAGATGATGTATGCCTGTTATGGATCATCAGAAAAGCAGTGTTCACTCCCATGATAACTGTCCCAGGGTTCAATCCTAAAAGGTGCTGAATACTTTCAACTCAAGTTGATTTCAAGAAGAGATGAGGGCACTCAAGCTACATAGTTAACTCTGGAAAATATATATACTTAAAATGTGATACTTCCTTCTGTAGTATCCAAAATACGAAGCAGAATGTATAAGGCTCTTGTGGAGAAAGTGATGTAAACTGCCCCTAAACAGACATACAGTGGAAAGGTGGGTGAGGTAATATCTTTTATTAGTCTAACTTCTGTTGGTGAGAGAGAGACATTTTCAGGCTTACACAGAGCTCTTCTTCAGATCTGGGAAATGTACTCTGTGTCACAGCTAAATACAAGTAGAACAGATTGTTTAGCATATGTAAGTAACACATATTTCAAGGGACCATTCAAGGTGAAGTGGTCCATTAACAGCCTCCAGTCATGAGTGAGGGGGGAATAATTAAATTCTTCCTTAAACTCTAAGAGCTTGGCTACACTTGCAAAGTTAGAGCGCATTAAAGCAGCCCCAGGTGCTGTAACTCCCAGTGTGTCCACACTGACAAGGCACGTGGGGGGGGATAGTTCAGTGGTTTGAGCATTGACTTGCTAAACCCAACATTATGAGTTCAATCCTTGAGGGGGCCATTTAGGGATATGGGGCAAAAACAGGGCTTGGTCCTGCTTTGAGCAGTGGGTTGGACTAGTTGATCTCCTGAGGTCCCTTCCAACTCTGAGATTCTATGACTCTGAAGCTGGAGCACTTCTGGTAATCCACATCCATGAGAAGCATAGAGCTTGCTGTGCCCCAGCTGAAACACCAGGGTGTCAGTGCAAACAATGTGTTGCATTATTGCACTCTGATTGGTCTCTGGAAACATCCCATAATCCCCTGAAGTCAAGTGGCCACGCTGGTCATTATTTTGAACTCAGCTGTAGGAATTCAGATACAGGTATGTCGCATCTTAGGCGTATTTAACATACACGATTTCCACTTTACGCTGTCTGGGAAAAAAAAAAAGAGAGGAGAATTTTTTTAAAAAACTTCCTGCAGGGGGTGCAATTTCACCTCCAATTGAAGTCAATGGGTTCTGGCTATGCGCGGTTTCTGCTTTACATGGTAACCGCGGAACGGAACCCTTGCGCAAGACACGACATGCCTGTATGCCCTTTCAAAGCTCTGTTTCTGACAGCCGGCATGCTTATCTGCCCTGGGACAAAGCAAGCCATTAGTGTGGAATGCTGATGTTGAGAGTGTGTGTATGAGGGGAGGAGGGGTCTGCTTCTGTCTGAATTTACAAGACAGAATGCTGACTTGCTCTGACACCCCCCCTCCGAGAAACACACTCTCCCACATACACACAACACGCTCCCTGTCACACTCCACCGCTCCCCCACTCCATTTGAAAAGCACCTTTCAGCCACTTGCACACTGGGATAGTTACCACAATGCACTGCTCTTTGTGGCATTGCAAGAGCTGCTAATGTGTCCACGCGAGTGTGCTTGCAGCTGACAGTGTAAACACACAACAGCGTTTTCCCAGCTGCGGTCTCCAAAGGCTGGTTTAACTCACAGCGCTCTACATCTGCAAGTGTAGCCATGCCCTAAGAGAAACTCTACAACCTCATCCCCCCACAAACTCACTCCAGGGATTGTCTACATCATCAGCTTTTGGAATATCCTTCTGTAGTTTCTCATAAAAGGCATACAGAATAACCTCTCTGTGGCTTTGGGAGGGAAGCCAGAATTAGAACAGACAACTTACATTCTCTGCTTATTCCCCTGGGGTGCAAATTTTCTAGCAGCTGCCCATACCAGAAATCCACCAGCACCTACCATACCTCAGAGCTGTTTGTTTGGAGATTTTAGCTATGTAGTAAAACCCAGTGTCATCGCTCTAAACTAAAATTACACAGATGAATTAGAAAGATTAGTGTAAACAAAGATAGTTTAAAAACAGATGCATAATGGAGTACAGTGGTGACAATATCACTTCAGTTTGCATGCCCTTTAAGGGCACCAGCAGCATGTGCTAGCAATGCAAAAAAAAAAAAAAAAAAAAGAAAATGTGCAAGATAGTGGGGTTGGATCATCCCTACCCTCCTTTTCATCTCCACACACTAAAACACAAGGGAGGGGGTTAAAGAGGAAGATATTTCTGACAATCCCCTACCCAGCATTCCTGTTTTTTCATTGGGGAAAGGAGGGAGTGTGGTTTGCATCCCCATGGAACAAGCAAAAGGGCCAAACCAGGATAATCACCAGGGATCCTATAAGATATACAGGAGACCACTAATTTTAGTTTCTAGCACCCCCCCAGCTGCACTGGAACCATGTTATTAGAGACTCCTCTAGCCCAAATCTTCACACTAGTAGGGGAGGCCACAGAACAGCTAACAATCTCCATGAAGGCAGAGGGAGGACAAGATGCATCCTGGGCCATGCCTTAAGCCAGTACATGCCAACTCTCTCTCCAAAGGGAGTCTGACCCTCTGGGGAGCCCAGGCGTCTGCAAAGGCAACGAAGATGAGATCTGTGCATGGACCTCGTGAGGGGCACAGTCTTTTATGGAGAACAGAACTAATGTTAATAATGGATTCTCCTTCATTATCATAGTTAAAATAGGAGTGTTAAAGCTTGCTTTCCTCAGAATAAATTTCCTTTGTCTTCTAAACTTTTGAAAATAAGTCTTTTGTCTTTAATAGTCCCAGCTAATGCGCTGGGAGACTGAATTGAATATAGTGCCAAAGTCTGATCCTCAAAGTCGACAAATATTTCCAGTGACTTCTAGTTTATCAGCATGCGACTCCTAGGATCAAATTCTACTCAGTTACACCAGCGTCAATATAGAGTAAATCTACTGACTTCAGTGGAGGTAGCCTGGATTTACTAGTGTAATGAGCCTGAATTTTGTAACTGAGAGCATGCTATGACCCATAAGGATAGAGACCAGTATATTGAATGTCTACCACTGGTCTGTTCGACAGGGGTTATAAATTTTCTTTTCAGTAATAAATAGGGGCTGGAGTTAGACGTATTCGTCGTCTATTACTCTAAGGTTTGTAATAATTTTTTATAAGCTTGTACAAGGTTTTCAAGTAGTTTGTGTACATATTACTACTTGTTCATAGATTAAGGCCAGAAGAGACCATTATGGATGATTTGGTTTGACCACCACCTGAATGATGCCGTATGTGCCATTTTGTAAGTCTCTTTCTAAGAATATCGTACTATATTGTTAAAATTACCTTAGACATTCTTTCAGAACCAAAATGCTTTGAAAGTAAACTTGATTGTCCTGAAAATAACATATTTACCTTCTAGGCAATTTAAATAGGTTGTATACATTAGAGAAAGGATGAACAAAAAAGGCAGGTGATCATTTTAATTCACCATTTATGTTTTCTTTTATATGCCTTGCAAGTAGAGCTAACTTAGCTATTATATGAAAGAGCTCTTTCAACAGAGCAAAACAACAATTTGGTTTATTTTAAAAATTTGTAAGTGCAACTGTGCATGATATTCCTTCCTATTAATATATTCAGAAGCTATTCCTCTGAATTACTGTAATTATGAAATAACAGATGCATTGTTTTAGTTTGAAGGACTCCATTAAAATTAATGAGGGAAAACTCATGACTATCTATGCAAGTGCATAAATTGCTTAGGTCCAATTGGTGAAAGTTTCTCTCTTTCCTGATATGCTGCCAGTCAACATTTTAAATCCTGTGGAGGGTGTTTTCCAGATTCAGACAGAGATTAATACTGTACCTTGACCCTGAAAAAAAATTAAAAACTTAAAAAAGCAACCCCACACCTACAAGCAAATCCACAGTACAAGGGTAATCACAGTGCAGTATAGCTGTATACAGACAGAGGTTTTATTATAGTACCATACATTTTACAACATATAGGAATACATAATCCCTGCCTTGATGAATTTACAATGCTTTAATCCCATAGTCAGATCTGCAGCGGAGGATCCTTGCAGAGCCCCATTAACTGACTAGATTTTTAAAAATTCTAAATATGTAAGCTCTTTGGGGGCAGGCCTGTCTTTCTTGTTGTGTTTGTAGAGCATCTAGCACAATGGGATCCTGGTCCATGAGAGGGACTCCTGGGTACCAATGCAATACAGCTAATAAATCAAAGATTGATTCTGTTTTCTTCAGGATCATTTAAGAACAAAATGGTGACTTCAGCAGGGCTCTCTGTGAGCACAAAAGTCTGACTGCAGACCTAAATAAAACACAACATAGTTGTCAGACATCAGCCCCTGGTGGAGATGGGACTGGGTGGGAAGGAGTGGGATGACAATGACCAGGTCTGAGCCAGTTATGAGAGCATCATTTTGGGGCCCTTTTACACCTCAGCTAAGCCAAAATGATGCTGCCTTTGTCATTTTTCAGTTCAGTGAGGATATCAAAGGAAACCAAACGAATCCTTCTGTATCTGTGAATACACCCCGGTGAAGCATCACTCTCTTATACCAATTAGAGGCTACAAGGTATTTTCATCTCGTTCTACCATTTTCCTGCCAAAAGCCCAAGTTTCAGTAACTGAAGAATCAGAGGGGTTGCCGTGTTAGTCTGGAATTGCAGAAGTGACAAAGAGTCCTGTGGCACCTTAAAGACTAACTAAAAATTTTTTAGAGCATAAGCTTTCGTGGGCTAATACCCACTTCGTCGGATGCATGTAACTGAAGAGGAAGCAACAATTAAAAAAACAAAACAACCTCCTGCCTCCCACCCTAAACCACGTATCCCTGCCTAACATGAAACTCCAGCAAGGGCAGCCGCAAAGCCGGGGCCCTGCCCTCCCCGCTTTGCCCCTTGTGTCCCGCACACCCTCCTCCTCCGAGACTCCCCCCTCCCTTCCACGGCTCATTTCCAGGCTGCCGCGGGGGAAGCCCAGAGCCAGTCGTTGCAGGCGGCCACACCCCCGCTTGGGGTGGGGAGGCTCTTTAATAGCGGCTTGCGCTGTCTGTCAAGGGGGTGGGCGGGCGCTTCGGGGAGCCGGAGTGTGGTACCTGCGCGAGCGCTGCTCTCCCCCGTGAGCCGAGGCTGCGTGTCCCGGGAGGAGGAGGAGCAGGAGCAGCAGCAGCAGCGCCCGCGCCCGCGGTTTCTTTTTGCCCCGCCATCACCCCTTGCAGCCGACCCCGGGGGACCTTAGCAGCAGCGGGAGCCCCCAGCTCCCCCGCAGGGACTTGTCTGCTGGAGAGAGTTTGCTTTTATTTTAACCCCCCTCCCCTTTCTTGACCCCCGAGCCCTTCCCGGGGCTGCGGGCTCCTTCCCTCGCCGACCCCGCAGCTGGCTCGGGCCGGGGGCTTCGGGGGCGGGCTGGCGAGCCGCGCGTGTCCCGCCACGGGGCCGGGCAGCCGGGGTTGCTCCGCGCGCAGCCGGCGGCTCCCGGCTGTGAGTCCCCGCGGGCTGGGGGAGCGGGGCGGCGGCGGGGCGCGTTTGCTGCCTGTGGGGGCGGGAAGCCGCCCACCCCCGCCCGGGGCGCGCACCGGTTGCACCTGAGCAGCCCTGTCCGCCCTCCCCCGCATTGCCCCCGCAGCCCTTCCTCGGGGTCTGCCTGCGCGGGCGGGGAGGGGGCAGAGAGTGACCATGCGAGAGAGGGGGGAGGTTTAACCCCTTCGCTTCCCCGCCCCCCCCCCCACTCATGAATTAACTCCCGAGGCGGGAGCAGCGGAGCCCAGGGACGCGGAGCCGGGCATCCCTCGGCTGCCTCAGAGGCGAGCCAGCGGCAGCAGCCGGCGGGGAGCGATGCCTCTGAGGCTCGGCTGGCTTTGGTGGGGGGGGCTGCTGTGCAGCTGCTGCTGCTCCCCGCCGCCCGGGCTGCCCCCGCTGCCCGCCGGGGGGGCGCTGCTGGCGGACAGCAGCCGGGAGCCGCCGCCTCCAGCAGCCTCCGCGCCGGGGTTCCTGTCCCGGCGCCTCAAGTCGCACGAGAAGCGGGAGATGCAGAAGGAGATCCTGTCCGTGCTGGGGCTGCCGCACCGGCCCCGGCCGCCCCCTCCCCAGCAGCAGCTGCCCCCGCCGGGCAGGCTCAACTCGGCTCCTCTCTTCATGCTGGATCTGTACAACGCCCTGGCCAGCGAGGAGGAGCAGGAGCAGGGGCCGGGGGCAGAGCGCCGCCGCCCGCAGCCCCCCACCGCTCACCCCCTGCCGCGCAAGACCCTCATCCCCCAGCCGGGACCCGGCGGCGGCTCCCCCTCGGCCAGCTCGCCGGACAGCGCTTTCCTCAGCGACGCCGACATGGTCATGAGCTTCGTGAACCTGGGTGAGTGGCCGGCGGCCGCTTGGGGCCCGGGGGGGGGGCGTGATGGGGGGCGGTGGAAGCAGGTGCCCCCCATCGGAAAGGGGGCACAGCGCGAGGGCTGGGGCGGCAGGGCTGTGGTGGGGAATCCGGGATCGGGAGATCGGGGTGTCTGGGCGCTGGGCTGCGCTTCTCCCCGGGGGAGCGGAGATCGCACTGGAGCTGAGTCAACTTCTCCCTGGCACAGCGCTAGACGGCCCCGCTGCTCAGACACGGTACTGCTGGCCCTTCGCTGCATCCCAGGGCGAGGTGCTACCTGAACCTCGCTCAGCCTGCCCTGGGATCTGCTCCATGGCGGGCTCTCCTCTTTTGCCCCTGCAGGAGAGCGCTCACCTCGCACTTTGCATCTTCAGTGCTAATGAGTTAAGGGCAGCAAAACATTCAGTGAGTGTGAGTCGGTAGGGATAGGCGCTTTTATTTGTTTGTTTGACAGTTTTTGCCCGGGGCAGGAGAGTCAGGCTTGGCTGTCCGTTGTACATGTGAATGTGCGCACATACACTGCCCCGTTTATTTATTTTGCAGCCCGGCCCTGGATGGATGTGTTGATTCTTGAGGAAACCAATGTTTGTTTCAAAGTAACCGTTTAGGTACAGCCACCTACATGAATATGTTATAAAGGATCAAAGCAAAAAAACACCCAAACACTACCCATTCCCCCAAAAAAACTCAGTTGCCCATCATTTGCTATATTGAATGTGCACTATGTTCCTAACACAGGATAGCAGATAAAAGTGGAAAAGTTCTAACAGATCATTGAATCCATCTCACTTCAAGTGCATGGTGCAGTCCCCAGAGAAAGTAGGTATTATTAAAGTGATGCTGCACTTGATATAATCCAGGAGGCCATATCATAGTTATTTTCAATTCAATAAGATTAAACAGGCCTTTGCTATTTCACTTAATTTTGAAGATGGTTTTCAAATTACATTTGGATAATCTGATACATGCACCAACTTGATGAGTAATTTTTTCCCTCAGGGACTTGTTGGATGTTGGTTGTTTTCAATAAGTGCAAAATAATGTAAGATGGTAGCGGTAGCTGGGAGCCTCTGCCCCTTTAAAGTTTTGGACACTTAAGCAGGGGTGAAAGTAATTTAAAGGATTTGCTGGTACTCCCAGAGTCCTGAACAGGGGCAAGGCCTCATTCAGAAGAGATGTGGCCTCAACCAGAAGAGGCAGAGCCTTTAAATCCCCGGGCCCTTTAAATAAGGATTTAAAGGGCCCAGGGCTCTGGCTGCAGTAGTGGTGGCTGGGAGTCCCGGGCCCTTAAAATAACTCCCAGAGCTACCAGCTGCAGAGGTGGCTGGGTGCTCGGGGTGATTTAAAGGGCCCAGGGCTCCAGCTGCTGCTATCGCAACGGACCCTGGGCCCTTTAAATCACTGATGGAGCCCCGGAGGCTCCCGGCTGTCTCCACTACTCCGGGGCTCGGGGCTCTGGCAGAGCTTTAAAGGGCCAGGGGCTCCGCTGTGGTAGCGGTAGCTGGGAGCCTCTGCCCCTTTAAATCACAAACAGAGCCCCACTGCTGCTACCCCAGGCTCTGGCAGTGGGGCTCAGGTGGCGAGTTAAAGGGCTCCAGAGGTGGTGGGAGCACCGGGCCCTTTAAATCATCACCCAAGCCCTGATGCCAGAGACCCAGAGTAGCAGTGGCAGCTGGGGGCTCCGACAGCAATTTAAAGGGCCAGAGGCTTCCAGACCCCATTACTGCAGCAGAGCCCTGGGCCCTTTAAACTGCCAATGGAGCCCCAGGGGTCCCGGCTGCTGCTGTGACCCCTGGAGCTCTGACAGTGGGGCCTTGGGCTGCGATTTAAAGGGCCCGGGGCGGTAGCAGTGGCCGGAGCCCCAGGCCCTTTAAATCGCCTCTGGAGCCCTGCCACTGCTATCCCAGGGCTCTGGCAGCAGGGCTTGGGTGGCTATTTAAAGGGCCCAGGGCTCCGGCTACCGCTACCACCCCAGGTCCTTTAAATCGCCACAGAGCCCTACTGCCGGAGCCCTGAGAAGACTGATACAGTGAAATTCCATTTAATGTGAAGAATGAAACACCAATATTATTCCAATACATTTCATTTCAGAGTGATTTCCATTTCTAATGAAGTTCTGTAAAGGTTAGACTTCAGAGTAAGAAGTTTCAATGTCATCTTAAAATAGGTGTTTTGATAAATGTTGGTCCTCGAGTTAAGTAGCAGAACTATGATTCTTAACCAGGAAGAGATTGCTTCAGAGATTGTGTTGTTGAAATAGACTGTTGAGCGTTCCACAAGTTTCCTAATCTATAGCAATGATATGTTAACTAAAATTTAAAAATGTAGCTGACAAACTATTACCACAGAAAGATGCATGTGTTTTTTTGAATCAAGATCTGGGTGATGCACACTCATAGAAACTCTTGGGCCAAAATTAGATGGAAAAATCAATAGGCTTAAGACTGTGGAGTTTCTGCCCCCTTATATGATTGCTTGTCAGAGTTTGGCCACCAAAGGAGCAGATAGTGGGCATGGCCTTCTTAAACTCTGGGTGCTCTGAAATTGGAGGGGAAATTCTATGGAACTTCAGGCAAATATGCAGTGGCTCAGAGCTTCCCCGCCACTCTCTTCCTGCCCAGTCTGCTTTGGCAACACTGTCATCTGCGAGGGGAGACTCAACTATTGCTGGCTCTTTTTCTTGCCTCTAGGGTTCTTGAGGGCATATAGCAGGAATGTGTGTAAATTAATGAGCACAGGGTTATTTTACTCTTGGAATTCCAGGGGAAGGATGTTGTGGAGAGTAGTGCTTCTCTGCTTCCATCTGTTTTCCAACCAGCTGTGTGTCATCTGAATGCACAGAAGCCTGACTGCATGTAGTTCAGGCAGGTGAGCTTTGCAGAGTAGAGGGGAGGATGGCACATTGCACACACTACCTTATTTTTATACATTTTGGCTTACAGGTTTGATCCTGCAAAGTGCTCCCCAGTTCCCACAAGCATTGAACACCTGCAACACTTACTGACTTCAGTGGGAATTTTGGGCACTTTGGGCAAATTGTTTAGCCCTTTGCTGGATAAAGCCTTTGGGGACAATTATTGGAGAGGATGATGCTCCCCTCTCCACACTAAAAGCACTGGTTTCTGTTGTGAGCAAAAACATTCATTAGGTTCAAAGCAGCTCAAGTAATTTGGATCCAGACACTTATATAATGACCAGGAAAAATTATTCATGTAATATATTGAGATAACAGTTAAAATGCTAGCTATGAGTATCAGGAAATATGAATCAACATTAGAAATTTCTCACCAACATCCGAGTTGCTAGTCATAAAAGATAATGTCACTTACAATCATTGTCTGTTATTAAACTCTTCACAGATCAACAGACTGAGATTGACCAATTGGTGTAGCATTTATTGTCTCTTGGGATGTGTTGATCTCTTGCAAATGTACTAATGTCCACTCTTTTCAACAGAATGATAATTTATAATGCAAAATAAGAGGAAACTTACTGATAGAGCATAACATAGAGACAAGCTCTGATGGGAGAAACACAGCCTGAACTACTGCTTATGAAAATGGGGATTGGTATGGTATATCCTAGGAAAAAGCAGCAAAAATTTACAGGATTTCAGTGTCTTTCAGTGCTCCTAGGAGGTATATACCAGAAAACTGCCAAAACTCATAGTTGAAGTCTCTTCACCTGCAATCACCACCAAAATGATTTTTCTGGTACTTGCATGTGATCAGGACTCCAATAAGTGGATGCTAACTAAATAGAAAGGTTACTTCTGAACAGTATTGTCAATGTTTTGTAAAGGTGTTGTCTTTTGACTACTGGTAAAGTAGTGGTTATGAAAGAAATTGAGGTGTCCTTCAGTCATTTTAATAGAATCAGAGATATAAATTCTTCTGAGTGTGGATTCTATTGTAGGTACTCACATGTCTCTTACATGCAAGATTAAATATATTTTTAATAACAGTGTCCATCAGGAAATAACTGTGCCCTGTTCTTCTTCTCGTGCTCCTGTGTGAGGGCACAGAAGATGAAGCGGCCACAACCCTTCCTCAGATCCCTCCTATTGTCTGTGGCAATGAGATAGAACCTGGACAGTGTCCGACATGTTACTTTTCTCTGAGCTTCAAATACCTCTCCTAGATGAGTCCTGTGAAGAAATCCTTCTTTACACTCTTTATTGCATTTTTTTTAAATGTGGACATTCCAAAATAAAAGCGGGGGTGGGGAGGAGAGGGGTATGGTTCAGGAGCAAAATGAGGAGGGGCACTGAATCTTCACATTTGTTGGCTGCTCTGGTCAAGCCCCTTTCCTGGCCAGCTTTGATCTCTTTTTGGGCTGTCTTGGACCCTTATGGTTCCTGTGCCATAAAGGAGATTGTGGATGTCTTGTGCTGAAGCCACCTGGCTGTAGGTGACTTTCTGCTACTGGGGAACTGCACCAGGGTTTATGTTGGTGTAAGTCCTTGTTGAATCTAGTCCAGCATCATCAAAACAACAATATTCCTGCATTTTTAGTTTAAAATGTGAACATTGTACATTGTGTTTCTAACTTAAATAAGGGAAGAGAGAGATACCCAGACTACCTATGTAATTAAGAGGGGTAGTTAGTGCTATGGAATCTTACAGCTTTACTAATTTGAACAATGTAAGAAGTTAGAGCAAAGTACTTATTCCTTAAGAGAAAGAAGCAAGCCCCATTGATTCACTCTGCTGTTTTACAAACAGTAAACCTCTGTAAGTATGATTAATTTACTACCAATAAGCATCTCTATTTGATTATTTATATCAACGAAGTTTTATTGTTCTACTATCACACAACAAATGTTATGTAACTGGAAACTATCTAATTCCAGGCAAATTGTCGACACTTGCGTAACCTTTTTGTTAAGGTTTTGTTAAGATCTGAAGTAAAGAGCTGCACAAAAGCAGTCCATTTTCAGTATCCAACATCAAGTTTTATTGGTTCCAGAAAACCCAGGAGCTCTGCTACATATTCTTGAGCACTAGCTAATTAAACCTTATCTACAGAATATTTACATATCTATTAACAAAGAGCAGAGCACTTTTCTAATGAGAATAGCCTCAAATAACTAAAGTACTGAGTACTGGACTGCAGTTGTTCCCAATTTAGATCTCCTTTTGCTTTCGTCATTGTGAGGTGGCATGATTTGGGCTGATGCCATTATGGAGATGATTCTTAAATTAGTTGTTTTTTATAGTATGTTGGAATAATTACCTTCTTGTCAAGTTGCCTATCTGAAATTTACTCTTGGATGGTGGAACGTAAGATTTGTTATGATCTGTCTTTTATAGGCCCAAATGTCTAGCTTTCCCAGCTTGTAGTTTGATGAGAGGTCTCTTGTTTGCTGTTGCCATTGAAAATCTTGAGATTGCTTGGCAGACTCAAGTGCAAGTTTTCAAGGAACTGTTACTTAAATAAGTGGCCTGATTTTTAAAAAGTGAGGTCAAATTGAGTAAATGTGACAGATCAAGCCCTAAGGTGACAGTATCAGCCATCAGGAGCTGTTCCTTAACTGTACTCAAGTTATTAAAAAGGGGCTTGATAATTGCAGTGACATTGTTCATGGCTTTTGTGCGCTTAATAATTTGTGACAGAGTCTAGACGTACATATAAGTAAATGTATATATACCCACTTCTATAAAGTATATACTTTATAGAAGTGGGTAATACTCTGAACTTGACGGTCATTAGGAGATATGTGTATAGGCTGTAGTTATGCATGTGTATATAAGTATAAAAAAACGTTATTGTAACCAGGATGCAGCTACAGCATCACCTCACAGCAGTGTGGGGGAAGCATCAGTCAAGGAGGGGCACCTCCCAGTCTAGTTGTTTACATAAAACTAACTCCAAGCACGTAGCATTGTACAACCCAGGGAAGGTCAGTGGCGGACCAGTAAAATTAATGGAAAGACATTGAAACTGAAAAAGAAAAACTCAGTCGTGGAAAACTAAGGGAGGAGGGAGTTTTCCTCCCCTCTCTGTGTAACCATGAATTACCATGTCTGAGAGAAAGGGAAAAAAAAACAAATTCCCCCATCCCTCCTCCTCCAACCTGCAAACTCTGTTAAAAGGGAAGAGGTTTGAAGTGACAGCTAACCAGAAACAGAGCCAGCATCAAAGTGGGGTGCTGTACCTGAAACAATGGATATCCTCTAGGACAGAGGCCATGCTAGGAAACTGTTCAGAGTCAGTAGGTAACTTGTATTAGAGAAGGGAATTTAGCTAACATAAAATTATAAAGCCTGAGGTTTTGTCTTTATAGTCTTCTGTGTAACTTGTATGCATTTTTCCATATTATTTTACCTTTGAATCTGTGAGATTTATCTATTAAATACACTTTTAGTTTATTTTTACCCTGAGCAAGTCACTGTTGTGCAGTCTGGGTGCAGTGTGCGGCCCTGAGCGGATTGATGACTGGGGGCAGGATTCACTCCTTTCGTGATGAATGATGAATCAGAAGAGAGAAGTCTGAGTGTCTGGTAGTTAAGAACTTGGGGGAGACTTGGGACCAGAAGGGCTTATGGGGGTCATCCTGCAAGGAGTAAGAAGGTGGATGGAAGCCAAGATGAGACCTTCACGCTTGAAGGCTGGGTATAGGTGTCAGAGCTCTAAGCTAAAGCAGCAGAGCATTAAGGCACCCAAAGTAACAAGGCAGGCAATGACAGAACCCCTTACTGGGCTGGTTGATCCCCAAAATGTCACAGTATTCACTCAGATTGTAGTCCAAATTTACTGTTGATCTAAGCAGGTACATCTGCACTGAAACCTATGCCATGTTATTCTGAAAACACTTTTAGATGGTCTAAAAATTCTGGTTTGCCAATTCATGGGTCCATGGCTCCTGATTTGTCTGAGCTGTCCGTTTTTGACCGCCACAAAATCATTAAGGTACCATTCCACTTGCTTGAGGCTTGTAGTTTTCAGGAACAGATTTTGATCTTTTGGTGTCCAGGCATTTTGTTTGAAGTAAGCCCCTTTTTATTTGAGAGTTATGTATAGGATCTTATAAGGCTGGGGCAGAGAGGTGCATGGTTATTTATTTTATTTTATTTATTTATTTATTTATTTATTTATGGAGAGAATGTCAATATTTCCTCTTTAAATTGCAGCTTGTGTTTATATGGAGACATCTTGTTGCTTAACAGAGCTGCTGTCTGTGCATTCAGTTTGCTTCCTGTGGTGACATAAATAAATTTTGGGGTAACATTTTCAGAAGTGTGTAAGTAACTTAGAAGTTGAAGTCCATTTCAAAAATGACTTGGACATATGTGGTCTGAACCAAAACCCATTGCACTCAATGGGAAAATTCCCATTGACTTCAATGAGCATTGGATCAGAGCCTGAGGAGCCTGAATCTCATTGCGTTTGAATGAGACTTAGGGTCCTAAGTGTCTGAAAAAGGGTAATGTTTCCAAAAATGCTCTATCTGCCATCTTTGTAGTGGTAGGTAGCAGGAGCAAGCAGACCAGTTCTGACAGTGACTGGAATTCTATTCCCGCAGAATTGTTAACTCAGTTCCAGTTGCAGGGCCAAATGCTACCTTCGGTTTCCTTTGCTCAACTCCAGTGAGGATAGTTAGTTAACCCTTTACAACCATAGTGAGTTCAGTTTCAGTGGGGACAGAAGTGGTAGGATGACTAAGTAACCAAGGTGCTGGCAGCCATGGTGTTATAATCCCATGTTGTCTGTACCTGCTGTGAGCACAGTTAATCAACTCAGTGGGTTCCTGGAGCCATTCCTATGATAGCACATTCACTGTGGCTAACAATGATAGAACTGAACAAGTGGTAGCAGTGAGTTTGGTTTTTTTTGGCAAAAAAGTCTAATGTGATATCCTAATTTTTCTGCAAATCAAAATGGTAGCTGTGTTTTTAGGAGTCCTGCACATGACTGTCTTGACCAATGTAGTGTTAATCTCAAGAATACATAACCATTTACCTGTGAACTTCCCCTTAAAAACTTTCAGTGGTATCGCCTGATGTTCTGCACTATTGCCCAGTATAACAGGAATTCAGGACAGTTGGCTCCATATAAACTCAGAATATTGGTGGATCAAATATTTGTGCATAAATAGAATCATTTTGAAAATGGCTACTTAGAATACAGAAGCACAGTATTTGAAATCTATGCAGTGTATAAATGTATGGTACAGCTTGAGTGGCTTTGCAAAGTAATCAAGACAGTTTGAACACTTGTGCTTCAGGAATCAAGACTAGCCAATATTAAAGAAGAAAGTATTTTAAACAGTACTGCAAAGATGTATCATTTAATCTTTTTTCTAATGTTTCTTTTACAGTAAGAAAAGAATAAATCAGTTATTTGTAGTCTCTGTGTAAACATAAGCTATGTTTAATCAAGGTAAAATCTTGCTTTATGAGACACAATTTCTTTGTCATAAAGTGCATTTAAAAATGTATACAACATAAATGTTCATATTAGTAGTATACTACTTTATGCAGGTGCAGATGCACACTTATCTTGTCAGTTTCTTTGCATTACAGTTGCCTGGAATATACTATAAAGGTGTTAGACACTCTGTTTACATATGTGCTAAAGGGTGACATAATGTCTATTGAAGCAAAGTCACTGAGCTTCCAAGTGGGCAACAAGGAGCACTTAAAAATGAAAACAGATCAAAGCTCAGAGAGAGTTTGTGATATTCACAGCCATGAGAAAAGAGGTGTTGGAGGAAAAAGGGGCTCTAGTTTGTCTGAAACAGAGGTGCATAATTGCATCACTATATCTTCAGAATCCCTTGAGTTTCCAGACTGTTTGAGAAATGAATCTGTGAGAATAAATTGTTTAGCAGCAAATCCAAAAAGCCTGCTGAAAATTGTCCAAATAAGTTAGGAAAAAGGTTAAATTGTAGCAAGCTCCTACAAGATGAGAAATACTAGTCTGCCTGTCTTTTTATAGACTACATTATCGAAGTTGTTTAGAATTGGACACTCATTGTAGTGTGACTTTAATATTTTTCAAATTTAGTGCAATGTCTGCGGTACAGACCTGTGCCTTGGAATGAAGTAACAGTTGTGTTTTTAATGCTGTTTAAATGTGGTTTTGATCAGCAGAATTTCTCTTCTTGAGAAAGGTGGATTTGGATATTACCAAACTAATATGCACAAATAAAAAGCGGGATTGAAAAAGTAATTTTGTTGTCATCACTTAACTATAGATTTTTTTCCAGCACTGTTTCTTCCCTCCTACTGATCCCCATGTTGCTGTTTCAGTCCCATTTAATCTTGACAAAGTGTGTGTGTGTATTTTTAAATAATGAAAGAGACAACAGTTACCAATGCAGTGTTACCATGCACATTTTATTTATACAGATTTTCATTATTGCACAATATTGACTGAAACATCTCATCTAGTTTTGTGAACAAGGGACTCCTCCAGAATGGACAACTTCTCCCTCTAGGCTTTGCAATATGATGACCTGTCTTAAATGAGGAGAGCTAGATGAGACTCCCTTTGAAACCCATAAACAGGACGTCTAGCACAGCCACTAGGTTGCTGCAGAGCAATACCAGGCATTCCCTTTCCCAGGAAAATACCATGCTGTCACCATAATGCTTCCAGAAGTCCAGCATGGACTGTGGAAGAGAAGGGATCAAACCTGTGTTTTTTGCATGGCAGCAAAGGATACTAAAGCATAGCGCTACCAGGCCAACTTTTATTTATTATTAATTAGTGTAAGGGCGCGAAAGACATTGTCACGAATGAGTGCTAGGCGCTCTCCCCCTTGACTCCAGGGAAGGAAAGGGTGTTCATGCCCCCCGCCACTCCTGGGAAGGAAGGGGTACTCAAGGTTAGTGTTATCAGTTCCTGCTCTGTTTTTGTATAGTTCTCAGACCGAATTGAATCGGTGCCCAGTATTTATCTATAGTGTGTAAACTAATAAAAAAAATAGTAAAACACCTGCTTGTATTATTTAATCCCAATTAAAACAAAAACAAGGTATTAGTTATTCATAAAATATGTATAAAATGCAAATGCTTCAGTTATTTCTTTGCCTGTATTCTCACACTTAGTGGGCTTCTTCCCCGGGCATTGCTCCAATGTGCTGGGTCCCCGTTCAGTGACAGCAGCGAGCGAAGCCCCCGCTACAGGTGTGTCACTTTGCCTTCAATAAACTCACTACTTCTATTCAACAGCTGTTTGTGTGCATCGTTCCTACGGGACACAAAAGTATCCTGCAACAATTATTATTTTTACATCAATAATGGCTTTGGAAAAATAGAATTCCCAATCCAAATTGCATATTTGAACTACAAAAGGGATGTGTATCTGTGTGTGTGTTTGGTTTTCTATATATGCATCTTCTTCACAGTGAAGTTGGAACTGACCTAGTAAAGCTTCTGATCATCAGAAGTGCTACCATTGTCACATTACATATTTAACAGATTCGATTTTAAAGCGAAACGCCACAAACGCAGTTTTAAAATTCAGACATTTTAATCAGTAGTTATGTATAGAAAAATGATATCTGAATGCCTAAGCATAGACCTGATTCCCAGATATAGAATACGAGTGCCTAATTTTGACAATGAAGTTTGAAAATTGAAGTCTCAGTTGCAAAAAAGCAACTTTTGTCTCCCACAAACCCTCTACCCCTTCCATCCTTGTGGCCATTCTTTTGAATGCAAAGTTACAGACCTTCTTAGTTAATTATTGTAACATCAAAAGTCTTTGACATGAAAGGGACCAAGCAGTGGCTATAGGAGATAATGATTTGTTTATAACAATAATTTAAACAGTATATAAAAAGGATAAACATGTGTGTCCTGCCAACATTTGCTTTATGTAAGTTTCAGTAATTGACTCTCTTGGCTTCCCCCTTTCAAATGTTTCTCCCTTTAAAAATAAAACAAATTGCAGAGGAGAAAAATCTTTCATGTTTAAGGAGGTTTCTATTTAATATGCTATAGGGGATAGCTAGAAATAAAATATACACTCATGTAGTACAATAAAGGATAGTTTGCATTTAGAGATGTCTATATTCTGTTTCTGGTATGTAGTGGTTTTTATGCTTACTGACTGTAACAGCAATCCAGTCCAAAATGTTCCACCCTGAAGTGTGTGGAAAGTTTATTACTTACTAGAAAGTCTAAGGATCTTACTTACTTTCATCCAAGGTTCTCAAAACACTTCACAAACATTTAATTAAGCCTCACAACTTTCTCTGAGGAAGGTAAATATCTATTATATTCCTTTTCCAAATGGCTAATCTGACTTGCCAGCGATCACCCATGAAAACTGGTAGCAGAGCAGTGGAGAGAATCCAGAAGTCCTGACTTCCAGTGCTGTGTTCTAACCACTGATCCACATGCCCCATTATTGTATTGACCAGCATGCAAAAGACTTGTAAACAATGGCAAGACAGTGGAACTGTACAATTTACCTTCAATTTCTAAAGTCACTTATTGGAAGGTTTTAAAAAACCCAGGAATTCTCATTAGATTCATTCTTACATCTTTTTCCTCCTGTGCATAGGGTACCCACCAATTTCCACCTTTTATTTTAATCTTGTGCTGATCTCCTAAGACGTCGGAGTGTCCTGTTGATGGATTAATCTTCTTTCTCTGTTCTGCATAGTGTTTCTCTACATCACCCTCTTTTTCTCTTCCGGGTGGTGTCAATATTATCACTTGATGTGCAAGTTGTGCTGTTGGCACCTTTAAAGCATGTCCTAAATATTTCTGTTGTCATCTTACACGTTTGATTCTTTAGGTTGATTTGCTTTACTTAGAATTTCTGATATTGCAAGAAACTTTTTCCAATGACTTTGAAAGATCTTTTGCAGGCATTTACTTTGGAATGAGTTCATCTTCTTCTTTTCAGTTTGCAGTGTAGATTTCAATGACTCTTTGTGTCAGTCCCAATCACGCTACTTTTCTAAATCTTTTCAAGTTTACGAAAATTGTTTGCTGCTTTTGATATTTGTTGCTTGACATTAAGCATGGAGTATTACCATCGTTGCACATATCACTCCCTAGATGGGTAAAATGCCTCATTAGTTCTAGAGTTTCTCCATCTACTCTGAGGGTTGCTTTTGGGAGAGTGATAGGCATATATGTTGACTTCTCCTTGCTGATGAACAAGTTGACTTATTTTTGCCATGGCCTTGTCTACACTACACAGTTTTGTCAACTGATATAATTGCATTGTTTGTGCATGTTCCGACAATGCTTCTTCTGTCGGCAGAGCATATCCACAGTTGGTGCTCTAGTACAGGTAGTGAGAGCAGTGCTCTGTGGGTAGTTATCTCACTGTGCTACTCACCACCTTCTGCAGGTAGGAATTTGGGAAGGTGGAGTAGATTACAGTGCATCATGGGTGTGGGTTCAATGTCCCATTATGAAGTTTCTTCCATCCCAGGATTCCATGGGCTTCCAACTGAATTTCATGGCATGTATCAAAGGCTCCCGTTTACCATACGCCTGCCATCTCTGTCTGAAAGGATGGATCCTGCACCACTCTCTACTGTTGTGGTCACTGTTATGAAAACATCACAGCTGGTCATGCACTATATCATGAGAACTTAGTCTGAATGGGAATCGGAGTTGCCTGACCTGCAGTGTGCCATGGAAAGAAACAACACCACCAGATTACTTTTGACATTCATGGAGCAGCTGAACAGGGTGGACTGTCAGTTTTGGGCTTAGGAAACAAGCACTGAGTGGTGGGACCACATCGTTATTCAGGTCTGGGGTGAGGAGCAGTGGCTGCAGAACTTTTTATGAGGAAAGCCACTTTCCGGGTACTGTGCACGGAGCTCACCCCAGCACTGTGGGGCAGGGACATTAAAATGAGAGCTGCCCTCTTGGAAGAGAAGTGCATGGTGATTGCAGTGTGGAAGCTGGTAATGCCAGACTGCTACCATTCAGTCACGAATCAGTTTGGAGTCGGGAAGTACACCGAGGAGGGGGCTGCATTAACGCAAGTGTTCAGGGACATTAATCACCTCCTGCTACAAAGGACTGTGACTCTTGGCAATGTGCGTGAAATAGTTGATGGCTTTGTGGCAATGAGATTCCCTACCAGCAGTGGGGTGATAGGTGAAACACAGCCGAATTTTGACCCCGGACCATCTTGTGATGTGGTACATCAATAGAAAGGGGTACTTCTCTATGGTATTGCAGGCACTTGTGGATCACCGTTGGTGTTTCTCTGACATCAACACAGGGAGGTCCGGGAAGATGAACGACGCACACATCTTCAGGAACACTGGCCTTTACGGAAAGCTGCAAGCAGGGACTCTCATTCCAGGGCAGAAGATTCCAGTGTGGGATGTTGCAATGCCCATAGTTATTCTGGGAGACCTGGGGTACCTCATCCTCCCATGGCTTATGAAGCCTTACATGGGAAACCTGGACAGCAGCAAGGAGTGCTTCAACAATAGGCTGAGCAGGTGCAGAATGACAGTTGAATGTACATTGGGCAGATTAAAAGCACGCTGTCACTGCCTGTATGGCAGATTAGACCTAAATGAAGACAATAGTACCATGGTCATAGCAGCCTGCTGTGTGCTCCATAAGATTTGTGAGGCTAGGATGAAAAGTTTCCCTGGGTTGGAGCGCAGAGACAGATCGCCTGGCTGCTGAATTTGAGCATGGTCACACAGTGAGGCAGTGGCAGAGCCAGGAATCTCACTGCTCCATCCTCTGCTCAAACCACCAAAGGACTCCTTGGAAAACAGCAGATAAATTGATGAGAACACGTGGCAGCTCAGCAGATGCCTTTCCTCAGTCCCTCCTGATTTCTGCCTGGTGTTGGGTGGCAGAAGCTCTCAGATCCCATGCCCCATAGTAACACCCTTGAATTGCTCAGATTCAGATGTATGCCAGCCCCATGCAGACACGTCCATTTTCTAAGGAATGAGAAAATGAATGGAAGGTAAGTTATTAATTGTATCATAGTTTAAAGTTTAAAAACTCTGTGTAGAGTAATACTGGCTATTTAACAATATATTTAATCAGTGTGAAGTATGCATATAATCTAAATACAGACCTTGGGGATAGATCCCCAGCTGGCGTAACCTTTCATAACTCTGTTGGACTCCACTGGAGTTAACAGTTTACGTCAGCTGAGGATCTGTACCCTCGTCCAGAGAAGCTGACGTCAAGGGAACCTGCAATTTTCAGCACCTCCCAGGATAGAGCCCTTGAACACCAGAAATCCTTATTCTGTATTTTGCACAACATTTCTAAGGAGTTGTTAAGGAATTTGAACTGCTTGTAGTGCACAGATGTTTTGTGAAGCTTGTTATTTTCTGTGTTGGAGGTTATGAGTCAGATTACTGTTACCAAAATGTTTATGTGAAATCATTTCTGAGTCATATATTTGCATCATATACAACCTGTCTGACAATCAAAACATTCAGCACTCAGCTAATGACTACATTAAGTTTTCCAACACTCTCATCCAACATAACATAATTAGACAGAAAAGTGCAGTATATTACTTTGACAGGGTTCTCCATGTGTCTTATAAGATAATGGCAAGACATCAGAATTACTCTTCTTTTAAATTGTCAGATGAATATGCACCTCACTGTATGAAACAAAGATTGGAAAAAAAAGTCCTATATAAAAAATACAGTTAAAATGGAATTAAATGCTCTCTAACTACTGAAAACTAGCTCTTTTTAAAACCGAAATAAATGTTAAATCCAGGTTGGGATTTGGATTTGGGATTGATGAGAACACTCTTTTTCTCTGCTAATAGGTATTTGATTAGTCTTGAATATTTGTATGGAAAAGCTGCTTGACTACCAGAATGCTACAGCTGTCCAGGAGACTGTTTGATAGTTTCTGTACAATACAGTTTACAAGAGGGAACTGAAACATTTTTAATAGCTTGGAAGATATAAACAGCCTGCAAACTACAACTTAATGCAGATTCTGTTTATCTGTTCTGTAACTTCTAGCATGAGTAGAGGGTTTATTTGCAAAAATAGTTTGACTAAGACAGACTTTTAAAATATATATATTTACTCTAAATGTATGTGAGGAGAGTGGCAAGAATGTTCATTATTGCATACCACTCAAAGATTTAAAAAACAGTAACCTCCTCTTGACTATTTGTTTTCTTAGCAGAAAGGTTCTTTTTTTTGCCTTGATATCGAGTGAAAGATCAGAGGACTAGGAAAAATACTAATTTAAATTAAAAATAATAGGTTGCAATCGATGTGGTGGGAATTTTTTTGGGTGGGGGATTGGTTTGTCTCTGTTTTTTACATCACTCCTGCTGAAAAACATGCAGGGATTTAAATGGAAAATTATTTTAAGACTGATTTGTCAGATGCAGTATGAAAATTTGGTTTACAGACTTTCAAAATTGGTGTTTGGTATCTGCATTACATGTGTGGATGGCACTGGCAGGCCTTTTCACATAAAATACCATTGGATTTCATCACTTTTACTAGATTGGCATAGTGCAAACTGCAAGATGGAAGATGACATTCTTTATGTTTGTGGTGAAAAAAGTCAAGTATGGGCAATATAGTAATGGCCTTATCTGACTGTGAATGACTAAACAGTGCCTGGTAATTAGTGAGCCTTTATTTGAAGCAATAAAAAAAGCTTCCCCATGTGCTGTGAGCACCATCTTTGCTTATTCACCCTCTTTGGCTAGCATCAGTGGCAAATGTATAATTGGACTATGAGGACCAATATATTGTAAAGTGTAGTGGAAAATGCCAAGAAAAATCTGTTGGATGAAGTCCATTTGTCCTGAGTTAATTTGTAGCCCTGTAAACAAAACACAGCTGCTGAGTGTAGGATCAGTGTTCAAAGTGGTAGAAACAGTGATGCATTGCTAGTAAGATTGCAGCAGGAAAAATGTGTAACATATGAGGGTGCAGTACAGCTCAGTTCTGATTAATTGTTTCTGTTTATATCTTTTCATATATTTATTATACTATAGGTTAAATTGACTGAGTATGTTTATACTTCCCAGTCATTCACCTGAGACTGTCAGAGTATTAACTCAGTATTGACTGAGCTGATAATTCTGAACTTTTGAAGTTCTGAATTAGAGTCCCTTTTCTTTTCTATCAATATGCTATCAATTCATTCTTCATTCCTTCATAGCTCCCTCTTGCCCCCCAAGTGCTCTGTGTGTGTGTATGTGTGTGTTTGTGCAACTTTCATTTGTCATTTCAACTTTAAAATCCTGTATCATCAAATAAATGACATGAGAATTAGAGCATTAGAAACCTTGGGGTCAAGTCTGCGAGGTCACTGGCAAATGCAACAGCACTTACACTGTAATTTGTCTTGTAGCCCAGTTACATGTTTTGACATCCCTGCACTGATTAATTGCTCTGAAAAAGTCGAGGATAGTCTCAGTTGCTGCAGTAGAAAAGAGGTTTTCTTTTCCCGCCACCTCAGTTATTTACAGAGGAATTATTGTATTATGTGTTTACAGTGCCTAGAACACTGGGGTCCCAACCCCTGACTGGGGCTTCTAGGTGCTACCACAAGACAATTATAAATAATGGTAAAATGCATGTGCTGTATTAGCATGCATTTCTTTTCATTACAGAAGACTGAAGATACTAATTTGTGTTTCCTCACTTAGTTCACGAAAACTAAGGAGGCCTGGAGACTATATAATTCAGGTAGAGGAAATTAGAGAATGAATATGGCAAGCTCTAGATCACTGGGTCACATCCAGCCCAGGTTGGTAGAGCCTGAAACAAAGCTGGATGAAAAATCTCTGACGGAATGCTGATGATTCAAAATAGAAAATGTTTGACTTGAGATAGTTTGATTTTAGATGAAGTTGCAACAGAAACCAGGAAGGTTTTGGAAATCTGCCAGGCTCCTCAGCAACTCACCTGGGGGCGGGGGTCTGCTGTAGAGCCCTGGCTTCCAAGTGCTGGGATTCTTCTGCAGCTCACCGGGGCAGCTATTGTGGAGTGGGAATTCCAGCATCCCAGCTCTTCTGTCTTTTGCCAGACAAGCTGGCAGGGAACCTAGCAGGGTGGACTCACTTAAATCATTTATTTTCATCAGCTTTTCCATTTGTACTTAAGCTACTTTCTAAGAAAGGTGCATTCTCATTGGTTGATATAACCACTAAAACATGTTGATTTACAACTACTGTAAATAGAGCCTTTATACTAGGTTTGGTATATCTTTATGCTAGATCTACCAGGGATGCTATAATTATATACATTTATTTAAGCAATTCACAGCTTAATATTTTCAGATTCTTATTAATCATACCTTTTAGTATGTTAAAATGGTGAACGATATAGTTCTTATTTACTAGATAATTAACTTTTTGCTCATAAACTACGCCAAGCTGCATTAGGATGGTAATTGAATTTAATTAGACACACAACTGCATATATCTTTATTTTTGTTAAAACAACATTCAATGTTTAGCTATATAAACTTCTCTTTTCAAAACATGTTTCACATTTACAGCTAAATGATTTATTAAACAGAGGGATTAACTGTAGCCAGTGAATTAAACTGATTATTTCAGGTCAGCCTGGGAAGATTTTCAAATATGGCCAAGTGAAAGTGACTGGAGCTTAAGTTCCTGCTTTCCTAAGGGCTTGTTTACACGTATAGCACCGCAGCAGCACAGCTGCACCGCATCCGGTGAAGATGCTCTATGCTCTCCCATTGGCATAATAAAACCACCTCTGTGAGTGGTGGTAGCTAGGTCGCTGGGAGAAGATCTCCCACCGACATAGCACTGTCCACACTGGTGCTTATGTCAGTTTAACGTACGTCACTCAGAGGGGTGAATAAATCATAAGTTACACTGACATAAGCTATAGTGTAGACGTAACCTAAGTCTCTTGAAAATGAGACAGTCTCCTCAGTTGCTTAGGCTGACCTATTTTGCCATATTTATAAAGCTCAAAACTTAGATGTTTCCCGTTGATTCTTTCTTTATATAGACAATCTTTTTACTTTTTGATAGAGCTCATGAATTCAACGTATTTATTTAAATATTAAGAGATTATAGTAAGTTTAGGCCTTAGCATGTTTTGTATTAAATTCAGATTTCATTTTAAACAAATTTGTTTTTAAAAAGAAAAAAATATATAATTTAAATAAAAAAATCAAATTTGAATTTAAAAAAATCTTTTTTTTTTTTTTAAAAGAGTATAGATTTTTATTCACCCTGGAGTGTGGATGCCCTGGGACTGCTAGCTGTAGGGCATGTGGGTTGTTTGCAGCCCAGTTCCCAGGGACCATAGCTCCGGGGTAGCCTACCAGGAGGACTGTCCCGAAGCTGGGATTCCATTCCCTTTTGTGGAAGACTTCACAATTTTTGGTTTTCATGCTATTCATAATGAAACCCGATTTCAAGATATCAACATGTTCATGGAATGGAATTACCTTTCTCAGCACAGCTGTAGTCTGAAAGTCCTTGCCATTAAGTTGAATTCCCAATGGCCATCAGATATAGGTTTGTGGGCTCAGTCCCGTCTCCAGGTGATAGTTGTTGTGGGCTTGGTTACACTTACAGCTTTATAGCACTTTTGGTTATACCCGCCTTCAGATACAGCTCCAGGGATAGCGCTCCAACGTGTCCACACTCACAGCCACAACCGCACTGGCGTGGCCACATTTGCGGCACTTGCAGCAGCAAGGGGAGTGGTGCATTATGGGCAGCTATCCCAGCATTCAGCTGGGTGCAACGTGCTTTTCAAACGAGGAGGGCGAAGGGGAAGGTGTTGTGTGTATGCGGAGGGAGAGAGCGAGTGGATTTTTGGCATGCTGAGAGTGTGTCAGCAAACTGTCTTTGAAATGCGAAGCCTGTTACTCTTCTCCTTCTTGCTCGCTCACAAGTTAAACATTTGTCTTGTTGATTTGCCGAGTTACAGCTAAGCTCTGAAAACGTACTTCCGCATTCCTCCAGCCGAGTTCAAAACAAAGGGAAGAGAGGCTTAATTGACTTAAATAGCTTAGGGGCAGTTCCAGAGATCACTCAAAGCGCTGCATTGTTACTACCCATTTACACTGGAGCTAAAGCGGAGCACCCAATACGCTATAGCTCTTAATCCTCTGGCAAGGAAGATTACCAGGACCGATATAACCGTGGACTTATAGTGCTCTACGTGCCTCGCCAGTCTGGACGGGTAGTGAGTTATAGCGCTCCTGGCGGCTTTGTAGCGCTATAAAGTGCTAGTGTAATCAAGCCCTATGTTGCCATCCTAACTAGCACCCTCTTTTGCATTCTAACAACAGAGGCTCTTGCTTGAATGGGCACAGAGACTAAACTGACCTGAACTCTCTTATCTTTAAAGGTCAGCCTCTAGGACATGGTTGTGGGCTAGTGTGGGGAAACTCTTACTGCTGTTACCTCTGCTGTACTTATTCTGTAGATATGCTGATACAGAGAATTGAGCATTCCAAGGCTGTCAATCTGGCCTCTTCCCAAACCAGGAAATTAAGTCAGACGCAGGTTCTTATTGCTACCAAAAACAAACAACTCTCCCAATCCCTCATAAATAGTAAATTTGTAACACTTGGATTAGTTTCTGGGGTGATGCTTTGTACATTTCCACTTTTATACCAGTCTGGCAAAAAGTTAATTGAAATGTCAAATCTAAGTATTCTAATGTAAATATATGCATTTATTGAATCGCTTATTCATAAAGCTAATGCTACTTTAACCCCACACAAAGCGGCTGAAGCCTGTCTTTTCTTGCTACTGAATCTGTATTTTAATAACATAAAATTGACTGTCCAAAATTAAGTTTATGATCATTGGCACTTTATTTTCTAGCTAGCAATGTACATATTCTTGGCTTTGGACCTTGCCAATTTAGGATGGGGAAAACTTGGTTTTATACCACTAGTCCTCTTAATAGTTGATAAAATTAAAGGACTCAATGAATAAATCAGAACTTTTCTTTTCTCAGCCATCTTTTATTTTAAATCAACAGAACTAGTAAATCAAAGGGTATGTCTTCACTACTGCGGGTAGCCGTTGATCTTCTAGCGATCGATTTCTCATGTCTTGTAAAGACGCGAGAAATCGATCACCAGCGCTGCCCCCGTTGACTCCGTAACTCCAGCTTGACCGGAGGCATAAGCTGGAGTCGATGGGGGAGTGCGCCGCTGACTGCCGTGGCCGTGAGGACGGCAGGTAAATCGGCTGCAGATACGGCAAGCAAATCGGCTGAGATTCACATAGCTGAAGTTGCGTATCTGCAGTCGATCCCCCCCCTCTAGTGAAGACCAGCCCATAATGTAAATACTTGGCTGGCTCACTTACAATTTAGAATAAATTTCTGGATTGATGAAAATTGTAGTTTTTAGGCTCACATTTTGGACTTTTATTCCTGTTGAGTTATAGTACCGGTATTCTGCAAGTAATGTAATTGATGTAATTGATGAGGTTTGAGGAATAAGGTAATACTCAATATGAGTAAGAGTGGAATCTTAGCAGGTGTAAACAAAAGCAAGATATGGGCTTGGGTTTATCTACCATTTCCAGATAATACTGACCATGAAGAAGCCAGGCCTTCTCATCCTCAGAAATCATTTTATTTATCCATTTCAGTTCTCTCCCTAGTATCCTCTTACTGACAATGAGAAGAAGCAGAAATCCTCCATCGGTGAAGCCTCAGAATTTCATGCAGTCACAGACTTAGACCTTACTCACTTCCTTGAGTTTGCCTCGATCTCCTGTCAGGATTAATTTTATTACTTCTCATCGTGCCAGCAACTTCAGAGAAGTTGAAGGGAATCAAGGAGAAACTTCCTATTTGTCTGGTTGTATAGGCCTCCATGGCATTCAGAATAACTGGGGAGTTAAAGAAACCATTTAGAAGGAGAAAGTCTTCAGTTCTACTCAGGATTTCTCTATCTACTAGTTTGACACTTTAATCTCTTTGTGAATTGTCAACAAAAAGGTTTTGATTTTTATCAGTTGTCAGTTACTTGACAATTTCCAGGCAAATGTATTTCAATCAAAGTTGTCTGTGACCTGCTGTGACAGCGTCGTTCCTGGTGGGACCCAACTGAGAGTGCCAAATCAGGACAAATTGCTCCAAACAGGGCAGCTACAGCCCTAGGCTGGGGTTTCCCCACCTCTAAGGCAAACCAAACCAGCCAAACAGAAAAGACTTTGGTTTCGCTCCACTGGCTAGCCACAAGTCACACAAGCAATTCCCTTAAACACTCCAGTTTTGTGTCACCACAGTATCACCACCAGCAGCCACTTGTTCTGGAGACAAATGGTTGTGAAAACCAATACCCCAATAAAAGAAAACGGTTCTCCCCAATTCCAAAGGATCAAGCCCCAGACCCAGGTCAATATACAAATCAGATCTTACCCACAAATCACACTGTTGCCAATTCTTTAGAATCTAAAATCTAAAGGTTTATTCATGAAAGGAAAAAGAGATAGGTGAAGGTTAGAAATGGTTAAAAGAAATCAATGACATGCAGTAATGGCAAAGTTCTTGGTTCAGGCTTGCATCAGTGGTAGAATAAACTGCAGGTTCAAATAAAAGTCTCTGGAATACATCCACAGCAGGGATGGGTCATCAGTCTTTTGTTCAGAGCTTCCATTTGTAGAGAAGTCCCATCCAGAGGTAGGAGCAAAACTGAGGACTGGACACTAAAGACCAGATGGAGGTGGGGCACCACCCTTTTATAGCCTTTCCAGGTGCAGGAATTTTCTTTGTCCTTTGCTGTGGAAACTTACAGCAAAATGGAGTTTTGAGTCACATGGGCAATCCCTTCTCCCTTGCTAAGACACAGGATGTGTCTGCCTACTCTTAATGGGTCTATTGTGTAGCTGATGGTTATTAATGGGCCATCAAGCAGGCCAGGCACAGCTAACAGCAACTTGTCTGGGATGTTACCCAGAAGCAGAGACAATTTGATTACCCAATTTGAGATAAGACATTATATAGTCAAGATTCATAACTTTAACTACAAAAATGATACACATATACCGATAGCATAATCATAATCAGCCAACTATAACCTGGTCTTAGACACCTCATATGACCCCCTTTACACAAGATTTGATGCCACTACAGGACCTTGGTTGCACCAATGATTTATATGATCCCAGATTATTTCAGTAACGTGACACCTGTTCTCTTTGGGGTGGCCAAACTGTGACTCACGAACCATTATCATTAAAGTGTAGCTTGTGGAGCACCCCCTTCCCTCCCTCCTTCCATTCTCCGCCTACCAGACTTTGGGGCAGACGGAGCTCAGGACCTCTGCCTGGCAGTGGGGTGGTGGGATAGGGGCTTCTGCCCAGTGGGGAGGAGGGTCCTGGGGCTTCATCCCTGCGGGACGCACTTGCCGGGGCTCAGGGATTCAGCAGGAGCAGGGTTGAAGTCCCAAGCTCCAGCAGGCACCTCCTGGGGGAAAGACATCCCGAGCCTCAGCAGGTGTGTCCCAGCTCTCAAACTTCTGAAGATTGTCGTATGCAGCTCAGAGGGTCACCCGGTATAGAATATTTGCCTTTCATTATGCATAGTGGGTGATTGGCTAGCTAAGTCACACATCATTGTGTATGCTTCCTGCCTCCATGACGAAAACTGTTCTTAATAAGAAAAATCAAAGGTGTGTATTTGGGCAGTTTGACTATGAAGCAGTCTCCATTACCCAAGAGTGAAGTTATTGTGGAATACTAATGTGAAAATTGCTCAGAAGGAAGTGAAAATTCACTTATAATAATGGACATACCCATAAGTAAGGAATTAAAATTCTTCAGCAATGCATAAGTACTAACTATATCACATGTGTTTAAAACGTGTTTTGGGATAGCTAGTTCATGGGTGATGCAGCCACAGAGAAAGGGAGGAGGAGTCAGGGTGAACGTGGAAGGGGCAGGAAAAATACATTGAGCCAAAAAGTGAAGGGTGTTGTGTGTGCTTTTGGTCTCTCGTACACAGTGGGAATGTGTCAAAGGATGGTGCCTAGAAGATTTTCTCTCTGTAACTAAGCTTTCAGCAGCGTGAAGTATATGATTTTGAGTAACACAGTTTCTGTATTTGCTACCTTCATCATGTTATAACCTCTATGTTGTATGATCTGGACCTTCTAATGATGTGTAAACAAACATCCTCGGACTTCATCGTATTTAAGTGTGTCTCCTCTTAGAGAGCATCTTTCAGAATCTCGTTATCTGCATTGACCCAGGGACCCCTTGATGTCAACTGGCAGAGAGCACAGGGGGGTGCCAAGGGTTTGACAGAGATCCGCTGGGCCAGATAGCTGCACAACTGTTCACTAAAGGGTAGCATGAAAGGCTGCAGTTTTCACACTTTTTGAGCTGACTCCCCACCCTCCTTTGAATTACAATTTTTGGTTGCGCCGCCACCCCCATCCAGTCAAAATAGGCACAATACCTGCCCCATCCTCCTTGGACTGGAGGAAGGCTGCCTGGAGTAGAAATTGGTGTTGTGGTGGCGAATGTTGACACTGATCCACAGGCTTGGTGACCCACTGACTTGAGCTGGGGTGGAGGTGGCACTATCTCTCTCTGAGGCCTGTCTGGCAGGGATACCATTGCCACTCACCCTTCTGAATGTTTCATCCCACAGTTTGAAAACCTCTGTAAGGTCTCTAACCAAGAGCCAGTAACCCCCTATTGGTCATAATCATCGTGAAATGTAGGTGTGAATAATATTTAAGGAGTTGCTTTTCTATACTGAAAATGGTCTCTGCCGGAAGAGGCAGGGCCAACTCAGACGGCGATTTAAAGGGCCGGGGGCTCCGACTGCCGCTACCCCTTGGAGCCCTTTAAATCATCCCTGGAGCCTGGTACCGGAGTCCTGGGATAGTGGTGGCAGGGCTTCAGTGGCTATTTAAAGGGCCCAGGGTGGCAGAGGCAGTGGGATTCTGGATCCTTTAAATAGCACCGGAGCCCTGGGGAGGTGGTGGTGGGGCTCCGGCAGCTATTTAAAGGGCCCAGGGCTTCCGCAGTGGGGCTCTGGCAGCAATTTGAAGGGCCTGGGGCTCCAGCTGCTGTTGGGAGCCCAAGGCCCTTTAAATTGCTACCTGGGAAAGCCGGTCTGCCTGGTACGGCGCACCAGCTCTTGCAGGTACGCCATACACGGGTGGACCGGCTTACTTTCACCTCTGAGTGGAGTGAAAAATCTACAAGATGAAACACAAAGCAAGGGGTATCTTATTTCTGAAAGATGCCAAAAGATTGTTCTGGTATATTTTGGAGTGTAAGAAGACTGAAAGAAGCTAATTCTGGATTGTAGATTAATAATATTGTGGTTTCACTTGTACCGTAAATGCAGTTCAAAACAACAAAAAATATTCCCTTAAAAAGCTAAGGGAGACAAATTACTACTTGATCTAAAGCATTCAGAGTTTCCTGTGTATAAGACTGGGATGTATGATGCACTTTGATTTTGTTTTCTTCATATTTAAGAGAGTTTACTCGTGCAAGGTTCATTTCATAGGCCTGCTTTGTAAACATGTCACTTGAACAAATTAAACACATCGTCACACATCGTCACAGTTGGGCCTCTATATCTATACCTACTCTTCAGTATAACTAGAGAAGAATTCATTCAGCTGCTTTTACAATCTATAAAAAGAATTTCAGCATCACAGGGGAGCTTATATGATATCCTTAAAATGTCCCCTTTTCTCTGTTTTTGCTTATACTACATGGCCCTGAGTGCAGTGGTGGTGAATCAAAGCAGAAAACTCATCGTTTTTTTTTTATTAGAAACCATGCATACAGAAGCCCTGATCTAGTCAGGAAAGGAAAAGTGATACTCAGTTTCTGGAGAAATCCCCTGCCATTCACATGCACATACATACCAATTCAAGTAAAAAGTAAGGTTTTTCACTGTGGAAGGAGAGCATGTCTGTAGAATTTGAAGTTTGTGGATACAAGGTGTTAGAGACAACTTGTAGGAGCTATAAAATACAGGTGTTACATATTGCCTGTCTGTGTGATCTGACTTTCCCAATGTTGGAGTTCAGCTTTTTTAGTTACATTTGTAACTCCAGTGCAGATATGTTGGTGTCTGAAACAATATTTGGAGAACTACTGGCCAATGAGGGTCACAGACCAATAAATATCTCTGATATATGAATTACATTTTGAATAATTGCTTAAAAATTATATGGCATCCATTATTTAGAATGAATACAAAAGACCTTATATATTGTGCAAATTAATTACAGACAAAATGTTCCCCCTAGATGTATCAGTTTGTATCCTGTATCAGTTTGGCTGGCTTAACTGGGATGTTTTCCAGGGAACCAGCCTAACGTAGTGATAGTTAATGGCAATACCTACAGCTTAATTGAAAGAGTATTGACAAAATACCAGCTTTGTGGAGATACACCAGTGAAATAATAAATTATGATAACTAGGTATGACATTTAACTGCCAGTAGTCTTTTAATACAGAAGCTGCCAAATAAAACTGTGAAGATGAAAAGCAGTGAATATGTACACTGCTAAGGTCCTGACTCAGGAAAGCATCTTTAAAATCTCATAAGGGTTTATTTTGTAGAGACATCCCTTAATTAAGACACTTGTTTAATCTGGACAGTAATAGACCCTCCACTGTTATATCCCATGTAAGATGAATGTATGGTACCGGCAACAGTGAGACAATAGCTCTCTTATCCTAAGGTGTATGGTTGAACTGAGCAATTACTTGTCAATTTTATTCCTTCCTGCCATACAGCACCTCTCTATAAGACCAAGCAGTGACACTGAATTCAGGAAGTGAAGACTACTATCAGTTGAAACAACAATGGAAAAGTTATTTTTATAGGCCTCTCAATAATTCCTTCTGGACAATGCTGGTGGTCTAAAATTAATTGAAGAACATTGCTAAGAAAGAGGCCAAAATGTCTACAAAATGTTTACAGAATTCTGGAACAAGTCTGAGCTTGAGGCTTTTCCCAGTTGGAATAGTTTGAATGGCATTGTAATTTTTACTGGTGCAGTTGATACAGTGATCACAGCCAGACACTTTATTCTGTTTGTGTAGATGTAAAAGTTTTATCTGGTCATTCTTCGTGAGTGTCCAGTTGCTCTTTTTCTCACTTCCATGGCTCAGAGCCAACAATACTAATGGCACTGTAGCATGATCTAGAAAAAGTGAAGTAGTCACAGCCTTGAATTTTTCTGGATCCTGACTGTTTCATAGTTCTCTTTAAATACAGGATTTGAATGTTGCTTGCTCATGCTGCCTTCCCTGACATCTAATGCTCGCTACCTTCTACCTAAGGAGAGAGAGAGAGAGAAGCTAAACAGGTGGTGATGTTGCTGCAGCAAGTGGGAATAAGAAGAAGAACTGGGCCATGCCTTAAAATTAAGCAACTGCTACTGATGTTTTAAGTGTCCAGATCTTAATTTTTATAATATTTGTACAAAAGAAGAATAAGCAAAATGGTTGGATTTGTATGCAGACCTATTGCTCATCACCCTAGGATGAGCTTCCTGGTGATACTAAAATCAGCCTGTTCACTGGAATGCATTGCTGAGAATTCCTTAAGTCCTGGAAACAATATTCCATTCAAGCGCTTTAGTGCACATCAGTAATGCAGATTCTACCTCACTTTGAGTGGAAAGGAGAGCAAGGGGGCAGCATAAGAATACAGGACTGTAATGTGGTTTTTTTTGTTTTTTTTTCCAAATTACATGCTCTGGGCTCAACTTTTTAAGTTGATAGGAGTTGACCCTAATGGGATTTGTATCTGACCCTTTTTGGTAGCAGTTTCAATTGACCTTCAGCAGAGGAAATGTACTGTTTCATTTTTCTGTAATGACATCTATAAATATTTGTTCATGTGTGTTTTTTTTTTAAAAAAATTCCTGTTATATTTGCTTTCTCCCACACTACTATATTGAGCCTATATGTTGTGTTGTACAAAAACAAGATTAGCATCTGCTCTCCCTCCTCCTACAGAATGGAGTGCATTGTTGCTGCCGTGTACCTGTGTCATTTACTTTTGATTTTCTTTGCTCCACCAAATGGGGTATCTAGCTATTTTAAAATCTGGTGCATTCCCAATTGAAAAGTACTGGAAGTCAAATAAGCCCTTAATGAAAAATATATAATATATTTTCTCCCCAAACAAAAAGACTGAAATGAGTGGGCAAATGTGACACATGATCTTGAAGGGCTACTTCACAGTTCTCCAGTACAATGTTTCATTAGGGTCTTATAAATTGTTACTTCTTTGGCCTCTTTCCTTTCCCTGAAGAACTTATAGTCTAATTCAGGGGTGGGAAAACTATGGTCTAATTGATGAACGAAACAAAACACATACTGAGGGTTAACAGGCATATTAGGGCATAATTAGCCTATTAAGTTATATCTGGTGGATGGGTCAGGTCCAGCTGAGGAGTGGGACAGAGTTCCATACAGACAGGCCTGAAGCAACGTAAGGAGGATTCTGGAGTTGGGAGGCTGTCAGAGAGGCTGTTGGTGGCCTCAAGTTGTTACTCCTTAGTGGTCTGGGGAAGAAGCTGAATGAGGAGACAGATCTCCAGAGTGAGAGAAGTAGAGGCCACAGACCTGTGCGGGACTCTGATGAACAAGGAGGATGTACAGCCCAGGGAAGCAGCGAGGCCAGGGTTTGTAAGAAAGAGTCCTTAGCTGCCAAACACAGGATTCCTGGGCTGGAACCCAGAGAACAGGGTGGGCCTGGGTTTCCCTCCCTATCCTACAGCAAGAGGGTAAGTAAAAGCCTTTGGGTCAGAAGAGACAAAGATGCTGAAGGCCAGGACTACATGCCATTAGACTCTTGTTTTTTTTGTTTTGTTTTTGGAGTTTTCTGTTACTCCAGAAGGGGCCTGAACTTGAAAGGTGACTTGGCTGGGCCATGAAAGCTGCAGACTGCTATAGAATCAGAATGGCAGAAAGCAGGGCGCACTAGAGTAGAACAACCCCTGTGATGCTGTCTCCTAGCTTGCGTGGGTGTGGTAGTGGTAAGTTCTGCCTATTACATCCACCAAATCTGAATTTGGAACCATTTGTTTGCCCTTCACTCTGCCCCCTCTTCCCCTTTCCTACAGAACAATTTTGTAATGTAGTATCTAAAGACTTTTATCCATTATTGCTGGAGATAATGCACTAGGACCATCTCCTGTAGTTAGGTCAGTTCTTATTTGCTTATGACTTTGTGAAATGTTCTCTCTTTTGAGTTAAGTTTTCACAGTCTGGTGGCTCCCTGATGATTTTTATTTTTTAAATTTGTTAAAGTTTAAGCAAAAGTTATTTAAGTTTTTTTTACACAGAGAGTAGGGACAAGAAATACTTGTGACTCTTTTTACTATTTATTTAGGAAGTTTTAATGTTTTACAAATCCTTGCCATGTAGGTATCCGAGACAAAACAATAGTCATTACAACAATGAGCTCTTGTTTAGAGAAACATTATACAGTAATACAATAATCAGATTTCCAAATTTAACAGCATATTCTATTACAGAGTGAACACTCTTACACTACATTTAATTTCTGGTGACTTTAATAAATTGAGTGAAATCTTTGATTACAATATTTAACAAACCAGACTTGTCTATCAAATGTTAATATGCCTCCCCACAGCAAAACAGTGTGCTGATCTTTTTTTCCAGGTGAATATTATTAGTGACCTTTTTCCAAAGAGCCCTAGTACAGAAACAATTGGCGGTAGAAAGCTGAAACCTTAGCTTGGAAATAACCTTCATTGGTGGGATGTGCCTTTCTGATGTGTTTTCGCAAATGTTGGTTTTGATTTCAGAGTTATGACCTGTTGAAAATTGCACTCTGCATTCTCTGTATTAGAGCTGGTCAAAAATGGTAAATTATATTTCATGGAAAACATTCAAAACTTTTTTTATTTAAAAATATCTGCAAATGTTAAGGTTGATTATAGTTGCATTCTTTTACCTCTCTTTTTTCATTTTGCCTTTGAAAGAAGGGAATAGAGAAGAAAAGGGGGAAAAATGGAACTGAATAAGTAGAAACTTTTCTGTTTCAAAAATAAGTTCTCCCCCCTTTGTTTGAAATGTCAGAAGAAAAATTAGTGGATTTTTGATAAAAACTTTTTGTTTTTAAAAAGGCCAACTGTTGGTCATGAAAAGGTTTGCGGAACATGAACACACACTCATTTACTTACCCACTTTCGGTTCTTTTGTTCATTATGGCCCAGATCCTACAATTTGGCTTACATGGATGAACCCATGTATCTGTGCAGAGCCCTGTTTATGTAAAAGTGTGTCTGAATGGATAACAAGGTCATCTTAGATCTGTGTGCACGGGTGGAGCCATAGTGGGAGAACTATCTAAAATATACTGAACATGTATAGAGTTCTGCACAGGAGCACGGGTCTGCCCATGCAGATCCAATTGCCATATTAGGAGCAAAGACTTATAGCAGAGTGTACATGTACAGTGATGAGGAGCAAAGCTTGTAAAATATGCAGCCTGACAAGATCCTGGAAGGAATTTGCTTCTAATGTAGTTACACAGTGAGAAATTAGTGAAGGTGTGTAATGAATAAGGCAAGGATCCTTTACATTGACTTAACTGAAGCTTCATGTTCTGAAAAAATATTTTATAATATAAAATAAGCTACAAGGATGCAAATGCTGTTTTGGTGGCATTTCCTGGATCAAATTAAAAGTGATTGGAATATTGGTCTTTCCAATATGACCATTTGTTTCATAATATTGATCACTGTGTCGTTGTTCAAAAATTGTTGCACTTTGTTTTATAGTAGTGTTTGTACCAATTTCATGGATTATATATCAGTTGTGATATTTACTACTTTTTGTTTACCTTATAATCTGCAGTGCATATGTCATTGTGTTAGGCTGTATTTGCATGCAGTTTGTATTTATACACATCAAAATATTTTTTTTAATAATGAGATTGATGCAATTAAGCATGGGTGCGCATTACAAAATAAGTTTACAGATCAGTGTAATTCTTTGCTCAGAAGTCTAGGACTCTCTCTAATAATAGGAGTGGTGAAGTACAGAAGCAGTGTGAGAGGTTTGTTGGCAGCAGGAGAGTACAAAACTGCAGGATGATGCTATCAGTCCCTTACTTCAGCGCCAAATTCACTCAAGTTGGCTTTTTTTTTTTTTTTTAAAAAAAAAAAAAGTGGTGGAGGGATTTATGAAGTTCCTGATTAGATTGGGGTGGGCAGACTTTTTGGCCGGAGGGCCACGTCGAGGTCACAAAATTGTATGGAGGGCCAGGTGGGGAAGGCAGTCCTGTCCCCTACCTGACACCCTCCCACTTCCCCACCGCCTGATTGCCCACCTCAGAATTCCCAACCCATCCACCTCCCCCTGCTTCTTGTCCCCTGATCGCCCCACTCCAGAGGTCCTCCCACCCCAACCACCCCCCGGGACCTCACCCACCTTCCCAACCTCCCCCCCAGCTCCCTGACCCCCTGCCCACACCCCCGGAACTCCAATCCCCTGACCCTCCCACCCCCATCCCCTGACCGCTCTGACTCTGTTTCCTGCTGTAATAACTAGACACATTCATTGAAAGTGTATTTTAATAGAAATATTAAAACGGCAAAATTCTTGTGCATTTTGGCCACATACACAACACGTGTCAGTGAGTGACATGGATAGGTGGCTTAAAGCTCACCTTTGTACTGCCCAGTTGGTTCTGCTCTGTGCACTCCTTCTCCCCTGTGATGTATTAAATCAGCTTAATTTACACCAACCTGTAATTGACTATGGTGGCAGAAAGCTCAGGATCAGTGTTGTATAGGGACAGCCTAATTATGACCTCCTGTACCCCCTTATGCTGGCTGAGGAGGGCAGTACTGCCAACCTATGTGTTTCTTTAATTTAAAAAAAAATCAGCCCCCCACCCTCCAATCATGAGATGTTTAAACCAATCATGAATAATAACATTCAAATTTACTTGCCTTCTGATGTTTAAAGCTTTAGTGCTTGTAATTTCATGCTTTTCTTGGCAACCAAGAGGGCTAGACACTTAGTACTTGTTGTTGACAACTGAGATTTTTAGGTAATTGACTCCAGGAGTTGACCTTTCAGAAGAACACCAAATATCAAAAGACTCATGATAGATTTGCTGGACATGGTAATGCTGAGAGTGCATGTGTGAAGAACAAACACCTGCATCGGCTGTTCACCAATATAGGATCACCCTTGACGTTGGGTTTCTCCCTGGGTCATTTAGGCTACATCTATACTGTGATACCTAGTTCACATAGACCTACTCGCATTAGTTCCTAGCAAACTAGTGTGCTAGAAATAGTAATATAGCTGTGTTAGCACAGGCAGAGGTGAGTGGGGGCATGGGCTAGCTGCCCTGAGTATGTACGCATGCAGACTGGGCAGTTTTGTATATCTGCTTGAGCTGGGAAACATGTTTCCCAGCTCAAAAGTTAGACATAGCCTTAGACAGGTTTTGCAGCAATAATACATTGGTAGCAGTAAGCAGTTTGGCCACACCTTACCTGAGGATCTGGCCAGTGCAGATGAAAGCATTTATTATATGTGAGCACCAGCAACTAATATTTAAATGTTAATGACACAGGTTTTTTACCGTGTGTTTTTTTTTCAGTCATGTACTCCATTTATAGGCTGTAAAATTTAATTGCATCTATTAATGCTTGTTTATTATGAGAAGACACAGAATTAGGAAACTTTTGTGACTTCTTTGTTTTGTTTGAACACTCCTACAACTCAAAAACATGCAAACAGATTTTATTTGGTTTTTAAATAAAAATATCTGGTCCTGTTTTAAGATTTTATATGCCAAGTTCTAATTCAAAGCTGAAATAGAAAGCCCTTAAAATGATTTATAATGGAAATGCTGCAACACAGTATAATGGTCGCACTGGTGGATACCACTGTCCTATGGTTGCAAGCTTCATTTCGGAGCAGGCTGGGGTCTTGGCCAGATCACACAGTGATTGGAATTTTCCCAATGTGTATGTAAAGTTCTGATTGTTTTGACTTCCTGCTACCACCGACTTTGACCATGTAGAACAGTCCCATTGAGTCTGCAAAGTTCAAGCTGTACAGAAGGTCTGTTTAAACTGGCCTCAGTCCACACACTGTGCATTGTATTTTGGGGGCAAGACTATCTCTTGTGTAGTTTCTTGATCCTAGGAGACTCATTCATTCGCTATTTTAGTCAACTGAGCCAATGGTCAGGCATCTGCATGGATAAATACCACCGCACTGATGCCTACTATTGTTGGTGGGAGTTTGATTCTTGCTCTGGAAAATGGCATTATGGGTTGTTGCTTTATATTAATAATGATTCCTTTTAAATACTTTGTTATTGAACACAGTGGCTGAAACTAGAGTTGGGTAAAGTTGCAGAATACATTTTTATAACTATATTTTTAAGGAAACTTACTTCAACCATGTGTGTGTCCCTTTTCAGTTTGTTGTTCCCAAATATTCTGTCAAATAAATATATTGGTAAGAATATTTGTGGCAATAGTGACATTTAAGGGAGTAAATGGAGAACTGCACAAAGTGAATTTTGAATTTGAAAGAATGAGTATTTGCACTGGAAACCTGATGAGTTATTCCCTGAATCCAGGAATGGAAGTATACCATGTCCATGATACTGCCAAGTCTTGTGTGTGCTAAAAATATGCTATGTGAGTGTGTTTTTTAATCAGACTGCATCTGTGACTAAGACTAGACAGAGAATGTTTGTAGGTTTGAGGTCCATGTGATCTGTGTCAATTAAAACTAAACCATTCTTCAAGTAGTTGTCTCTGTAGGTGCTCTACTTTACATGTGCACTTTTATTTGGAGATTTATAGGCAGAAGTGTTACTATGTTTGTGCCTGTGTCCTACACATCCTCATTCTCTCGTCCAAGGGCATATAGGGGAAGGTGAACCTGCTGCCTCTCCACTTCCTTCTCACCTGTCTGCTGCTAGAGACGGAGTCTTGCAGTATCCATTTGCTTAGCTTGACTAGCTTCTACTTTTCACCCTTTTTTGTAATTGTTTTATTAGTTTGTTTTTAAACTCTTCTCCCCTCCCCCATGCTGTATGTTTCTGGGGGTGTTCATCCCCCTTCATCTTTGTTTTCATGATCACCCCTACTTTTCCCTCCCCACTTCCCTTGGACTCTTTTTGTTGGTGGCCTTCTTGGTTTATGCCCAAACTTCAGGCTTCAAATCTGGTCAGACCTGCCACAGGTCTCTTCCCCTCAGCGATGGGCACTCCAGCTGTCAATCTCACAGCCGTAGAAGTATAAGGTCTGCATTGGTTAAGAGCAGATTTAGGAAACAGAGAGGACTGGCTCAAGTTCCCCCTTTATGGAGCATTCATTGAGACCTGCTACTGCTTTTGGGGCCTGATTTTTCCCTCGTCCCGTCCCATACGTTAGCTTCTGCCAACCCAAGCACTCTGTCAACTTTCGCGACTCTGATGCCAGTGAGCAGACAGACAGGGTGCTGCATCAGAAATGTTGAAGTCTTCCAAAAAGAAATAATATGGCAAACATTGGTGACCATCCCACCCAGGTGCAAGAGGGCTAACAAGAAGTACTATGTACCTGTCAAACTCCCATCCCATCCCAAACTCTGTGGTAGTTAATGCCTAATACCTATCATTTATGATCACGTCATTCCAGATTAACTCCTTGTGACAAGAAGCTTAAATGCTTGGACCTTCTTGGCTGCAATCCATGTTACTATTCAGGGTATCTGACTATTGTGTCCTGTTGGTGAAGTATGACTACAAATTATGGCAAGTTCTCCCGCTTCAGTGAATATTTGCCTCAAAACCAGATGAACCAGTTTCAAGTCCTCATTACCAAGGGCTACATGATTGCCAAAGCTTCTTTGGATGTGACTGATCCATGGAGCCCTGTGCAGATACAAAATTTGTTATCCACATCTGATCTGCAGTCATGGTACGTGGATAGAAAGTAGATATCTGAAGATTTGCAGGGCTCTACTGACACAACCTCTTGTATGGCAACTGCTTTAATTATATGCTGTGCTTCGTGGCTACAGTTCTCTGGACCCTTAGGGATGTCCAGAATACAGTGGAGAATGTTCCCTTCAAAGGGCCTGTAGTGGGGCAGTCACCCCGCTCTGGCTCAGAAGGGGTTAAAAGCCAGCTCTGGTAGAGGGCCGGGGCTGAGAGAAAAGTCTAGGCTGTTTAGGAAGGCAGCCACAGTTGGGGCCAGGCCCAATTAGGAGGCAGCTGGCCCTGATAAAAGGGGCTGAGAGGCAGGAGCTAAACAGTCTCTCTCCAGCCTGAGAGGGAGCAGGGTCTGGCTACCTGTGGGACAGGGTACCAGAGGTGGAACAGTGCTAGGGAATAGGCAAGGGAGCTGGAGAGCTCCAGCCTAGCAACTCCCCAGGCTGCAGGCCTGATACAAAGTCCTAAGGAGGGTATTGCGGGTTAAGCAGAGGCAGCTGGTCCAAACCCCCTTGCCTGTGATGAGTGGCTCTTACACTGCAGTCTGCCCCAGGGAGCAGGGGCTTGATGACTGGCAGTAGCCCTAGACTGAGGCAAGGTGGAGATAGTGGGTTGGGGGTTCCCTGGGAAAAGGAGACCCTGAGAGGGTGTGGGGGGATTGCCAGGGGGCAGCACCCCAGGTAAAGGGATACCGGAATCCGGGAGGGACACGGGGCCAGTGGATGGCGAGACAATGGCCTGAAGAGGGTGCTCTGGGCTGGAAAGAGCTAATTCCCTGGACAACCAGCAGGAGGAGCTGCAGAGGTGGATCATGGCACTGCTACAGGGACCATGCTTTTCAGTGATGCCGTGGGCTAATTCCTTCACATGTTATGAGATGCTAGAGCGACCCTCTGATCCTTGAGCATCTACAAGCTTGCAACCAAGAGAAAATTCAGCAGTTCAGATGGCTCACCAGTCTCACCTGGTCAAGTACCAAACCTTGCAAAGAACCATAGAACCACCTAAGAAGGAGCCATCATCTAAGCTTGCGATTTCTTTGGAGTGACCCTTATGACCCAGCTGTCTCAAACCATCCCACAGAGTGGATCATATCCCACTCCACATTTCCATCCTCTACCCATTCTACAGGGATCATCTCTCCCATTCCAAGAAAGCTTGAGAACATATCACATCAGGCAGAAGGATACTGGAAGTTATTACCTCAGGCTACCAGGTGAGCAGTTTTCAGTGTTCACACATACTATGACTTCAAGGCTCATTTAGGGTATGAGCAACTTTTCTTCATGTCAGAGAGCCTAGTCTCCTTTGGAACCTTAATCTAGCCCTCAACCCTTGAAGGAAACCATGTTCTGAACCCTTGGGAAATTGTTCACGTCTCCACTTATCCTTCAAAACCTTGTTCTACGTAGCCATCACTTGGGCTAGAAGGGTGGGGGAGTTGGGAGCCCTTGCGGCAGATCCACCCCATGGTGTAGTCTGTCAGGACAAGATGAGTCTATGTTCCCATCTTTGCTTCCTTCCAAAGGTTTCATCAAATTTTCATATCAACCAGGACATTCACCTGCCAGTCTTCTGCTGCAAACTTCATGCTTTAAGGGAAGAAGTGAGTCTTCACACTCTGGATGCAAGAAAGATGCTTGCATTCTACTTTGAGAGGTCTAAGCCCTTCAGAGGCCACCCCCCAGGCTTTTTTGTCCCTTTCATAGACAGTATAAAAGGAGCTTCTATTTTCACTCGAAGACTCTCATACCACCCGAAGGCTATCAAAATGGGTCTCAGGGTGTATTTTGATATTATACAAAGCTTCTGGAGTGCGTCCCCCAGGTAGGGTCACTGCCCGTTCCACTCAAACACCACCCACCTCTGTTGCCCCTGCTTAAGCGTACTCCCATTGCAGATATTTGTCAAGCAGTCTCCTGGTCATCTGTGCACTCTTTTCCCCAGTGCTATGCTATTTTTCATGCTTCCAGGGCAGATGTAGCCTTCTGGCACAGCTGTTCTCTGAACTTTGCTAAATGGATCTCTTGAGCACTCCTCATAGAATCATAGAATTTCAGAGTTGGAAGGGACCTCAGGGGGTCATCTAGTCCAACCCTCTGCTCAAAGCAGGACCAACCCCCTCTCCATAGCTGGGATACTTTAAGCTCCCAGAATTGTCTTTTGAAGGTGTCAGGCACGTTTCCTATGAGGATGAGGACCGAGAAGCCAGATATAGTGATTTTTTTGTGAAAAGTATTCAGCCCGAGGTGATACAGTGTGTTTTTGTGGTCTCTCCTCCTTCCCCCTTCCCCCCAGTGGAAGCTAATTTGAGAGTGTAATGATTGTCTGTCTGGTTTCAACCTTCTGGTCAAAAGTCTATATTGCAATGACTTACTCTTGTCCCCACCCACAGTCACCAGGAAAAGATTCCTGCTCACCAATGCCTGATTATAACCCATTCTTCTCAACTGATCTGTTTTGGAATATGAGGTGGCAAGAATTCTTTCCTCCATCTGTATCTAATAAGGGTTTCTGATTTGTTTCTCTCATACTTGGGTCTTGTCATGGTCATGTATGTCTTTTTATGAGGGCTACATTGATATTATACTGTGTGGATTGTGTGGCATTATCCCAGAAGATGAGCAAAGGCTGCCCACTTTCATAGTATCATTGTGCAGGTGGTTGGGTGAAATCTCATTGAAACTTGTGGTCATTAACAGCTGCCTTTCCTTCTGGATAAATGTAAGAAGCAGCTAATCTCCTTTTTGGATTAAGAGCCACCACCCCTAACATATTAATTGTAAGGTCAGGCAGGAGCTCAGCAATGTGGAGGGGTTTCAGTTGGGGCTGAATGCAAATGCAGAGGGTGGAGTATTGTTTTGGGTGGAGAGGGCACTGGGGAGGTGCAGGATGAGGACTCAGCCAGAAACACCACTCAAGCAGGCAGAAAGTAAAAGACAGCTGAAGAAGCTCTTGTAGGATGACCCTGAGAGAGCTTTTTGAGTAGAGTACTGGCTAAAGAAAGAGGCTTGGAATATCGAGCAAGGAAATGATCTTCTGCCTGAGTCCTACTTTGCTCAGGGAAACAGGACTTTGTGTGTATTCTTTGTAAATAAAAATTCTTGCATGAAAGAAATACCGGACTCTCTCATCAATTTCTCCTCTTAAAGGAAACAGTCTGCAAAAGACTCTGCTTGGGTCAAAAGCAGTAACAATATTAATACAGAGAACAGATTATACTAGCTCCTTGTCAGCTGCACTGGCTACTTGTTCACTTCAGTTCACAAGTCAAAATGTTGATATTGAGCTATAATGCGTCTCTATGCATTGGATCCTGTCTATCCTGGAGGCAGTGCATAGGGAGAGGGACAGTGTTCAGATGATCTTATGGGCGTCCTCTTTTGCTGGCTACTCTGCTTTCCAAAATATGACCGCTTTCACCCTTCTCTTCTTCTCTAGGTATGTCCAGAAAAAAAAAAAATCTTGCGTATGTCATTGGTCATTATTATCCCCTGCTGGAATTAGTGGTGTTCTCTCCTTAGATTCACAAATCTGTGAATCTTGATTATCTGTTTGCCTTAATGTCAAGACTCATGTTTTTCTCATATATTAAAAAAAAATCCAAGAGTTTATGCGTATTGTATAGTTCTAGTTTCTCTCTTAAACAAAATGTACAAGCATTATGCACAGGGTTATTTTTAGTAGGATTTCTTGGGTTTTCAAAGTGCTTATAAAATTACCAAAAGTGCCATTGCGCTTTTAGACATTTTTTTTCCTCCCTTAAACTAAATTTTTGTGTTAGCAATTTGGCCTGATGTGCTACCAGTTTGTTTTCCACACACCCTTAAACCGAAAATTATAGTGTCTCCTGTCCTTTTCTAATTGCCAAAAGTCGTCTTTTTCTTATTTCAAGAGTTTATAAAGATGGTAATAGTTGTAGGCACATAAAATCACACACATGGGTTTACGGACCCACTGAGAAAGTGTGGTGGTTGCTGTGGAGGAATGCAGAGGGAATAATGCTGCTCTTTGTTTTGGAAGCATTATCCCAACACACATTAAACAGAAACTGTGCCTTTTGAGGGCTCTCCGGGCTTTACCCATCTCCAGTTTGTGGGACTGGGTGCGAAGAGGCTCAGCCATTTGTTGTTTCTTAACTTCTTTTAAGACCATTTTCTTACAAATCTGTTCTGGTCAGGGAGGACGTGCCTGAAAAAACATTTGTACATAAAACAGCTGTTAAGCAAATCTCCACGCACTGAGATCAAGAGAACGTGAAGAAATATGTACTTCCAAAGACATCTCTGCCAACTTGGAGCCTCGTTCAGAAAATAAATACAATCTTGCTACAAGTTTCTGGTAACTTAGTTACTGAAAAATAAAGTGAACTACTTAAACCATTGAACCTTAATCCCTCCCGCCCCCCAAATCTGCCAAGTCTCAAGCTAATGCATAAAATTGAGTTGGAATGATGCATGCTGAAGCCAAAAAACTGATTTTAATGTTTCTTTGGTGTGTTGTCAAACTAGCATAGGGCAGTCAGCTATGGAGTTCATTTGTGTGTGAACTAACCACTTCCGGCAGTGGTCAGAGCAGCTTCTATGCAATAGTAAACTTACAATACATTTTAAGCCCACTTTAAGAATTCTCTAAACTGCCTGCACAGTTTAAAGGGGTCATGGTCTAAAAGAATCAGGTTTGGTATAGATGCATTGTGGCATGATAATGGACTACTTCATCTAAAGTTAAGTTCTTGTCGTCTTTTGCATGGCTTAACATGAGTAAACAGTGGCTTCAGTGTCAAGTTTCCTTCCTTCACTTTATATCAAACCGCTTAACGTTGAAATTTTTTTTTTACTGGTCTGTGTCTTTACAGTCAGACTGATAGAAGTTCCTCTGTGGTAAGGTAATGTCCCTCTAAAATTCTTAATGACGGATTTAGAGAAGGTTGATGGTGCACTACAGATGTTTTTACAGTTCACTTCCAAACAGCTGCTTTTTCCTCTTCTTTAGTCTGTTTTTTTCCTTTATTTATGAAATCCCTCAGGAAGGCTCACAACCCTGGCAATTGTTTCCTCAGTGAAAGCCCTTGCATACCCCACAGTGACATGTTCACAAGCAGCACCTGTTAGTACAGTAGGTTTATTGATTTTACAGGTTGCTGTCCTTGAGAGCTTCAGGGATTTTTGTGTGTGTATCAAGAATCTGTGGATTTAATCAGCCTCAGAACTGTCGGCCCCCAGTGAAAAGCCTGACATATCTAGCATTTCATAAAGCAACTTAGAAAAAGATGGAAAAGCACTCATTCACAAATGGAGAAAATGTTTAGTCAGTGTAGCAGACGCCGTGGCTCCGCATCCCTGCACAAGAGTGTAAGCCAAGTGTTTCCTTAAGGCATGCCACTTTAATAACTTTTATCCCACTTCTTAAGTGAGCTAGATGGTTTAGAATATTCGGACTCACCTCCCACCCCCACAGCTGTCATCTTGGTTGAAAATGTGCACTTGAACTCTGACACTGTAAATCTTCAGCTGTTCCTTAAAGTACAGATGTTTGCTCCAAATGGGTATAAAATGTTTAGAATCCAGATAATAGGAAACAAAAAAGAATGAAAAGAAGCCACGAAGACCTATTTAGCCAGCTGTCAAAAATTCAAAGATATTTGTGACTGAGTCCTTGGCTCATATGCTGGATTTTTCCCATTCATATTCGTCTTCAACAGACAAATTTCTGTAGACGTAAAAAAAAAAATCCAAAGATGAATCCCTGATTTCACCCCCTTTTTGATTAGGTTACCACTGTACTATTTGTTTGTGTTTTTTAAAAAAATAGTTCTGTCTCTTACTTCCCTTTTAAATCTTATCCTTCAACTTAAAGAAGTTCGATCTAGTTATACTTTTTTTGTCTTTATTTTCTTGTCATGTCATGTAAGGTCATTAAACCTGTTGCTATGTTATGATGAAAGATGGGTTCAAGTTTTAAAACCCCACCAAGATCTGAAGATGTTTGTATGTACTGTTTTGGGTCAGCCTATATCTATCTGCTTCTCTAAATTTTTTAAGCTAATTTGTTGTCATCATGGTGCAGAGCAGATGAAAAATTTGTGTGTCTTTCATGACAATTTTGCAACTCTAAGAAGGTTAATTTATTTATTTTTTTAAAAAATTTAGCACTATGAACTAGGAGCATATTCGACAAAGAGTCTTGTAGCACCTTATAGACTAACAGATCTTAGGGATCATAAGCTTTTGTGGGCTAAGACCCGCTTCATCAGATGAATGTTGTGGAAATCTCCGGAGGCAGGTATAAATATGCAGGCAAGATAGCAAGGTAAATTCAATCAGGAAGGTTGAGGCCCACTTCCAGCAGCTGATTTGGAGGTGTGAACACCCAGAAAGAAGAAACTGCTTTTGTAATTGGCAAGCCATTCACAGTCTTTGTTTAGGAGCATATTGAATGCCTAACCATATTTTGCCAAATAATTGGAGAAGGTACCTGAATTAGCAGTATTGTGAATAAAGCAACAAATGATACAACTACATGCAGTATAAGTGATTCTTTTTTGTAGCAGGGTTTCAGTAATAAAATTCAGTACCAAGTTAATCTCATAAAACAGAACATTATTAATATAGAAATGTAACCACTAATTTGCCATTGTTCTCATACTGGGGAAGATCCATAAAGTATTCATCTGTATAAACAATGGAATGGAGGGAAAAAGAAAATATAATACTATTTTATACATTGACACCTGAAATTCTGTATTAGAGTGATCAGAGTAGTGGTGAAAACAATTAGATCCACGGAAGAACTTCCATCATCACTAAGATTCCCTCACCGGAAATAAATAGCTGTTGGGGAGGATCTTGCATTAACTGGTCAGGTGATGGAGAGAAGACACATCTAATGCCACTGTGAGGGACCAGAAGGGATTGGAGTCTCTTCATAACTTCCTCTGACTTCTGCTGGGCTATGATCAGAACTGCCTGTGAGAAAGAGGGAAGGATGAATGGCCAAGTAATATGGGGCAGAAGCATCACCTTAGTTATAATGGTTCCAATAACATGTTTCCTTTCACCATTATGTAAGGTGTTGTCCTGAAATAGTCTTACAACAGCAGCAGTGGGGACAAACAACCTTTCTGTTTTTAAGATGGAGTTTGGTAAGTTTATGAATGGGATCATACGATTGGGTTGCCTGTGGCAGAAGAGGGCTGGACTTAGTGACCCAGGAGTAGGGTGACCAGATGTCCTGGTTTTTATAGAGACAGTCCCGATTTTGGGGTCTTTTTCTTATGTAGGCTTCTATTACCCCCCCCCCCCCACTCCCTTCCCAAATTTTCACATTTGCTGTCTGGTCACCCTACCAAGAGGTCCCTTCTCATCCTATGCTCTTATGCCCATATGAGTGGCTATTCTCTATATTTACAATGGAGAATACTGCTAACTGTAAAAGGAAGCTTTATAAATACCCACGGTATTTGACTTCCACTAAATATTTGGAAGGCTATTTAGCTGAAACTGCATATTGAACTTTTGGCTGGAATTTGGTTGAATTCCTACATGGAGTAAAATGTAAGACCAGTCCTGGAAAGCAAATATTATTATGAACTGACCACAATAACCGGGGGTGAGCTTTTCGATTTGGAAGGCTTGAAACCACTCTCTCCCTGCCCTTAAAAACAAAGTAAAGCACTTCACTATCCAAACTTTTCTAGTTTAGTGTATGTATTCTTATTTTAATTTACCAGTGTCTGTTATTGCAAATGCAGATAGGCCATGTTTTTGAGATGTTTCATTAGACTTTAGGGAATGCACAGTTTTGTAGGGTGAGAGGAGAAAGGGCTCAGAGAGAAAGCTCTTTTGCTGCACTCTGCTGCAGTGAGACTTGATCACTTTTCATTGTGCATACCTTCTGAGGGGCTTGTTTCAGGATCAGGCTCCAGGCCTCAGGCTCCAGGCCGAAAGAACTGCGATAGTTAAAAATCATTACCTCTAGTTGACAGGATTTTTTTAAGAAAGAAGTCATGGTAGGTTTATTTGGTCTTTATCCTTCTGCTCCCAGGCTTAGTTGTTTCTCTTCCCCTCTTCATTTTTCTTGCAGTTGGCTTTTCTTGAAATGCTTCACATGTATCTTTAAGGTTTCCTTGTGAGATGCTGTCATTATTTTCTTGGTCCCACATTCCAAATCCCTTTTGGTTCATGCAGAGCCCCCGGAGAGTCCTGAACTGTTTTAAGGCAAATAAATAAACGTTAATTTTGCATATTTAACCATGAAGTCTAAAAACCTCTATTGTCTTTTTGTCAGTTAACTCAACTGTGTACTTAGTTGGATGTATAGTGGCAGTAGCTGTTATCCCTTTCTACAGGTCTCCTTCCCCATTTCAAGCACAATTTATAGCAATACATTTGTTTCACAGCTTTATTACTTTTGCTACGAACTTTTGAGAGTTGGCACAGAGGGTACAGTACTGTACTAATGGGAGAGATCAGATGGTTATTTCCTTCTGTAATTTGTACAATACTGTATTTGTAACCTTAGCAAATATGGTATGACATTGTAAAACTGCAAATACAGAAACTCAGTGCCTTTCCAGAGTTGTTCGTTTTTAAATAAAGCAAAACGGGTCTTGTTGAATAGTAACATTGGGCCTAGAATTTTTAAAAATTCTTAAATTAGGCTCATCAATCCATATTTGTGACTAAATTAGTGGCTTGATTTTTTTCAAAAGTTATTAGTACACGACAGCTTCCACATATGTTATCTTGATTTTTATTTGCCACTTCTCCCCCTCCTCAAAATGTCACTCAAGCTATTGCTGACCTAGGTTCTGATCCTGCAAAAGCATGTCTTTTAACTCTACACTCTACGAAATAGCCTGGCGTAATTTCAGTGGGACAACCCAAGGTGGATAAAGTTAAACTCAGAAATAAATCTTTGCAGGACTGAGAAATTAATTGACCGACAGAGCAAATATTGGGAATTCTTTCTCTGTGGTGCTACTTTGCAAAGATTCAGATAACCTCTTCTTAACTGAAGAGGAAACAAAACGTATCCTGAGGACCTGATTCTGCAAATTATCTGCTCACAGAACTGCCCCGGACCGACTTCAGTAGGAGATCTATTCACAGAAGGTTTGTAGCCTTCAATATTTGGTTTTCATTACTTTATTAAAAATACTACTTTATGTAAACTCTCACCTAGTGCAAATGATTGGAAAGCAATTAATTTTACTTCTGTTTAGGATTATTTTTGGCCACGCTTCAGACCAAAATGGGTTTACATAGAAAATACTAAATGTGAAAATCTGCAGTGCATGACTTCAGTTATTATTAACAACATAAAAACTGTCCTATATGCTTTACTGGCAGAGAAAATTTATTTTTTATATAATAGAATTAGAGCAGAAAAATATTATTCCCTCTTGGAAACACCAGAGTATATTAAATATAAACTTGAAAGCGACATTTCCAAACAACTTGATTCTGAAAGCTCATTAAAGTTTGATGTATACTCCAGTATGTTTGATTTATGTTGGTTTGTATCTATCCAAACTAGCTAGGAACACTTCATCTGACAACTGTAAAATTATGAAGGTGTAAATTGCCACTCCCAAGTCTTCAAGCAACTCTTAGGAATATCTTAACTTTTACGAGGCGTACAGTTGCAAATGCAGAAGTTTTCCTGGCTAAATATGTGAAAAAAGTTTAATCATTACTCATACCAATATAAACTTTCCACTTAAACATTGAAGCCTCCAAGTGCTACCGTAATACAAACAATCAGGATCAGGACTGTCGCATTAGGTGCTGTACAGACACAGAGTTAGTCGTGTACTGAGTCTAGATTTTTATTTAAGAGTCAGAAGAAACTGAGAACGGAGGATGAAGGAAAGGGTAAAATATAGTATTTTATTGTCTTCAGATTTATACTTGTTTTTCTAAACAAATGTCTTAAAAATATATCTTCTGGTATTTTGGAATTCATTGCTCTGATTGTTTTTGCTGGTCTGTTTTGGGTTAATCTAGCAAATTTAGCCCTTGGCTACATTTGCAGACAGACCAATTGGTCAGGGGCTGCACAAGTACAAGTCAACTGGAGCCCACTCTGGGGGGTTCTGTAGCTGGACATTGCAGCCTCCAAAATGAGCGTTTCAGTTTGGAGAAGGAGCGTGACCATGGGATTCATGTACAGCTCTGATTGTCCTTGCCAGCGGCACCCCCATTTACCCCTGACCACAATTTGTGTTCTCTCCCAGAGATGAATCCCCATCCTGGCTCAGTGAGGTACATTGTGTAGCTAGTGGCACCGGCAAACATGAATCAAGCCCTAGTTCTCTGAATATATTCAGGAAAGTTGCTTAATTGACACCCCCCAAAAATGAAGTTACTTATCAGTCCACAGAACAGGTATAGCATGGGCAGCTGCAGCCCAAGCTTCCCTGCCCTGCTCCATCACTCTTCTGTAACCCTGACCTGGAGATGTCACCTTTTAGGATTCAGAGGGTAGTTGAGTCTCAGTGCTTATTTAGTGCATAGCCTTTCAGCTGAGATTGGCAGCAAGGATTCCACCTGTGTTCGTTTCCAGATGTTGTCATTTCTTTTTTGACCCCTGATCCACCAATCCCACTTCACATACTACCCACTTAATAAATGGATACAAACATTTTTAACTGCAGGTTACTAATTCAGGGCGTGTTTTATTATAGCAATGCCAATAACTATGTATGTTTGTGAGAACTGCTAGAAATTTCCCAGTAATTTCAAGTGGTTTGTCATGTAGGTATGCTGAAGATAACAAGAGAAGGAAATTTCACATTACTTGATGTATGTGCTAAATCTCATATTCACCATAGCCTTTTAAATAACATTTTTAAAACATGGCCTGATATACTATTGAGAGAGAGATTTCAAAACAATGCTTCAAGGTAATAAATGGAGATCAGAGTAATATTTAAAAATGTGCAAATGATTTTTCTCATCAGAGAAAAATCATTTCACATGTTTTTCACATCAGTCAAGTGTGAAGCACCTCGTGGAATGAAAATGGGCAATTTGCAGATATAATCCTGTATAAATAAATAAATTATAGGGCAACTAATATTGCAACCTCATATCAATCTTATGATTGTGTGTATTGAAGAGACGGGCAGCAAGTCCTCTTATAAATCTGTCTTACAATTGCTGTAAGTCACCTTGTTTTTGTTCTCTTAAATCCCTAATACTCTTATGAAATCAATCTGTTCATCATTGGTTACAGACACACTGAAACTTGATAGAGACACATCTGCAAGAACTGACGCTGCAAAGCTGCACTTGCCTGGTTGGATCTGAATGCTTCTTAATTAGAAACAAATGCAGGCGAAAAGGAAATTGTTTCCTCTTGGTCAACTTTCAGGATTAAACTGTACCCTCAGATACACATGTGCAGCTCCCCCTGAGTTGCATGCATATCTGAGGGAAGAATTTGGGTGGCAGTGCTGAGATCCCGAATGATTAAATACTGAAGCAGAGTACAAATAGAAATTGCCAAGTCATGCTTTAGCTACAGAGGTATTTTTCTTTAACGTGCAAGTGGTTGTGAGAAATGGCTTGAAAAGTTTCATTAGGATGTTCAGGCAATTTATACCAAAACACTAGATATAATTTAGAAATGGCCAGATGAATTTCAGTACTTAATTCCCTGCATGGTTGCCTTTCACATCACTTGTGACTGCTTGGCACTTACAGAAAGAAAACTTGCTGAAGGTGTTCCCCTTGAAATAAGTAGAATTTATAGTAGAAGCTGGTTCAATGAATGCTGCTATCAGTGGCAGCTCTTGCAGTGGGGCTATAGGATTATGAGATATCACAAAAATACCATGGATGCCTTGCAGCAGTTTCAGTAGCAGGATTGTTTAACAGGATTAGCTTAATCCGGATCAAAAAGAAACACGATTTGGAATTTGAAGAGGATACAATCTTCTGGAATGGTTTTCATTACTTCAGACAGTTAAACAGAGGTCTTTAATGAATTCTGGACATAGTCTAGATACAAAGATTATCCAAAAAATGAAAGTCCACAGTTTGTATGGAATACCTGCCAAAGCTGCTACCTTGGACAGAAGTTTGACCATGTATTAGAGTGGTATTTAAATGTGACTCTACCTCTATTTTATGAGGGAATTTTGTTATCTGGAGATCCTTCAGGGAGCAATGGAGCAAACTGGGAATAGAAATGCAAAGTAAGTATCATGCAGTGGAAGGAGTTCTTTCAGAAGATGGTAGTGTTCAAAGATGGATATACAGGATGATGGGCTAGATGACACAGTAAGTCATTTCTATCTCTGACTTGTATGATTGCATCAGGAGAATGTCGCCAAATAATAGTGTGTCAGAAAATGAATGATCATCACAAGGAACGTGCAAAGCCACAAATTGTTTGGGGAAGTATAAATGTGAGTGGAGTCTGTAGTCAGGGCTGGATTAACTCTCCTGTGGGCCTGGGATTACTAGATTTTTGTGGGCCTCTGCATACAAGTCTTTTTCCTAATTTAAAACAAAATGATCACATTTATAGCATTGAGGCTATTAATGCTATACTAAACTTGCCTTTTAATTAACACAAAGCCATGCTGTGGTTACATTTCAGTCTTAAAACGTGCAGAATATAGTTAAGTTCATTCAAAATAGATCTTCTTTTTACCTTAGAACAGCTGTTAAATTAATTTCTTTCTGGGAGGGAGTTTGAATGCAGGAGGGAGCACATTCTGACCTGGGGCAGGGGGTTGGGCTTCGTAGGCTCTGGCCAGCAGGGCAGGCTCCAGGCACCAGTCAAGGAACCATATGCCTGGGGCAGCACTTTCTAAGGGGCAGAAATTTGTAGCATTCCAGCATAAAAAAGGGCAGCACAGTTTGGCCACACTCTTTTTTTTTTTTTTTTTTTTCCTTTTACTTTTCACTTCAGCAGTCTGGGTGGCCTTTTTTTGGCTTGGTGCAGCAAAAAGGGTAGAGCCGGCCCTGCTGGCCAGGAGTCGCTTACCACAGGTGGCTCCTGGCCGGTGGCACAGCTGGGCTCAGGCAGGCACGCAGAGCCTCCTCCCACCCCTCTGCCAGGGGTCACAAGGATGTGCCAGCAGCCAGCCACTTCTTGGAGTGACATGGGGCATCGGCATGCAGGCAGTCTGCCTGAACCCTGCTGCGCCACTGGGCTTTTAGTGGCCTGGAAACTGTGATCAACTGGCTGAGGCTCCAGGATCGACTAGTTGATTGTGATAGATGGGTTGTTGACCACTGAATTGTGTGTAATTATGGATTTATTTTTGTGGGGCCCACCTTAGCCCGAGGCCCCGGGCTACAGTCCCTAAAGCCCTTGCATTAATCCAGCCCTATCTGTAGTGCCAGTGCAAAATCTGAAGAAAATAGAGCTGGTTAGAAAACAGCATGAACTATATGTGAAAATTTTAAGGAATAAACTTATTCTCTTTGAAAATGGAAATAGTTTGTCTCTCTGTTCAACGTATTTGAGAGAGACTTCATCCAACCTGCACAAGGGTCTTTAAGACCTTTTTGTCAGGAAGAGAATTACTATTCATATCAAATACCTCCGTGAGCCATCTTCACAAGTGGGTAGGAAGATTTTTTTTTTAATTTGTTTGAAATAACTGATCTAGGTAAAAAGCTCCCAGCCCAACACTGTTAAAACTGTCTGGCTGCTGTGTCTAAGCAGTAATTAGCATGTTCACACTATAGTTAAACATGAGGGAAATGCTGGACTTTTCACTCAGTCCTAATCATGGATATTGTCAAGCTCAGATGGAAATTTGATGTAGACTAATAAAAATAATCTGGTAGCACCAGGGGAAACACATTTTTTTAATTAATAGGTCATTTGACATTCCTTGATCATTGACTGTTAGGAATTGATTGTAATTATTGTTGCTGACAGCTATCGTGTTTGCTCTTTATCAAAAACAAAGAGGATGACATTCTGTATATGTCAATTAGTGTCACTGGTGTCAAGAATTTCCAAGACTATAAAAGAAGCTTTTTCTCCGAGAAAAAACTAAATTAGATAGTTTAGCTTAGTCAGAAATGGAGAATTAGTGTCCTATCCTATCCTCTGCTATTCTTTCAAGCAGTCTCAGATGTCGTATCCAAGTGAAGGACAGAAACCTGTTGTCTAGTTATAGTGGCATTTGCATAGACCCAGCAGGAAGCTGAAAAACATGCAACTCATGTGATACCCTACAATCCTTATGCCTTGGTACTTGGATATTTTTTCAGTCCAGCCTCTCTTACATTGCTGTTTGAGTACAAAGATGAATGTATATACAACAGGAATGTATATAATTTTCTAACTTTTTGTGCTCATTAAATGTATCTACTGCATTAAGGTTAGTCTCTCTCTTTTCGCCATTGCCTCCGCCCAAAAAACAGATCAAGTTTTGAAATATGTTATAGAATAGAAAAATCTGCTGTCAACTTCTTGCAAATCCAATGAATTATGGTTCCTGCATAGAAAGTAGAGGATTCCATAGGGAGAATGACTTTCTTCTTTATAGGTAGTGTGACAAAGTTCCGAGTCTGTATTGGTGGGTCCTGCGCTTCTTGGCAGATTTAGGGGCCTCAAACTCATCTAGGCGCAGAGTGACCTCCCTTTCTCAGTAACTAATTTAGGGAGGCAGAAAAGGGGGGAGCCCGGGCCCTCCCTCTACTCCAGACTCCAGCCCAGGGACCCTAATAGTATCAGCTAAGATGGCTGACCTTTTATCCACAAAACACAATACAATTCCCTGGGCTACTTCCCCACAGCAGTCCCCACTTCTTCAAACTCCACTTCACCCTTACCTCAGGGCCTCCTTCCTTCTGGATGATATGTTGTCCACCACTCAGTCTCACCAACAGCATAACTTCCTTCCACAGCTCCTGACACCCACACCCTCACCTGACTAACTGGGAGGTTTTTATCTGGTTTCAGCCAGTCCCTGATTGGCTTCAGGTGTCTCAATCAGGCTAGCTGTTTCTACTCCTTTCTAGAAGGTTCTTAATTGGTCCCAGGTGTCTTGATTGGCCTGGAGTAGCCTTTGTTTGGCTATCCAGGGAACAGGGACCTGCACATCCTGAGACTAATATACCTGCCTTCCAGCACTCTCCTATATCCTTCTGGTCTGACTCCGTCACAATAGCAATGGAGAAGTTATTTTATAATTGCTTGTTTAACAAAGCCTGGGCTACGGGTATTGCCTACAAGGCAACATGTATTTATGCCAAAAATCAAATGATATAGGTCACTACAGGCAAGTTAGTCCATTTTTCCTTGGGCTCTGGGGAGCCTAAAGACCTCCTTAGACATTCTACATGAGGTACAATCCTCTACGCAGTGTATCATTGTGTGCATCAACTGTATCCACTTCTTTATATACAGAACTAGACACTTTGAGTTAATAAACTCTCTGCTCATTTTTTGACTAGGGTGTTCCCAAGACATCAAAGCAGGGCAAAACAAGTGAAAGAAGCTAGAAAATCTATCCCAATGCCTCTTAGTTTTAAGAAAAAAGAATAAAATTTCAAAGGTTTAGTTCATAATCTTGACTATGCCCCATGCATCTACGTGAAGAACATTTGTTTTAAAAACATGAATTTTCACAACAGTGCTAGCATCATAATGGCAGTCTACCTCATGCATTGTGACTTAGTCAAAGGAGTTGTTCAGAAGCATAGTATGTCAAAAATAATTTAAATGTTTCAGATCTGAGTATCTCATAAGTAGTGATCCCTTCATCCTTTCTATAGAAGACACTGGACATTGATGGTTACTTTAGTGGAAGAAGGCACTACAGCAGTGTTTCTCTTCCCCTATCCTCACGATAGTAAAAACTTCAAAATGTCTCCTAAAACTTGTATCTAAGGGCACTTTTTTATCACTTTGAGAAGGGGGAGGGGGTAAATGTATGGTCCCTTTTAAAAACAAACTTTTGTCAACACTGAACCACTCAGCCTTATTGTGCTGAAATGTTTCAACTGAGTTCATTGTAAATATAAAAATGTAGTTCATACCCTTTTTTTAGGTAGGGGGAGGAGGGAGGGGAAGGGCTTATGAAATCATGTACTGACATACAGGTATGAAAAGTGCTCTGCATCCATTCAACACAGATGAGATTGTTATCTGAGCAGCAATTAACTTAAATAGTAGATGGGAATTTACTAGTGTCCCATTATAGCTTTACACAGTTGGGACATTCAGATGCTAATATTTTTCACATCCCTCAGTTAGGCTATAAAAATTGAACCCATCTCTGCCTTATTTTAAATGGTTCAAGATGGATGGAATTTTGTGCAGATGCATCAGATACCCTGGAGGAAAACCAGATCTTTCCCTAATTAGGGTTTTTGTTGTAGTTTCTGTGATGGGGCAAGGCCAGATGGCTACAGGAGCATGCTAGGGAACAGATATGTTAGTCTCAGGCTAAACAAATCCCTGTCACCACTGGAACCTTCTAGAAATCAGTAGAAACAACTAGCTTGATTGGGACACCTGAAGCCAATCAGGAACTGGCAGAAACCAGTTAAAAGCTTCCCAGTTAGTCAGGTGGGTGTGGATGTCAGGAGCTGTGGGAAGAAGTTGTGCTGTTGGTGAGACTGAGTGGTAGACATATCATCCAGAAGGAAGGAGGCCCTGAGGTAAGGGTGAAGTGGAGTTTGAAGAAGTGGGGACTGCTGTGGGGAAGTAGCCCAGCGAATTGTATCATGTTTTGTGGCTAAAAGGTCAGCCATCTTAGCTGATACTATTAGGGTTCCTGGGCTGGAGCCCGGAGTAGAAGGCGGGCCTGGGCTCTCCCTTTCTGCCTCCCCTAATTAATCACTGAGATTGGGAGACAACAGAGACTGTGCCAGGAAGGATAGCTTCTCCTCACTGGCTTATGATGAAAATGGCTCAATAGGCTGTGACCTTGTCTCTAGGAGAGAAGGACTATGTGGAGGGTCACAGTGAGCCTCTGAGGCTAGTGAAATCCACCAGGAAATGCAGAATCCATAAAAATAAGGACAGAGTTTTGTCACAACTGGTGTCAGTGGTGGGATCATCGTACACAGCGTGGCGGAAGAAAGAGGTTTCAAAAAAAAAAGAGTCCACTGAGGTTTTGGATTTTTTTTTTCGTTAGTTGTCTGTTTTGTGCCACAATGGAGGAGGTGATAAGAGCTCTGGTACAAGCCACGGCAGCCCAGCAGGAGGTCACCCGGGTTCAGGCCAAGGCACAACAGGAGTCTATGCAGCTTCAGCAGGAAACTAATCAATTAATGAACCAGGTGACCCAAGATCGTGCCCTCTTGCAAAGAGGTAGTGGGTCAGCTCAAGATCCTCACCACCCAGCCCCGAGGGTCCGATGGGATGCGAACCCTGAGGGCCACTGTTTGTCTGCCAAGTTGATGTCAGAAGATGACATTGAGGCATATCTCCTCTCCTTTGAAAGGACTGCTCAGCGTGAGGCATGGCCCCAGGAGCAGTGGGCCAGCATTCTCGCCCCTTTTTCGTGCGGAGAGGCCCAGAAAGCCTACTTTGACCTGCCTGCCACAGATGCCATTGACTATCTCTGGCTGAAGGCAGAGATCCTAGCATGATCAGGGGTGACAGCAGCAGTATGGGCCCAGAGGTTCAATGAGTGGAAGTACCAGGAGAACAAACCCTCAAGGTCCCAGCTATTTGACCTCATACACCTTGCACGGAAGTGGTTACAGCCCGAGGCATGCAACCCGAATGAGATTTTGGAGACCCTGGTCATAATCATTACATGTGGGGACTGCCACCAGATCTCCACAGATGGGTAGGCCAGAATGATCCGTCCACCTACGAAGAGATGATCACACTGGTAGAAAGACGGATGACAGCCAGGGAATTAACCCGACTACCTAAGGAAGGCCCCTTTTGGAGCAAGCACTTGAATCCAACCCTGGAAGGTTGGGCGACCAAAACCCCAGGAAATCCTAGGTGGAAGAAGGGGCGGGCTGAAAACCATGGGGAACCCCAGAAGGAAGGGATTGGTCTAAGTAGGGGGAACCCTGGGTTTAAATCCCCATACTCCTGTGATAGGGAACTATTTAGAAGCAATTACAGATGTTATGCATGTTGGGAGTGGGGACACATAGCAGCACAGTGTCCCAGCACCAAGGAGCCTATGCAATGTAACTTTGGGGATTGGGAGGTCCTGTGCTCCCTTATCCACATTGCAGGGGTTGCGTTAGCCCCACATAACTACACCAGACCGATGAAGATAAACGGAGTAGAGACTACAGCGCTTGTGGACTCTGGGAGTGCTATCACCCTTATATTGGGTAAGCTGATAAAAAGTAGGCAGCTGCTGCAAGCCAAACGCATAGCAGTGACATGCGTGCATGGGGCTGTAAGCCATTACCCCACCATCCCGGAACCCGATTGAGGTGACCGTAGGCATAGTTCCTAAACTCTCATATCCTGTAGTTATTGGGAGGGACTATCCAGGGTTTGATAATTTACTCCCCCTAGAGAGGCTGGAGGAAAGTGGGAACCCTGAGGATAGCAGCTTGCCGCCAGGGGAATGTCAACCCCCAATGTTCGCTGAAATGTCGGAGAATCTGTTCTCAGCCCCCCGAAGGATCTGGAAGACTAAAAAAGAAAGGAAGGCCGCGAAGGCCTTAGGAACCCGGATCCTGTCCCAGGGTCAGAAGACTGCTCTAATAGGCAGATGGACACGAGCAGCCAACAGAGAAACTTCCACCCCAGAAAATGAGCCAGAGGCCGCCCCCAGCCGTGATGGTGGTGAGCCGTTGGAGGAAGAAGGAACCAGCCCTTGGGAGCTCGGGCATGTTAGTTCTGGGAGAGAGTCAGGCGGGACCAGGGCAGAGGACCCTAGATACGATAATGCTAGATAAGAGGTAGTTGAGATAGATGGGATACCCGTGGATGGGAAGGTCTGGGGTCCAGTACCTTACTTTATAGTGAAGAAAGATCTCCTGTACTGTGTGGTGCAAATACAGGAGCAGGAGATACATCAACTTCTGGTGCCAAAAAAACATCAAAAGGCCATATTGAGCCTTGCCTATTTGGAGGACACTTACGGGTAGAGAAAACCCAGGCACGGATCCTGCGGAGGTTCTTCTGGCCAGGAGTACATGAAGATGTTCGTAGATACTGCATCTCTTGTCCAGAATGTCAGTTACATAGCCCTTGACTGCACTTGCAGGCTCCTTTGATACCTCTTCCAATAATAGAGGTCCCTTTTGAACGCATAGCCATTGATCTGGTAGGACCCCTTGAGAAGACAGCTCGGGGCCACCTACATGTGCTTGTTGTACTGGACTATGTAACCCAGTACCCGGAAGCCATTCCCCTATGCAGTACAGCCTCTAAGACAATAGCTAAGGAGCTACTACAGATCTTTGCCCGAGTTGGGCTACCCCAGGAGATATTGACTGACCAAGGGACACCTTTTGTGTCCAAATTAATGAAAGATCTCTGTTCTCTGCTCCATGTACAAGCCTTACGGACCTCTGTATACCACCCACAAACAGATGGCCTAGTGGAAAGATTCAATAGGACCCTCAAGGCCATGATCAGAAAAGTGATGAGCCGGAGTGGGAAAGAATGGGATACCCTATTGCCTTACCTCATGTTCACCATCTGGGAGGTTCCGCAAGCTTCCACAGGTTTCTCTCCATTCAAACTACTATACGGGCACCATCCCTGGGGCATACTGGATATAGCCAGAGAAGCCTGGGAAGAAGAGCCAAATCCTGGAAGGAACATAGTTGAGCATGTACGGCAGATGCGAGATCGGATAGCCCGAGTTACGCCCATTGTATGCGAACACTTAGAGAGAGCACAGGAGACCCAACGAACCCATTATAATCACCAAGCAAAGCTTCGACGGTTCCAACCAGGAGATCGGGTGATGGTATTGATGCCCACAGCAGAAAGTAAACTATCGGCCCAGTGGCAGGGGCCCTATGAAGTGATCGAAGCTGTGGGAGAGGTGAACTATAAGGTACGGCAGCCCAGCCATTGGAAGCCAGAGCAAATTTACCACATCAATCTTCTAAAACCTTGGCACGATCGAGAGGCATGCTTAGTCACCCAGGAGACCCTTCCCCAGAAGGATGATTTACATGAGCAAGTAAGGATCTCTCCAGACTTGACGCCGATCCAAAAGAGTGAGGCAGCCAACACGATCAGTCGCAACCGAGATGTGTTCTCTACAAACTGGGGTGGACAACTGAGGCCTATCACCATATCTGCACGATCCCTGGAGCCAAAGTAACACTGAGACCCTACTGAATTCCAGCAGCCAAAAGAGAAGAAATCAAGGCTGAAGTAAAGAAAATGTTAGAATTAGGGGTTATTGAAGAATCTCACAGTCAGTGGTCCAGTCCAATTGTTCTAGTGCCTAAACCTGACAGAACCATGAGATTCTGTAATGACTTTCGCCGACTAAATGAAGTATCCCAATTTGATGCATACCCCATACCATGCATCGATGAACTGGTTGACTGACTGGGTAGTGCCCGATTCTTCACTACATTGGATCTGACAAAAGGGTATTAGCAGATTCCCCTGACCAAAGAAGCTAAAGAAAAGACAGCCTTCTCCACCCCAAATGGACTATTCCAATACACTGTCCTCCCTTTTGGGCTACACGGGGCCCCAGCCACATTCCAACATCTCATGGATAAACTGTTGCGCCCTCATACTAGTTATGCAGCTGCATACCTAGATGATGTCGTCATCCATACGCCAGACTGGGGAACCCACTTGGAGAAAGTTGAAGCAGTACTGCGCACCTTAAGGCGGGCTGGCCTCATGGCTATTCCCGCTAAATGTGCCATAGGGCTAGCAGAGGTTAGGTACCTGGGATATATTGTAGGAAGGGGCATAGTGAAGCCCCAAGCTAATACGCTAGAGGCGATTCAAAACTGGCCCCGGCCAACCCGAAAGAAGCAAGTCCGTGCATTCCTAGGCATGGTAGGCTATTACCGACGTTTTATTCCCCACTTCGCCACTAGGGCAAGTCCCCTAATGGACGTGGTGAAGGCCTGAGGTCGAGACATGGTAAAGTGGACTGATGCAGCAGAGAGAGCATTCATTGACCTTCGAACGGCCCTCTGTAATGATCCTATACTTAGAGCCCTGGACTTTAACAAGGAATTTATTTTACAAACAGATGCTTCTGAGGTGGGGTTGGGGGTGGTTCTGTCACAAATGGTTGGAGAAGAAGAACACCCGATCCTCTACCTAAGCAGAAAGCTGCTCCCAAGAGAACAGAAGTATGCAGTAGTCGAGAGAGAATGCCTTGCTGTCAAATGGGCCATGGAGACACTGCGTTATTACCTATTAGGCCAGCGATTTACTCGTGACGGACCATGCACCCCTCCAGTGGATGCAACAGAATAAGGAAAAGAATGCAAGACTCACCAGGTGGTTCTTATCCCTCCAACCGTTCCAGTTCCATATACGGCACAGTGCTGGATGCCAGCATGGCAATGCTGATGGTCTGTCACGAGCACACTGCTTGGCATCCCAACTTGCCCAACTCCATGGTGTTGAGCGGGGGCGGGGGAGGGATATGTGATGGGGCAAGGCCAGATGGCTACAGGAGGGTGCTAGGGAACAGATATGTTAGTCTCAGGCTAAACAAATCCCTGGTACCACTGGAACCTTCTAGAAATCAGTAGAAACAGATAGCCTGATTGGGACACCTGAAGCCAATCAGGGACTGGCAGAAACCAGTTAAAAGCTTCCCAGTTAGTCAGGTGGGTGTGGATGTCAAGAGCTGTGAGAAGAAGTTGTGTTGTTGGTGAGACTGAGGGGTAGACATATCATCCAGAAGGAAGGAGGCCCTGAGGTAAGGGTGAAGTGGAGTTTGAAGAAGTGGGGACTGCTGTGGGGAAATAGCCCAGGGAATTGTATTATGTTTTGTGGCTAAAAGGTCAGCCATCTTAGCTGATACTATTAGGGTCCCTAGGCTGGAGCCAAGAGTAGAGGGCGGGCCTGGGCTCTCCCCTTTCTGCCTCCCCTAATTAATCACTGAGATTGGGAGACAACAGAGACTGTGCCAGGAAGGATAACTTCTCCTCACTGGCTTATAATGAAAATGGCTCAATAGGCTGTGACCTTGTCTCTAGAGAGAGAAGGGCTACGTGGAGGGTCACAGTGAGCCTCTGAGGCTAGTGAAATCTGCCAGGAAATGGAGAATCCATGAAAATAAGGACAGAGCTTTGTCACATTTCATGTAACAAGAATGAATATGAATCAATTACAGTATATTTCATTATGATGGAAGAAAACAAACATGACATCAATATTGGGTTCAAAAGTCTTTTTGTTTTCAGAACAGCATTCATAGAGCCTCCATAAGGCAAAATAAAACCCCAGAGAAGATAATCAAATAGTTCAACTGAGATAAACAGTTGTATAATATTAAACAGTGAAAAAGTCACAAATGTTTTAATGTCTTAGGTTCATATGTGAAACGTTTCTGAATGAGCCTTCCCACACTAGGGGAGGTCATAAACAGACCTAATTTTGCTGTACTTTATCACTAGAGTGACACATAACTATATTAGAATTTAGTCTCATTACTGCTGAAGTGTAAAGTGTCTGCTTGAAAAGACTGCAGGCCTGTCACAATTAAGAATTGCTGTATTTTAATGGGCCAGGTCAGCATTATGGGTCACTGCATTGTACAAGATTAATGTTGAATACATTTTACGCTAAGGCTGCAAAAATACAAAATTAACTCCCTTGATATCAGGTGTTGGGATTCTGTAGTGTTCATCCCATTGCAAGGAATAGGATGTGCAACAACTGCTGGCAGGGAGGTGTGATAACAAAACCAAAAGCATATTTTTTTTTCTTGAATCTCATTGTTTTTCCCAAAGCATTCCTGGCAGCGTGCTTTTGTATCCTCAAACCACAGAAAAGCATGATATTTTACTAATGTGTCAGGTGAGGAGAATGAGGAGAAAGCAAATGTTGAAGTAAGCCAAACAGGGAAAAGTTGTCTTTCCAAATCTTTCTTTCTAATTACCAAAACCTGAAAAAGAAAGTTATCGTGGGAGGAAGGGGAGAAGGAGAGATTTCTAGAGTACGTCTCACTGTAGTTTTCACTGGAGAACGTTATAAGACGTGTCCTGATAGGCCCAAAGGTTGCTACAACAGTATATGAGGTCTTATGACATACAACAGAGAATCTAACTCCCAGAAGAGACACAACTGGTGTATTTGAAGGGCACATTATTCTGATTAAGGGTGACACCTTGTTTGCACAGAAGAATACAGTTTCTGAACAAGGAAAAAGAGTGGGGTGACTGCCACTTGTTCCAATACTCTGTGTATTTTAGACACTGGGTGCCCCAATTCTGCAATGTCAATTTGCTGTAGTCAGTTTACAGGAGTTTCATCTGAATTATTGTTGATTTTATTTAATAAATTCTGGATGGTGTAGAATGATTGGAAAATTGATCCAGTAGACAACTGAATTTTTGAAAAAAGGTATAGGTTTTCCTTGGATGCATAAGGGCCCAATTCTATCATCCTTGCATACGCTGAGTAGCCCTCTACTCTTAGTAGTCCCCTTGAAATTAATGGGTCTACTTGTAAAATAAAGTATGACTAAATAAATGTTTCTAAAGATGGCATAACTGGACTCTAAATCTTTCTAAAGATAGTCCAATAAGACCTGTTTCAAGCAGTATAACCACTTGAATTTCAGGGCCATGATTGTCAAAAGTGTCTAGTGATTTTTTTCAGTATTTCATTTGAGATTCATAGGGCCTTATTTTCAGAGGGTGGAAGCTCAGCATTTATTTAAAATCATTCATTTCATTTAAAATCAGACCCTTTTAAAGTGTTTCAAGTTGGACACCAAAAAATGGAGCCACCCAAAATTACTAGACACTCTTGAAAATTTCTAGGCCATGTTTTTTGTATCTATTAACAATAAATAAAATCAACAAAATCTTCCAGTCTTTTTAGTAGTGAGACATGGCTTACATGGGAAACAGCAATGTTTTCCTAGTAGCGTGGTGTTGATATCACTGCAGATCATTGATTCAGAAAAAAATGGATGAATAAGAAACTAGAAAAAGTAAATTTAAATTTGCAACTGAAAATCAAAGGAATTTCATAATTTTAAAAGAAATATGCAGTTTAAAACATGAGAAGCAGCAGATGGCTTTTAGAAAGTTATTTGACAGTGTTCACACACAACTTTAAAAAAAAAATCCAAAAGGAATCAGCCCATGGACTTCTCTTTCAAAAAGTCAGATAGCTACAGGACTTGCCACTTACAATGTCTATAGCAGGAGAGTGACGAGTTAAGTTACTATATATGAATTAAATTGCAGTTTGTTTATTTTTAAATAGAGAAATAAAAGGAAACTGTGAATAATCAACAAAGGAGTAAAAACTTTAACATTTTACATTGTCCTTGTAAATGTATTTTCAAAACAAATTTTATCAGTGTCCCTTTGTCTTGGTTCTTAATTTCCCTCATCTCTAGTCTGAGTGTCGGAGAGAGACTTCTGATCATGTAGGCTTTCTGAAATGAGGATATGAACATTTCAAGTATTTTATTTCAGAAACTGCTCTGTTTCTTAAAACTATAACCAATGTATCAAAAATCTATTTCCTGGAACTTAATGCAGCAAATAACTCAATTTAACTTCCATTTTTAATTCTCTGTTTTGAATCTAAAAAAAATTTCTTTGGAAATAGGAAAGGTAAGAAATGTTTTAATATTCTCTCCTTCCATCCTCCATCATGTCTATTCTTATTTACCTTAGGAGACTGAGAGAATCGGACAACTGTCTGAACCACAGTAACCAGCATCATCCATTTTTCATTAATTCTGTTGCTTCCTTATACTTCTGAAATCTTGAAACCATAAAGAAAGTTTATAGTCAGTTTTGAAAACCACACAGTATTTGGCAAAAATTCCATCTCTTTCAAACAATTACAGGATATACACGATGCTCTTTGATGTGTACATTGGGAAAGGCTTTAGAATCCCCCCCCCCCCCAATTTTGGTTTAAATTAGGCTTTCAGAAGTGGCTTAAATGTATAACCCTTTGTAGATTGCAGAAATAGATCTCCGTCCCCACAAGCATTAATTTAGCTGGCAATCCAAAACTGCCAGTTCTCCAATGGTTAACATCCGAGTTGATCTATATTATTAAGGTTTGTGAGATGTATATGTAGCTCTTGCTGTCAAGTGTTGTAGAAGATTAGCTGTCCTTAGCAGAAATGGAAGAATAGCCCAAGAGTAGGGAAAAGAATGCACAGCATGGATGTTGTTTTCCTTTGCGTTTGTGTGAAGGCAGCAAAGGATGAAATGTGGTTAAAAAATTAAATGCAGACAACTGCTGTTCTCCTCTGAGGACTGCACAGAAAACAGTAATGCAGGAGACATTGCTGACCACTGACCACATTCCACCCACCACCCAGTAGGAATTTTCAGAATCCATAAGGAAAGGCTAAGACAAGAGATTGTTTCCTGAAGGGCTGTTTATTATGGCTATATTTTTATACTTTTGCAGATGATTAATTGATTTGTGTGTGAACTAGGGGAACTTCATTTGGGCTTACAGGGAAAGCAGAAAGAGGCTTGATACTCAGAGTGGCCAAATATCCTGAATGCTTGGGAATTGTCCCGAAGGATTGAAATAAATTGTTTATAGAAATAAAGATTAATTGAAACTGAGAGTATAGAAAGAGCCGAGGAAGGGAAAACCCTAGCACCACAGATTGCTCTTGTACTGAGAGATCAGAAGTAAGTATATTAAAGGTTTGAAATAATTTTGTTGCACTCTTACATCTAGTTTAGAAAGACTCATTTAAACTGTAACTGACAATTTCTCTCTCACCACAACACCGGTTCCCTCTGTGTGTGAGAGAGGGTAGATCTTTCTTTTAAACAAAATAACTTACTTTTAAGGAATAATTGTCATATGGATAAATGCTCATTGGGGCCAGTTTAGGAGTGGGAGTATAAATACCCACTGAAAAGAAGGCAGACATCACTACCATTCATGTCTCAAAAGAACATAAATGACATGGCAAGGTTTTTTTGTGCCATTAGAAGCACAAAAAAAACACCTTGAATGTGTACATCACCCTAAGTGTTGTGGCAGTGGAAGCATTGCTGCTAATGGCACCAAAATTAGAGTGAAGGCTTCCTTCCACTCCCAAAACACTTACACATTTAGGGCCTGATCCTGCAAATACTTGAGTAGTGCTACTAACTTCAGGTGAGCACAGTTACTGATGTCCATTAGTACTGAACACTAACAAGGGAATAAAAGACGTGCGGGGGGGAGGTACTAATATCAGTGGTTTCTAATACTTGGCAAATGCTAGTGCATAACATGATAAAGAAGGTGTGTGAAGGGGAAGGAGAGTTGTATCTTTAAAAAAAATATTAATAGATATCTCTGCTAACTTCTTGAGTCACTGAAGCAACTGTGAGTTTTAAGAATGGACTAAAGAAGAGAGTTTCAGCCTGTGCATCTCCTCTCTGTTGTGGTTTAATGCTCTTTGACAAAGCAAAGCTCCTTGCATTTCTTGCTAACGCGGAAGTGTATTATATAGTATCCAATTATCAAATATGCTTTTAAAAAAATCTGTTATGAGTGTTGATTTCTACAGTTAATGCACTTGATTCACATAACTTTGTGGTCAGAATTTTACTTCCTGCAATTGCAAAATTTAATTCAAATTGTTTGGAAATAAACACTGATATCAGTCTTTATAGCTTATGCGCAACATGCCTTAGGTGGCACATGACCACAATTCATCATCCAGTTTAGTCCACTGATTGGATTATTAGCTTCCCAGGACCCATTCTAATAGGGAGCATGACATGAATGCTGATCCATGCCCCTCACTGGTATCTGTGGAAACGCAAAATGAAATAAAACTGAATCCTTGCAAAACTATTTGTAACCACACAGTGCAAAAGGCAAAAATGTCAAACATCACTTGGCAGCAATGTGCAATAATGGTAAAATCTCAGATATTTTCAGCTAATTTTACTGGGAAAATGAGGGAAATCAACTCAGATAATTTTTAGCATTAATTTGATTGGCTTGCACAACATTTTACTACTGTTTAAAATATACATTTGTCAAAGATCCTCCCCCAAAATGTTGTGTTTTTTTTTTTAAAGGAAAAGCATAATGGGAATTCAGGAAAAAATTTACACTAAGTACTTTGCAATCTGGATTTCAGAATTCTTAGCATTTTTTATGTCAAAAACAAACACATGGGTATTCTGCAGTTGAGAAGAGCAATTGGAGGGAGATTATTTTGGGTGGATGGGATTTAAGAAGTATCTTGAAGACGTGTGTGGGTTTGTTTTTTTTTTAAATAAAATCGTTTCAGGTTTGCAGAGTGTATTGATGTTACATCAGTTATACTGCAACTTGATAAGCCATGTTTTCAATTGAAGTATCCCTACTCACAGGGAACTGCTTGAATTAAGCCACTCTTGTCTTAATCCTAACCCTTGTGCATTTGCAGGATTGGCATTTGAGTCTCTCTATGTTTAGTGTAATTGTCAGAGTGCTGATAGGCTCTTAATAGGTTAGTCTGGAAGGTCTCACTGCATACATACCTATGCAGTACTGACTATTAGGTTCTGGGTTGTCTGTAATAAGAGCACTTATTTTTTTGAAATTGCGCAGGGCTCTCTGTGCTCCTTGCCTCTGCCTGCACCACAGCACAAGAGTCAGCTTCATTGAATATGTGCATGCTGCATAGGCACCTGAGGTCCTGTTCCACTAAACTCTGGGTCTTGACTACAACTGAGTTCATTTCTTTAGTAGGACTGCAGGAAGTTTTCCCACCATCTTTCTGATTGCAGGCATGATACTCCACAGTACCGGAGGAACAAATGACATGACCTTCACTTCCTTATGTGATGTTTTTAACAGCTAGTATTGTCTTGCTATTTTTAATGATACAGGCCAAGGTTTTCTGAAGTGGGTGTTATGGGAGTGCTCTGTCTGTAGGTAGGTAAATAGCTATGTTGTCAATAGATAGCAATCCAGAATATGTAGCATAAATCCTGTAAGACCAATACATTTGCTGCTGTTCACTGCAAACATCACCTTACATGCAGCTTTTACATAGAGCTCTTAACACTAAATGTACATTTCTAAATTTGAAAATTTACTGGAATTGCTGCTGCTCAGCTCTTGTGAAAACTGTTGAAAGTGCCTAAATATGGACTTAGGAGGCTAAATGTAAACACCCTCTCTTGAAAATTTTGCTCACAGTATTTAAGATTTTTAGCTACTTGTCAGAACAATATGGCATACAATTAACATCTCTTTGACCTAACAAATCTGTACATACTATGAGCATTGTAATGTATAAAATGAACTGGAGGAAGACTAAGAAAATACTGCTGTATAAAGGAAGAGCCATGTTTTCTAAAGATGTGGAAGCCAGACAACTGTTAATTAAAGTAGCAAAGGAAGTTAAATTGGAAAGGTTTTAACAGCAATTTCTTTAAATCCCTTACAACTGGTAGCTGTAACTTTCTAGTGTGTATCCCACTGACCAAGAAATACAGAGTAAAATGCAGACTATATTATTTTTATTATAAATTTTAAAGTACATCCATTTTAATGGACTTGGAACACATGAAAAGGTCTCATACACAAATGCTTAGTTAAGGTGAAATGAAGATTGTAGGCACATATCAATGAGTTGAGTGTACTGTGTATATACTAACTTTTCAAGAATGTTAATTTAAAAAAATATTATATACGTGTAGCAGAGCGCTGACTCAGTGGCGCGGCGCCTCCTGCTGGTTGTCCTGGGAATTAGTCAGCTCCAGAGCGCCCTCTGCTGTCCAATGTCTCACCTGCCTCTGCAGGGCTGGCTCTAGGTTTTTTGCCGCCCCAAGCAAAAAATATTTTTGGCTTCCCCCGACCCCACCCCAGGCCCCGCCCCCACACCCTCCTGCTGTCCCAGTCCTGGGCTCCCCCCGTTCCCACCCACCAGTGCCCTCCCCTCACCCACACCCCTCTGCCGCCCCAGCCCTGGGTCACTGGTAACTCACTCCCAGGGCGGGTCATCAGCATCCCGCCCATGACACTAGCAGGGACGGAGGCTGCATCCACCCAACTCCTTCCCAGTGCCCAGGGGGGCCCTGACTCCGCCCGCTCTCCCCTTGCCTCCAGCCGGTTTGGCGCTGGCAGGGTAGGGGTAAGCAGCAGGGCTCCCGGGCTGCGCCTCAGCCCAGGGTCTGTCCATCTGGGGCTCCCGCCTCCAGGACTGGCCAGAAATCGGGAGGGCAGAGCTGGAGGGAGCGCCGCAGCAGGGGGCTGAGGTGCCAGGGCAGGGCAGCCCCAGAGGGAGCGGCCAGTGGGGAGTAAAGCCTTGGAGAGCGGGACGCAGGCCCCGCATGGCAGTGACCCTGGCACCGGTCCCCTCTGTGGCCCCGCTGCTGCTACTCCTGGCCACCCTGCTGCAGCCCATGGGCAGCGTAGGCTGCTTTGCCCAGCCCTGGCTGCAGCACTGGAGGGTGGCCATCCTGCAGCACCTCCAGCGCTGCAGCCTCGGTGGAGCACGGGACACTCGGACCCCAGTCCAAGTGTCCCATGCTCCACGTGTTGGAGCCTGCCTGATGGCTCCGCCGCGGCTGGTGGTGTGAACTGCAGTGGCTCCAGGGCACGCCCTGAACACAATGCGCTGCTGCTTCTGAACTCCAGTCCTGGTGCCAGCTTTGGCCACTCACTGTGGCTTTTCCCTTGGACTTCGGTGTCAGCCGCGGCCCTGCCGGGTCTGGGACAGCGTCTACCTGGGTGAGTGCCTGCAGGGCCAGGCCCCAAGCCAAAAAAAAAAAAATGGCCGGAATGGCATCGCTGCAATGGGTGTCCTGCTATGTGCCATAAGCACATGCTTGCTTTGCTGGTGCCTAGAGCTGGTCCTGGCCTCAGGCCCTTTGTCCCTCATGGATCACGGTGCCCTTTTACCCCAGGGTTTTGCCCCCAGCACTACCCCTTTACTGTGGGTTTCCCTTCCCAGGGGAAACTCCAACTCTCTAAACCCACCTTGTGACAGTGGCTACTGCCAGTTGTCTTCTAGCCCCCACTCACTGAAGCAAACTGCAATCTGTCATGGCTACTCATCATTAGCAAGGGGTTAGCACCAGTTGCCTGTGCCTATTCTGAGGCTGCACCTCTGTAGCCCCAGTACCTTTGTAGGCCTTTTTAGTTTTGAGTAATTTGAACACAGCACCTCCACAATCCTCTCTCAGTGCTTGCTGCTTAGTGTCTGTCCAGAGCAAGCTGTGTTTAGAAGGGTATATACTGCCACATCATCTAGGCAGAACTCTGTTACAGAAACCAAGAGAGGGGCCTCATTCAGGACTACTGTATATCACAGGTGGTGGTGTACTTGGGCTGTGACTAGAGCGAATCAATTATTTTTTTTTTTTTTGTTAAAACACTTTTTTCAATGAAAAAATGTTTTTTTCCACTGAAATACAGAATTTCTTTTTGGCTGAATCTCCTTTAAATAAACACTTCTCTGCGAAGGAGAGGGGCGGGAGGGAAAAATCTGAAAACAACTTTTTTTCATTTTGCTTTCATTTAATTGAAAAATGAAACAATAAAATTCAAGTAGAACTATTGTTTTCATCTTGTTCAAAATATTTAGTGGAAATTGTTTTATATTAGCATTTATTTTAGCATATATCTTAAACACACCCTACCTTATCTTTCTGTGGGTATCAACACTACAACGTTATGTTGATTGAAATTGTTATATGCAACCGCCATGGGTATTGCATCGCTTGTGTGTGTGCACACTATGCTAATTGTGTTGACAGTGTGTATGCTCACCAGGAGCGTTTTTATTGATGAAGTGCACTGTAGGTAGTACTATCCCACTGTGCAACTTTCCCCCATGAAGCTGAGGGTGTTTTGGGAAGTTTTTGCAATGGCTCTTGGCGCTGAAACAAATCATGCAGGGGTGACTGGGAGACTGGATTCAACTTCCCATAATGCACTATTCTCCATTCCGTAATTTCATCTGCATCACATAATGCTTTTCTCCTCTTCTCAAAAGTCCTGCAAATCCATGCATTCCTCCTTGCTGTCCACCATCGCTGTTACAAGCATGGACCCTGCACAGCCCTGCACTATTGTCCTGAGCATTGAACAAACAGGGCACCTGATGCTACAATATTTGATTCCTTGTGCTACAAAGAAAGAAACAATTCAAGGTTGTTGGTATGTTCACGGAGCAATTGCAGATGAGGGAGCACCAGTTCTAGGCCTGAGAAACAAGCACTTTCTGATGGGATTGCATTGTCATGCAGGTTTGGGATGATCATCAGTGACTCCAGAACTTTCATATGCACAAGGCCACATTCCTGGATCTGTGTGCCGAACTCACCCTAGCCATCTAGCAAAAGGACACCAGCATAAGAGACATGCTGGCAATTGAGAAGTGAGTGGTGATTGCACTGTGGAAACTTCCAATGCCAGATTACTACTAGTCAGACAGGAATCAACCTGGAGTCAGGAAATCCACCCCAGGGGCAATTGTCATGCAAGTGTGAAGGGCCATTAATTGCCTCTTGCTACGTAGGACTGTGACTTTGGACAATGTGCAGGACATAATGGATGGTTTTGTGGGAGTGGGGTTCCTAAAATGCATTGGGATGATGGGTGGCCTGCATTATCCCTGTTTTAGCACCAGACCACCTTGTCACAGAGTACAGCAACAGAAAGGGCTACTTTCCTATGGTAATGCAAGCGTTGGTAGATCTCCTGGGGCACTTTACTGAAATCAGTGCGAGCTGGTCAAGGAAGGTGCATGATTCATGCATTTTTAAGAACACAGGACTGTTCAGAAAGCTGCAAGCAAGGACTTTCTTTCCCATCTGGTGAATTACCTTTGGGAATGTTGAAATGCCAAAAGAGATGCTGGGAGACCCAGCCTACTCCTTGCTCCCATGGCTCATGAAGTCATACACCGGCCACCTCAGTAGCACCAAATAGCACGTCAGCTACAGGTTCAGCAGGTGTAGAATAACAAATGACCAAAGGCATAATTCAACTGACGGATGGCTGGTGTTGTCTACTTGCGAGATTGGACCTTAGTAGAAAAAATATCCCAATGGTTATAGCTGTGTCCTACATGAGATCTTTGAAGCAAAGACTGCAAAGTTTTTGTTGTGATAGTGGGCAAAGGTCCAGTGGCTGTCTCCTGAATTTGAACAGCCAGATTCAAGGACGATTAGAAGATCTCAACAGGGAGCTATATGGCTCAGGGAGGCTTTGAAAGATCATTTTAATAGTGAGCCAAAATAGTGTGCTCCACCAGGCCCTGTTCTTGTGCAGCCTGCTTTGAATCTTGCAGTGAGTGCTGTGTGTGTAGGAATGCCAGTGCATCCATTAATATTGTCTGAGAATGATGTTATGGGTTCTGTGACAAAATGAAGTAACAGGAAATTGATGGGTATCAGATCTGCTCCGCACATGTTGTGAATTAATAAAGATGAATTATGTTCCAAAAAATAGAATTTATTCTGTAACATGAACCAGGCAAATAAAAAAAGCATTTAGAACTTTATATAACTGAATAAATTAAGGGAACACAACTTATGAAGGTGAAAGAACAGTCATTTCCATTTCATGTACACACGCACTGACCTGTGAAAGACGTGATTTGTGTACATGTGGCTGTGATTGTCTTTAACGTCTCTTGGGCAAAGTGGTAAGGGTACTGCAGTGGCCCCAGATGCCACATGGACTGTTGAGGTGGGGGAATAGGGAAGTCCCGACACTGAGTTGTTTACGGGCTGGAGAGGGAGGTGAGCATGGGATTCTTGGAACTGCAGGGCAACCAGATTCCTCAGCATCCCTATTTGGTGCCTGAGGGGTCACATTATGTCCGGGTGCATCTCTCTCTCCTTTTCCTGCATGGATTCCCAGGCCTTTCTCCTCTCCACTCTTCCTTATCCATGCTCTCTGCAAGGGTCCTTCTCCAGGCTCTGTTCTCATTCTCTGATGCAGCACGGGCTTGCAACGTCTTCCGCAATGTCATTCCAAGTCCTCTTCTTTCTCATCTTTATCTAGCTCAGGTATTCTGCGGGTGTGGAGCAGGAGGCCCTCCAGGCCACAATCCAAGCGGCTGCAGATACAACACACACAAGTACCATTGTCAGTGTATACACAACACAAGTAAAAACTTAAGATACTGAACTCACTCCTCCGATCCCAGAAAGTTGTGAGCACTACATTTTCACATCTCCTTGGGACTGACACAACAATGCGCCAGCCACAGCATCGGTGAGTGTGGCCCTCGGGGACAGAGAGGGTTGGGGAAATGAGCAGGGGACAGCTCACAGGCATGAATGTGTATGTGAAGGGCAATGGAACTGAATACTGGCACCGATTTCCACAGGTGGTGGTCATTTTAGTTGACCTCTCACTCCTGAGGGTAAGAGAGACAGAGACACCACAGTTGCTGCTACCATCCCGATGCTGTCTAGGCCCATATGCTGCTAATCTGTGTCCTGCAATGGTCCCTGCTGAAGGAATCACAGAGTTGTGTGGAAAAATGTCTCTATTGCGGAGGAAGAAATAAGGCAGTCCACCCCAGAAACCTTTGGCGGGGGATTGTACCTCCATGAAAGTTTCATTGAGATCTCTGCTGAGGATTGATGGGGCATCCTGGTGCACATAAACTCTTCTGCATGGCCCCATCTGCTGAACTCTAGAGGGAAATGAGAAGCAGAGAGCAACTCTACCTCTCTTGGTTGTTCCGCTACTTCTTTGAGCACATGCGAAAGAGAGTAAATCAACATGAGTGTCCTGCTACTGTGAGGGTTCCAACCGTGTAATTTCAATATAAGCTGCACACTTACCAGAGGTTCCTTTCCCTGCATCAGGTTTGCCTATGCTCGACTGTGGGGACTGGCTGGACTGTGGTGGAGTCACAAATCTGTCCTGGCTCTCTGCACAGCTGGATCTCCTGATTCGCCTGTTCCCCATACTCCTCCTCCTCTTCCTCGCTGCTCATGTCAGGAACCTGTGATTCGGGCTTCTCGGAAGTTATTCATGGCGCTCTTGCAGGTGGTGGTAGAGGTGTCTTTGCCAAGGATGGCATGTGGCTCTTTGTAAAAGTGTCAGGTCTGTGGCTTCGCACCAGATTGATTTGCTGGTTTCCCTGTCCTTCTGGTATGCCTGCCGCAGCTCTTTGGCTTTTATGCAGCACTGCAGCTGGTCCCTGTTGTAGCCCTTCCCTTGCAGGCTCCAAGCAATCTACTCATAGATGTTGATGTTTCTATGGCTGGATCAGAGCTGTGCCTGCACAGCCTCTTTCCCCCACAGGCCCCGGAGATCCAATATCTCCTGTCTACTCCAGGCAGGAGAACATCTGCAGCATGTAGCTGACATGTTAGCTGGGCAGTTGCACATAACAATGGAGAGTTGGTAGGCGTGCTCACCAAGCAGGGTGACCAGAAAAAGGAATTTCAAAAATGTCACTGAGCTCTAATGGGGAGGAGCAGCTTGCTATCCTCCTGGGCAGCAGAGTTCACAATGGTGACCAGAGTAGTCACCCTGGGGCATTAGGGGATATGTCAGCTGTTACCGGCCTCCTTGAGGTAAGTAACATTGTTGACACTGACACCGCAATGACCTTGACTCTATGCCACTTGGGATGATGGGTGTATTATGTCAGCAGAGTGGGGCAGTTAGGTTGGTGGGAGCAAAATTTAAGTGTAGACTCATCCGCAGCTAAGTCGATGAAACTGCATTGCATCAACCTAACCATGTAGTGTAGGTCCTGGTAAGGATATGAGAGCCGTAAAGTCTCGTTTTACTTTGTAAAACAGTAGAAAGAATTGAGCAATATTGTCTTCTCCTTACTCTGTTACAACCCAGCTACTTCAACTGAGTTCCAAAAGAAATGTCCAAGCCTGGAAGTAAAAGCTGACACCTAAAGATAGGAACCCTTCACGGTAAGGGGGACAACCCATCCAGAACTGTCCCCAGTCCCAAATCGACATTGGTCAAAAAATAAGTGATTCCTCACCCTTTTGGATAACTGGGTTGGTATTAATGGTTCTGAAAAATCCTCCGAATTATTTAGATATTGTTAAAGTGCATTTTACATATACAGTATAAAACTGGTGCTGTTGCTGGTGTTTATGAATATAAAGTAAGGGCCAACAAAAATTCAGAAAGGGGTATGTGTCAGTATCTCATTAAAACACTGAGAATGTGGGATTCTGTAGTACAAAGGCCATTGTCTAAAAAATTCCTTGTAAACTACACACAAGTGGACATACTTCAGATATTCCTTGGTGTTTTTTGTAGTCGGCCTATTTCCTGTAATTTTTTAAATAGCATAAAATAGCCAAAATCTGAGGTCTAGACTAGTTTGCTCTGCTGATTTCTCCCCCCACCACCCTTTGGGAGATTTACAAACCACAAAGAGTTGGAATGAATCAAAAATAACTGTTCGTACACCTACTGATTAGAGCTTTCAATGTCCCCAATTTTGTTACAACACACACAAGCATAATCATTCGCAGAGTTTAAGTAAATGGTTTTTTTCTTTTTAATAGAGAACATTTTAGATGTGGTGTGTTTTTGTTTCAGTATCCTTTGGTATCTTATACTGTCAATGCTCTAGGAGTCCACCGTGCCAGAAAGAACATATTTTAGAATCCTTTTCACTCCCCACCCCCACTTATTATCAAGCATATTACTGCCACTCTCAGAGTATTTCATCACTGCTGTTTCTAAACTGTAGATTCCTCTAAGCATGACAGCAGCTGGAGCTAATAACATGAATTATATAAGTCACACATTTTAAGATCATTTTCTCCAATACTAACTAGAGGAAGTTCATCACTGTGGCATGCAATGTAATTGACAGTCTTTTTGCAGAAGGCAACGCTGAGGCGTGGGGGTAGCAAATGCTTCCAGACTGGTTTGTGGATTTTTTTTGTTTTTTGTGTGCGACAGTATGAAAGCTTTTGCTCTGCTCTCCATACATGTTTGTTTTTATTGCCATTCTGAAACAGACACACTTGCCAAAACCCCACACAGTAGAGTAGTTTAATAAGACTGAGCACCCAGAGGTGAAGAGAAATTCATAAATATGCATTAAAAACATTTTTCTTTAACATAATCAAACCATTGTTTATGAAAAAGCATCTAGAGGGAGGAATAATAACATGAGAAGATAGACAAATGGGCTGTTTTTTTAAACATTGGAATCTTTCAAAATACTTTTTTTAGTTTTAAAAAAAGTAAGCAGGTGTTGTTCACCATCTCTCTGGAGTCCTTCCATCTCTGTCAGATATATAGTAGTACTATGTTGCAATAACAATTGAAAAAAGCCATACTGTTTATAACCAATGTGTTTGCCATTGAATCATAAAATTAAAATCTCTGGGCAATTTACTTGTTGACACATTGGGACACTTTACTTTTGGCATTTGGGACACATTATGTTGGCTATTGTTATCTTATTTAAAAATATAAATAGTTTTAGGTTGGAAAAAGCTTGGAAAAAGATGGCAGGCGACCAACCAAGGCAAGAGATGAGGGCATTAGAGAGAGAGGAAAAATAAGATCATTGATGACAAAATTAAATTATATGAACTGGGTGTGGCAGAAAAGTGCTCAAATCACCAAACAGCTGGGAAGTGCAAAGCAAAAATATACAAGGCAAATGTCTAAAGACTAATTTGTGGACAAGCAGCTTTGTGATGAATCTTCGCACACAGTTTTTTAAGAGGGTGTTGGTTGTTCCTTTCAAATTTTATCCCCAAGAACCTGCTCGTTGCAGGAAAATGATGTAGATAAACTGAAAGCCTGGTATTTAGGGAACTTTCATCTTTATTTTTAACCAGCCAAGTTTTATTAATTTCCCATTAGCCAACCTGAGATTTTGCCAGTCAATGTCTGTGCTGCTATTTCAAGACTGTGTATGTTACCTTTATTTTTAATCATCTGGCTTTGGAATGTAACTTTTTTTTGTTTTTTCATTCACCAAATACAAAAGTGGGAGAGAGAGCAAGTAGGAACTTTGCAGGGACTGTTCCTTGTCCTGCTGGATACTCTTGAGGTGATCTACCCAGCTCTGCTACTGTATTAAAATTAAGCCAACTATTTGGACTAAGAATGTCTGTGAATCCTCTTTTAGTAACGTTTAGCAGTAGTTTGTTCCCAGATGTTATTTTATCCCCTAACTTTACATCCAGATCAAGATGGTCTTTTATTCCCAAAGCATCCTCCCCTCGTCTCTTAATGTAGTTGGAAATAGTGAGCTTCAATCGGAAAGAGAAGCCCACATATCTTACAGTAAGAGGATCTGAAATTGGACTGCAGTGTCCAAATCTCTTTATCAGATGGCTAGAAACATTCTAAGGATGTTTCTCGTCATTGTGGGAATATTAATTTCTTTTAACAAAAATTTGTCTTCATATTTTAAATTTGGAAGATTTTTATTCTTAAAGTGAAAATTACCACCCCTACTCCCCCCAGTGCAGAAGCACTGCACAAGGCCTATGCACCACTTAACCCCTAACTCTGTATGGGGATGAATTTCATCCTTAAATTGTGATGTCTCCTTTAAAAGATCTGTCTGGGTGGGAACTGAATGGCTGAGGGATACATAATGGATTAATGATCCTTTTACCTCTGCTGTAGTTCACTAGTTCAAGTGCAGCCCAAGGCAGTAATGATTGAAAGTTGTTAAGGTCTGATGGCTATTTTGCTCATGTAAAATGATTTTAGTTGTCTTGTTTCAGTTTCTGGTGGATAATTTTTCACAGAACAAAGCCCCCACCACTGTTTGAACCCCTGCAGATATGATCAGCAGAAAGCTAAAGGATGGAATAGACATGAACACTGAATACCTGACTCTCCTAGGTACAGTAGACTAAGGGCTTGTCTTCACTAGCTCGGGGAGAGATCAATCTTATGGCGATCGATTTATCGCGTCTCGTCAAGATGCAATAAATTGATCGCCAGCGGCGCCCCCGTCGACTCCGTAACTCCAGCTCGCCAAAAGGCACAAGCTGGAGTCGACGAGGGAGCACGCCGCCAACCACCACCGCCATGAGGACGGCAGGGAAGTCAGCTCTAGATACGCTGATTTCAGCTACGTTGTTAACGTAGCTGAAATTACATATCTACAGTCGATCCCCCCGCCCTAGTGAGGACCAGCCCTAAGGTTCTCTCCATTTCAAGACTAAGGCACTTGTTCACAGAATTGTGAGGGCAAACTTGACAACTGCTAGCCAATCATTCCTATTGTGTGGATCGATGCAGTGTTCGTTTGAGTGTGGATCACTCAAGCTATCTCTTTTCAGGTTAGCCCAGTTTGATTGAGAGCAATTGCACTGCAAAACAGCACTTCAATGACACAGAGTAATTGGATTAGCAGCATAGAGTAGCTGTATCCTCACTTCATTACTAGATCAAGTATCAACTTCAACTTTAACCTGTACTCTCCAACAGGCCAGCTAGCTTGAGTTTAAAGTACCATGTGACTCTAGGTACCGACTTGTTTGTGTGCATGAGAGTCTTGCATTACTGTATACCTCAAGCTAATGCTGCAGTGAAGACAAGGTTTAATGCTCTTAACTTATCAATTTTCAAGTGCACCAACTTTACTTTGTCCTTTTTTAAAGTACGGATTTGGAACATTATTAGAGAGTTCAGAGAAGAGCCAGGAGAATGACTGAAGGATTGACAGACATTATGGGTGGCAGGTGTCGTAGTCCCTAACTCAGGGTGTAGCCCTGCCCATACTCTGCTCCGAGGCTCTGCCCCATTCCCTTTCTCTCTTGAAGCCAGTGGGGGCTCAGCTGAGGCTGGCAGCCTGGAGGTTGGGGCTCAGGCAGGCTGGGGTCTGGTCACATCGGTGGGCAGGAGGCAGGCACTTGCCCAAAGGGGTGGCCAGAGACTGCTTGGACTGGCCAGGGACTGGGGCGGCCGGGGGTGAGAAGTGCGCTTGGGTGGAAGGGGCAGGACTAGGGTTGCCAGGCATCTGGTTTTCAAATGGAACATCCAGTCAAAAATGGACCCTAGCGGCCCCAGTCAGCGCTGTTAAAAATCTGGTCAGTGGCACAGTGGGACTAAGGTAGACTCCCTGCCTGCCCTGGCTCCGCACAGCTCCTGGATGAGGCCAGCATGTCCCTGTATGGCTCCTAGGCGCTGGTGTGATCAGGGAGCATCCGTGCACTGCCCCTGCCCTGAGTGCTGGCTCCATAGCTCTCATTGGCCTGAAACTACAGCCAATGGGAGCTGCAGGGGTGGCATGGGCACTGCACAGAGCTGCCTGGCTGCCCCTGTGCCTAGGAGGCGGAGATGCTGACTGCTTCCTGGGGCAGTGCAGAGCCAGGGCAGGCAGGGAGCCTGCCTTAGCTCCACTGCTCTGCTGACCGGGAGCCCCTGAGGTAAGTGCCCCACAGCTGAAGCCTGAACTCCCACCCTCACCCCAACCCCTGGCTTCAGGTCAGAACTGCTTCCTGCACCCAAACTCCATCCAAGAGCCCACACCTCAATCCCCTGCATCAGCCTTGAGCCTCCTCCTGCACTCCAACCCCCTTGGTCCTAACCTGGAGCCCCCTCCTGTACCTAACCTCTCATCCTCAATGCCACCCAAGAGCCCACACCCCCAGCTAGAGCCCACCACACCCCAACCCAGAGATCCCTCCCACATTACAAACCCCTTAGCCGCCCCCTTCCATATCTGAACCCCCTCCCCTAGCCCAGAGCCCCTTTGTGCACTGAATCCCTGCCCCCATTCCAAACCCTCATCACCTGCCCCACCCCAGAGCCCACATCCCCAGCCAGAGCCCTTCTGCACCACAGTTTCCTTCCCCAGCCCAGTGACTGAGTGAGGTTTGGGGAAAGCAAACAATGGAGGGAGGGGGATTTCGGTGACGGCTCCCATGAAAACTTTCAGCGGCATTTTTGTGGACATGCCAGCTCCACCACTTCTTCTGTCGGCGACATTTTTCCACTCGAGCTTCCGGAATCTTTTCCCTTTTTTTTCCCCGCTACTCCAGCAGCACCACCCGTCTTTGGTGGACTTTCACAGCTGTTCTCGTTAGTCGCCTGCAGTGGCAAAAATGCTCACGCTGGCCCTGACCCTTCCCCTTTCAAAGTATCATTTCTGACAGCTGTTGTGTGCTGTGCTGATCACTCAAGGAAATAAAGCAGACTATTAATGTGGAATATTCCTGCTGTTGAACACAGAGGCAAGGGTGTGTGTGTGTATGTGTGTGTGAGAGAGATTCCTGTGCAGAGAGCCCAGGGAAGGAGGTGGGGGCTGATGTTGGGGTTTTCCCCTCCCCCTGCCTCACGACTGGTTGCTTCCTGCCGCTGTCAGAACTTATAAGACAGCATGTTGACACACTCTCTATTCCTCAAAATACACTTTCTCTCTCCCCGCTTCCATACACACATACACTCCCCCGCCATCCCACTTCAGTTGAAAAGCAGCTCGCCAATGTCCAATGGACTAGGATGCCCATGGAAGAATGGGATTGGGAAACCTGCATCATGCCTCATGAGGCATTGCAACCTCTTCCCAAAGCACTCTATGGTTAGTTGCACAGTGGAGCAGCTACTACAATGCACTGCTGTCTTCGCCATTGCAAGAGCTGCTAATGTGGATACACTCCAGTGTCACAAGGAGTGTGGTGTGGCTATGCAACAACAGTATAATTCCAGCGTTTTAATAAAAGTGGTATAACTTGTGGCACAGAAACTTGCCAGTGTAAACATATCTAATCACCCTGCTTCTGTCCCTGGCTGGCTGTGTTTGCTTTATTCTCTTTAAGGAAAACTATTGGAAATTCTGGCAAGAGAGCTGGCAAGCTGTCCACATTTAGACTTAAGCAAAAGGCTAACAGAAATAAGACTCTTGCTAATAATTGTAATAGTAGCAGTAAATAATGTACAAAACAGTCCAGTATTAATGAACTGTCAACAGTTTCATTCAAAACTATATTTAGGTGAAGTGGGATTAAGTACAGATGGCATAGAAAATGTTTTTAGCAGATTGTCTCTGCCACAGATCTGACTCAGAACATTTAGATGCCCATCTAAAAATCATGGAACTGATTCAGGCTCTAAAAGAACTGAAGGTCAGAAAGACTATTGGTGCACATGGGTTCCTGGATGAACTTTAGAAAAAGTCTGACCCTTTTAATACCTAGATTATTGAATAGGTTCAGTGAGGCTAAGAATGAACAAACTCTCCCGCCTACTGAAGAGAAGCTGTAATTTCAGTTATTCCTAAACTTGGGAAAGTCCTTTGACAACGTAGTAGTTATAGACCAATTTTTCTAATAAATTGTGACGTTAAGATTTTAGCTGAAGCTCTTGTTATGCAATTGGACAAAGTTATCTCACATGTTATATGCATAAATCAAGTAGGCTTCCTTTATAATAGACATGGCTCGGATCATTTGTGTCAGCTGATTGATATTACTGCCACTTCAAGAGATTCTAAAGAACCCTTAGCTGTCATTTCTTTAGATGCTGAAAAGTTCCAAGCTATGCAGTCAAAGGCCTAGCTGTTTCTTGTATTAGCAAAATTCATATTTGGTAGCCACTTTATTACTTGGATTAAGATTTGTGCTCTAACCCAACTTCCAGGGATTACCACTGGTATTATTTCTGCCCTATTTCCCTTACAGAGAGGTATGAAGCAGGACTACTCTTTCTCCTCTTCCGTTTGCTTTAGTTCTAGAACCTTTATTGCTTTCTGTACAAATCAACATATTCATGCTATGAGGGTGGGCCAAAAGGAGCACAAGCTTTATGCTCGATGCAGATAATGTTCTTGTATTGGCACCAAAACCTGAGGTTATCATTCCTTCTAATCGCTCTTAGTAAGTTTGGACACCTTTCCAGTTATGAAATTAACTGGAGTAAATCAGAAATCCTAGGCATTAACAAATATGCCTACAAAGGCCTTTTCTCAAATTGGAACTCTGAGTGGCAATCAAATTAAATATTTAGAAATACTGATTCCCAATAAAGTTCAGGACATCCTTAAGATATATAACCAATTATTGCACAAGTGACTAATGATTTGGGGATATGGAGTTTGTTAATCTTCAATTTGTAGGGTAAAATTAATAGACTTTAAGGGTAGAAATGACCATCGTGATCATCTAGTCTGACCCTCCTGCACAGTGCAGGCCACAGAACCTCAGTCACCCACTTCTGTAATAAATGCATAATGTCTGGTTGTGTTACAGAAGTCCTCAAATCATGGTTTAAAGACTTTAAGTTCCAGAGAATCCAACATGTACTTTAATTTAAACCTGCAAGTGACCCATGCCCCATGCTGCAGAGGAAGGTGAAAACTCCACCAACGTCTCTGCCCATCTGACCTGGGGGAAAATTCCTTCTTGACCTCAAATATAGTAAGCAGTTGAACCCTGAGCATGTGGGCAAGACCTACCACTACCTTTCCCAGACATCTGGGAAAGAATTCTCTGTTATAACTTGGAGCCCTCCCTATGCGGTGTCCCAACACCAGCCATTAGAGATATTTGCTGCCAGCAGTCGTAGATGATCCACATGCCACTCTAGGCAACTTAATCATACCATCCTTTCTATAAATTTATCAAGCTCAGTCTTGAAGCCGTCTTCCCACTGGGAAAACTGTTCCAGAACCTCATTTGTCTGATGATTAGAAACCAGAGTCTGAACTTGTTGATGGCCAGTTTATATCCATTTATTCTTGTCAATAGTGGATATGGGTTAACCTAACTTAAGTCCTCTCTCTTCCACATATTTATCTTTGATGTATTTATGGAGAGGATTCATATTTCCTCATAGCCTTCATTTGGTTAGGCTAAACAAGCCAAGCTCTTTGAGTCTCCTCTCTTAAGGTAGGTTTTCCATCATCTTATTAGCCCTTTGCTGCACCTTTTCCAGTTTGAATTCATCTTTCTTGAGCATGGGTGACCAGAACTGCACACAGTATTCCAGGACTGCCATGTGCCCCCTCCAGGAGGTCTTACCAGTTTCTTGTGTAATAGTACTAACACTTCATTGTCTCTGCTGAAATATCTCGCCTGATGAATCCTAGGATTGCATTAGCCTTTTTTCACAGCTGCCTCACATTGGTGTCTCATAGTCATCCTCTGATCAACCAATACACCCAGGTCTTTCTCCTCTGTCACTTCCAATTGATATGTCCCCAGCTTATGGCAAAAATTCGTGTTTATTAATCCCTAAGTGCATGACTTTGTACTATTTAAATTTCTTTCCATTTCTATTACTCCAGTTTTCAAAGTCGTCCAGATCTTGTATGACTTTCCAGACCTCCTCCCTATTGACAATACCTCTCAACTTTGTCATCCACAAATTTTATTAGCACACTCCTATTTCTTGTGCCAAGGTCACTAAAGAAAGTGCTAAATAAGATTGGTGTGGCATGACACTCCATTTTTTCAATAAAAATATGCTTAAGATGAATATGGTATAACTAAGATATACTTTATGCAAGATGGTTCATGTAAGATATCATTTGAAATGTTATGATTTACTGAATGTGATTATCCATTTGTATGCATGTATCATTTCTGTATCTAAAGTTAGGCATATTGACTATGTAATAATTATAACTGTGTGTATGCTGTGGGGAACGCTCATCAGACAGTATAGACAATCCTCCTGAATGACCCATTTAAGAAGGACAATAGAACTCTGAAGATGCTAATCTCCCACCTTCCTAGGATGCTGCATTGACACTACAAGGTCAGGTGATAATGTCACCTGATGAAAAATACCCCTTGGACAACTGGTACTTTTCCACTGTAGGGGATGGGGATCAAACAAAGGATTCCCACCTTAGGTAAATCCTTTTTAAGGGCTGAGGAGGAGGTTGATCTGGAATCTCCTCCATTGCCTACCCAAGAAGAAAGACTGCTGAAAGTACCTGAGGGGAAAGGCAGGGGTGAGTCCAGACTGAGGTAGGGATCCAGTCTGTAAGAAGAGATAACTGGAACTCTAAGCTATAAAAACTCTGCATCCTGTCTAATTCCTCATTTAGGGTGAGAAATTACATTTTGTAACCTGTTTCTTTAGTGAATCAAGCTTAGTCTGCATGTTTTGTTTTTATTAGTTTAGTAATCTGCTTTGTTCCATTTGCTATACCTTATTTTCACTTAAAATCAGTCTTTTGTAGTTAATAAACTTATTTCTTGTTTATAACATAACCCAGTTTTTGCAATCCATATCTGGATGGGGGGCAAGAAGCTGTGCATATCTCTCTTCACATTGAGGAAGAGGGTGAATTTTTATGAGCTTGCACTGTGAAGATTTTTCTATACAGCGCAAGACAATATACGTTTGGGTCTGCACTTCAGTGGAGATGGGCACCTGAGTCCTGGGGCAAGTCCCTTCAGTTGAGGCTTTCTAGAGCTGATCTTACTGTCTGTGTCTTTCTGCAGCTGGGTGGAAGCCTGCCTCTGTATGTGCTAGAGGAGGCTTAAGAGCCTGGCTCAGCAAGACAGGGTAAAGGGGGCCTAAGATGGCAGAACAGCTGGGCTCAGAGGAATCCCAGTACATCAGGTGGCACCTTAAAGGCCACTTAAACCATCATAATTGGTCCCAAGACTGATACCTGAGGAACTCCACTAGTAACCTCCCTCCAGTCTGACAGTTCACCTTTTAACCAGTCCCTTACCCACATTTCAGTTCTCATCTTAAACCCCATTTTCTTCAATTTAAATAATAATTTCTCATGTGGAACTCTATCAAATGCCTTACTGAACTCCAGGTAGATTGGATGTACTGCATTTCCTTTTGTCTAAAAAAATCAGTTATTTACTCAGAGCAAGTTTTGTGAAACCATGGTGCATTTTGTCTCAGTTGCTGTCTATCTCTGTCTTTAACTACTTACTGTGACTAAGTGGGAACTTTTCTTAATATTTTGTATGAACATTGTGTGTGCCTCAGTTCCCCCGGTGTGCTGCATTTTTAACTAGATGGTAGGAAGGGTGGTTTACTCCTGGCAGAATCTCAGCAGACAATGGCCACTCTGAGGGCTGGACATCTGGTGCCTGGCAACTAATGACCCAGGACTGCCATGTGCCCCCTCCACGCTTAGCCAATTTTCACCAGCTGCAGAACAGAGAGCTAAGATGCGTGGCCAGGTGACCTGTTTTGCCTGAGAAGAACAACAAAGGATGGAGAAGAGGCCTTCAGGGGTTGTATAGTGTGGGCTGCTGGAAGCAGGACACACACTTCTGTACTGGGACTCAAGGGGTGGGGGGTCAGAAAGAACGTGGTGCTCCGGACCGACCCAGATGGACTTTGCTGTAACTTTTCTGTTCTCTGTGCTAATCCCGTACTTTCTATGCTGTGTTCCAGACATCTAATACACCCTTCTGCTTTTACCGTGGTGCCTGAGAGTCACTCCAGTCAATGGAAGTCAGGCATGCATTGCTCTCTTCAGGTGTGCAAGCCTTCCCCAGCTGTCCAATTCGAGTGGACTCACTGAGGAGAGCTCACGGAGTAAACAAGGGTGCTGAAGGTCCAGAGTTCAATCCCAGGAGATGATGAAGCCAAGGGGCTTACCCCAGGGAATGTATGTGACCCTAATGGGGTTAACATTCTAAACGGGTCCTCCCAGGGACTATTCCACAGTTGTGCAAGAGCACAGGACCTGTGGATCAGTGACAGCTACTTTCTGAAAATTTTTTCCAAGACCTAGCATACAATTGAGGTCAAATTAATGGTTCTGTGGTTTCCTGAACCACTTTTTTCCCCTTTCTTAAAAACAAGTATATTACCCGATGATTGGAACATTGCTGTGACCCCCAAGTTTACAGCTTACCATATATACTTGTTCATAAGGCACATTTTTTTGGTAAAAAAGTGAAGCATCAAAGAGTGGGGGTCAGCTTATCAGAGGGTCTACACCAAAAGTTGACTATTTTAAGCTCTGTTGAATTACACTGCTCTACAGCCAAAATGCTTCTGAAATAAATGTAGTCAAACTTTACTAATTCTGGGTCACTGAGAATGAAAATGATGCTTAAAATTGTTGATTGGCTCTGGTTTTCAAGATATTCTATTGGGTCAGTAGATACGACCCTTGACATGGGAATGGCGGAGGATAAGTGAATTATAAAGGGAAGGGATCTCAATTTAAACCAGAAATGACTAAAATACATCTTTGACTGGATCTATGAATAAATCTATGACTGGGTTTGGACAGTACTTGCTTTTTAGTCAAAACCATGAATGATGCAGTCTGAAGCTGGTATTGCGTCATAGATGATATGAATTACATCATGTTATTCCTAGACGTCATGGATGATGCAGTCATAATGAAACTTACATCACTCCGCTGAACAAATTGCCCTATATTAGCTCTAGAAATCATACAGTGTCGTGCTCTCTTATTTGTCAGTGTTTGATTTTGCAAAGGGACACATTTCTGTTTAGCCAAAGGGAGCAGAGATGCCTCGTATTTGTGTGAACAGTGCAGATAACTTCTGCTATGTTGTGCTGAAGTGACTTTTGCATCACAAAAGCGCAGTATAACCACTATGGTTAAGAAAGCCTATCACCTTTATTTTGGCTGCAAAATTGGAGATCAGGACAAGAGGTGGGCCCCACACATATGCTGCAACACTTGTGCAACAAATCTTCGCCAGTGGTTGAACAGGAAAAGGAAATCTATGCCTTTTGCAGTGCCAATGATTTGGAGAGAGCCAACAGATCATACCAGCAATTGTTACTTCTGCATGATGCCTCCAGTTGGGAAAGGTGTGTCAAAGAAGAAAAAGTGGACTGTACATTATCCAAACATTCCATCAGCTGTACACCCAATACCCCACGGAGAAGGACTGCCGGTTTCTGATGCACCAGAATCATTCTCACTTGAGTCAGATGAGGAAGAGGTTGAAACTTCTGGTCCTGAACCATCAATGTCACAGGACCCACATTTTCTCCCATCCTCCTTCTCTGAACCACACCTCATAACACAAGCTGAGCTGAATGACCTTGTCAGGGATTTGGAACTACCCAAGAGTAAGGCAGAGCTGTTGGGCTCCAGACTACAGCAGTGGAATCTCCTGGCAGATGATGTTAGGGTTTCCATGTTCTGTGATCGTCAAAAGGATCTTGTCCCATTCTTCTTCATGGAAGGTGATCTTGTAGCCTGCAACAACATCGATGGTGTGATGGCAGCCCTCAACATCGTTCACGATCCAGATGAGTGGAGACTCTTCATTGATTCATCGAAGACGAATCTTAAAGCTGTTTTGCTGCATAATGACAATGTTTTGCCATCAATTCCAGTTGGTCATGCAGGAAACCTATGACATATGAAGGAAACCTATGACAGCATGAAACAACTTTTGAGGTGGATAAACTATGACCAACATCAGTGGCAGCTTTGTGGCGATTTGAAGGTTGTTGCTCTCTTGCTTGGTCTGCAGACTGGATACACAAAGTACTGCTGTTTTCTCTGTGAATGGGATAGTCGTGCAAGAGATTACCACTACGTCAAGAAAGATTGGCGACTCCGACAGTCATAGGAGCCTGGGAGGAAAAGTGTTCAGCATCTGCCACTTGTTGAATCAAGGAAGATTTTGTTACCACCCTTACACATCAAGCTGGGTCTGATGAAGAACTTTGTCAAGGCCATTGACAAAACAGAAGCAGCTTTCAAGTACCTCCGTGGAAAATTTCCAAGGTTAAGTGAAGCTAAGATAAAGGAAGGTGTCTTTGTTGGTCCTCAGATTCGTGAACTTCTTCGAGATGATGCATTTGACCATGCACTGCATGGCAAGGAAAAGACGGCATGGAAAGCCTTCCAGTCAGTGGCAATACATTTTCTCGGAAACAACAAGGCAGACAATTACTGGTTGTTGGTGGAAAACCTCCTCAAGGCATACAAAAGCCTTGGTTGCAACATGTCACTAAAGATACATTTTTTGCACTCTCATTTAGATTTTTTTCCACCGAACTGTGGAGCAGTGAACGACGAGCACGGCGAGCGATTTCACCAGGACATTGCAACAATGGAGAAACGCTATCAGGGCAAATGGAGCCCATCAATGCTTGCAGACTATTGCTGGACAGTGACAAGAGATGCTCCATTTAATGAATACAAGAGACAAGCCAAGAAGCGCCGAGTAGACGCTGAATAGGACTAAACTATGTACATAATAGTTTTTTGCCTTTTGTTTCATAATACATTTTATTTATATAACCCTTTTGCTGATTTTTAAAGTGTTACATAAACAGGACAGGTGAAATATTATCATGTAAAGCAACCATAAACACATGAAAAGACCTAGGTTTACAATTTATGGTTAAAACTCTATCATCTACACAATATACATAGACATAAAATGTAAAAACTTAAATATCTTAGAAACAGTAGCCAATCAGTTGTTTTAATTGTCATATTTGAATTCAGCACATCAAAATACATAATAAATATCACATTTTATCTCTGAAGCAGATGACTTCTAAAAAGTTGTAGACCAGTGTTATTGAATTGAATATCTAATACATTGTCATTGTAGATCACAGGTCAGCAAACTTTGTCAGGGTAAGCCGGTGGCGGGCCAGATTGTTTTCTTTACATGGAGCACTCAGGCTCAGAGCCTCGCAGCTCCCACTGGCCACAGTTCACCATTCCCAGACAATGGGAGCTATGGGAAGTGGTGGTCAGAACATCCCTTGGCCCCTGCCTCTTCCCGCAGCTCCCATTGGCTAGGAACAGCAAACTGTGGCCACTGGGGGCTGAAGGACTCTGTGCTTGCAGACACTCCACGTAAACTAAATGTCCCAGCCCACCATCAGCTTACCTTGACAAGCTGGGAGCCAAAGTTTGCTGACCCCCTGCTATATTTTAGATTGGCATCAAAAGAAACCCTCATAAGTTTTGCCAGAATTATTTTAATGTAATCTAATGAAAAACCTGTTGTTGTTGTTGTTATAATAATAATTGAACAAATATGTATTCATCTTCAGAATTACAGTCCATGTATTAAATATCCATTTACCAACTTTAAAAGTCTCATATTGTTCTAAGGTACTTATTTAAAAAGTCTTAAAATCCTTCTACGTCCGAATCAGTCTCCGATTCACCAAACAGGTCATTAAACTTGGCTTCAGTCACAGCTGCACCTGCATTGTCATCCTAGATCTTGGCAGTGTCGTTTTCAGACTAAGATTCCTTCTCATCATCAGCCTCTGTTGTGTCATCACCAAATATGGCATTGTCTTCTGTCCCAGTGAGCGCATTGCTGATACAAGTTTTCCAAAATGATTTTTCTATCATTTCTGAGGGAATGGACAGCCACGCATCCTTGACCAATAAATCAGATTGATTTCGGGCTTTATAAGATTCCTGCCTTTTGTCAACTTCGCCATTCCTGAGCACATTCTTTCAAACCACATTTTGCATAGTCTGTCTTTAAAGAGTTTGTTCAGGCAGCCATCAAGTGATTGTAGAGCTGAAGTTAAGCTTCCACGTATTACAGCCAAAGTAGTTTTCATTTTTTGGCCACATTTTTCACCTCATCCTGAACATGTCCCAAATGAGCATAGCAGTTTCTTGAAAAGTGCTCCTGGTCTCTTATTCCATACTTTTCCCAGCCATTCAGTAGTCCCACTTTCATCCATCCATCCATCTCTTTTTGGGTGCACATTCGATGATACCAGCAGGAAATTTCATGTTTTTGGACAAGGGTTTTCTTTTAAAGATAACAACAGGAGGGAACTTTGATCCATTGGACAAACACGATAAAAACAATGTAAAATGTTTTTTTCATGGCCAGTGGTTTTAATTAAAACTGTTTTTTCACCGTCACCGGTTACCGTTCTGTTGCTCAGGAGATCAAATGTCAGTGGTGTTTCGTTCATATTTCCTATTTGTGACAACTCAAATGCATATTCCTTTTGACATTTTATAATAAACTTTTGAAAAGATTCGATTTTTTTCTTCCAGATCGCTTGGCAGCTTTTGTGCTATCTTTGTTTTCTGACGAAGACAGAGACCATGACAGTTCATGAAGCGAGTACACCAACCCGCTGATGCGACAAACATTGACAGCTTTATTAACTTGCATTTGTCATTTTTTGACATTTGCAGAGCATGAAGACCAATTCTAGTGATGATGTACCCATTTTGTTGACATTCAACAACCCAGTCATTGAAATCTTTCTCCAGCTCAGGAAGTAAAGCACACCTCATTGGAAATTTTTTCTTGCTTCTTGGCATATCTTTTAGTGTTTTATTTTTTTACCATTCTCTTACTTCCTTCTCACTGATACAGAATTCATGAGCAGCAGCGCAATTATTGTTTGCTTCTGCATATTCAACAACTTTAAGTTTGAACACTGCGTGATAAATGGATCATTTTCTTTTGATTTCACCCCGCTGTTTATTTTAAATACTAGTATAAAAATCTTACAAAATAATAATTTAATTATAGATTTTGTATAACTACATATAGGAATGTCACCTGCTTTATCACTGTCAAATTATTATTGTTCTTTATTTCAAAGCAGCCCTGCAGATTGGCATGTCTGTGGCAATAACAGGCTATTTACATTTTATTACAGATTTCATCGATTCTGCATGTTATATTTTCAGATTGGCTCGAGACTTATGAGGTCAATTGGTAGAAATGCATGAAGAGATCAAATTACACAGTAGCAGACTGACACCAGTGCCAGAGTACTATCGTTCACTAGTTTTCTAATTGGCTTGTAAGGTGTAGCATTTTGTGAAAAGCATGGGTCAAATGTCATGCAGATCTGGAGCACTGCTCTTTTAGCATTCATTTCAAGCCAATCTAATCCACTAAAACAGTGGTCATCAAAGTGAGGTGCGCACACCCCTGGGGGTGCGCGAGACAACCCCCAGGGGTAGGTGAGACCCGCCGCTGACCACGGAAGCTTTGCGGTCGGCGGCATTTCAGCGGACAAACCCCCGGGCTGCGAGAGTCATGGGGAAAGAGGAAAGGGGCCGTGGTGAAAAATCTTTGGCAGACACTGCACTAAACAATGACTTTGCAACTTTAAATGGCTGCAATATTGACATCAATTTTTTCATGATCAATATAAGAAGGTGCTATAAAAATAATTATAATATAGTCCTGTAGTAGAACAATACTAGGAAAAGCAAACAGCTACTCGTTCGAAATTAAACTTTAGGGAAGCACATGTTTTTAAGTGCTTTGTTTACATGGACATGAACTGAGAAAAATTATATAATCGATATCCATATATTTTATTTGTATTAATACTTATTTTATCTCAATTATAATATAACAAATATACAATTTAAGTAAAAATAAATTTTTAGCAATTTTTTAAAGACTCAAATCCAGAACTGATGTTCCATCATCATCAATCTACAACAGGGCTCGGTAAACTTTAGCTCCCAGCCCATCAGGGTGAGCTGCTGGCAGGCTGGGACGTTTTGTTAGGTAAACATCCAAACCAGCCAGCGGCTTATCCTGATGGGCTAGGAGCCAAAATTTGCCAACCCCTGAAATATAGGGTTGGCTTATGAAGGAGTCGTATGGTTTTTGCCATTTTACCTATCCATCTTGTGGAGTTGCCTTATAAACAAATGGACTAATGAACAAGTATATATGGTAATTAAAAATCCTTGCTATTGGGCTTGCAATTTCATGTGCCTGCTCCTTTAACATTCTTAGATGAAGATTATCTTGGCCCCCTGATTTGGTTCCATTAAGCTGTTTAAATTTGACTTCCAGTTCAGATATGGTAATTTTTGTTTCCTCTTTCTCATTAGTGACCCTGCCACTAACCTTAAGCTCTTCATTGTCCTTATTAAAAAGTGAAGGAAAACATTCATTTAAGTGGTAGGCCATGGCTAGATTATCTTTTAAAAGTTGCCCTTTTGAAATAAAGACCCATAGTTGCAGACCTATTTCTGTTATCATTTCATTTAGTTTAAACTGAACTAGCTCATGATCACTCAAATCAAGATTATCTCCTACAAACAATTTGTCTCTGAGGTCCTCCCTACTCACCAGTACTAAATCTTACTGGTTTACTGACTCTTTGGTGAAGAAATCAGTCAGCTGTCACATCCAGGAAAATCTGGGCCTTACCATTATTAGTATAATTTATGCTCCAGTTGTATCTGGGAAATTAGTCTCCCATACACAATTCCAAGTAGTATTTATTTAAATAAAAAATATTAAAGAGGTCTCTATTCACATCCAAATTGGATGCTGGTCGTCTATAGCATAAGCTGACCATTATCCCAGGGGAGCTTCTGGTAACTTTCTTTCCCAAAGTGATTTTGACTCAAACTCTCTGTTTTATCTGTTCCATCACTTCTAATTTCTTCAGTCTACTTCATCATTAATATACATTGTTATTCTACTGCCTTTATCTTTCATTTCTGTTTTTCCTAAACAGCACATACCTTCAATACTTGTACGCTAGTCATAACTACTATTCCATCATGTTTCTGTTATCCCTATAATATCTGCTTTCACTTTCTGCACCAGTAGTTCTAGTTCTTCCATTTTGTTACCCGGGCTCCTTTCACTGGTATATGTCTGTAGCTGTTTTTGCTTGGCTTTGCCCAGATTCCTCTTCTAATTGGGTACAGTTAATCCTACTTTCAGTACCTGACTGTTAGTGCAAATACCAATGATACTATCTTTGCTCTTGATATCCATTCTCCTACCCACTGCTGTTCCTTCTCCATTGCTGTATCCTTGATTTTCCTCACACTCAATTTTAGAATCAGGTGTGGAGATTACATGGGCATCTCCCCTGGATTCTTAGTTTAAAGGTCTTTTAATCTGTTCTGCCAGCTTCCTTCCCTGAAATCTCTTCCTCTCCCTATTGAAAATGAATGTCCTTCCCAGAAATGTGTATGCCCAATTTGTTTGTGTTCCTATTTCTGGTCCTCAGACTTGTTTTAAGAAATTCAGAATGTTCCTTTGGGGCACAGGGAACAAATCTATACTCACTCTGAACAAATTACAGCTCTCTCTATCTCTGGGAGGGATTTAATTTTTCCGACTTAAAAAATGGTCATCTCTCCTGTTTTGATAAGCCAGGCATCTTTGTGATTGCTAGATATCACATCACAGACCCCACCTTGGGTTCAGATTGAATGAGAATTGGTATACCCTCTTCCACTTTCTGGCATGATAGAACTGAATTATTATAGATTTTATCATTCCAGAGGTCCCCCAATATAAGGTCTGAGAGGCAAGTTTGGTCAAACATGGTTAGAAAGTTCTGTTTTCGTCCATTCTTCCATGCAGAAGGGGTCCTATGGAGTAATCCTGTTCTTAAAATCAATGGTAACCATTTGATGTGAAAGGTTGGATGGAGAGGGGAATTACAACTGTCACAGCAGATAGTTTACATTTATCATTATTTACCTGTAGCTCTTCAGAAACAATATGGCTTGCTCTTCTCCAGAGTCTGTAAATATCTCCACTTAAAGCATCACCTTATGAATGTATTTGGACTAGATGCATGGGTAGGGGAGGGGACCTCCAGAAGTTTTAATATTCTGGAGGAAACTTCCTGGATTTACTCGAAGAGTGGTATCCTTTTACAATTTTCTGGCCCAAAAAATTCTGCCAAAGATTGATAATTTTGAGAGTTGCTTGAAATAGAGATTTAGATTCATAACTGTCTCTGACTCAATGGAATGCAATAGTATCTAATGTTTGAAAAAGCAACTGTAGACCTAAAACTACAGTTTATTCACCAAGAGATGCTTTTTAAAAATAATATATTGGTTCTTATATAAGCTAATGGTAATGGGCCTCATATATTCTGCCTGCTGTTGGATATGTAACTCCCTTGAGCTACGTTAGTTCATGTGTTTTGGGAGTGCCCCTGTATCAAGAATTTCTGTTATGAGATGAGTCAAAGGACTGAGTTGATATTAGATGCTAAGCTGGAGCCCTCCCCTGTAAATCTGCATTCTTGGATATATTCCTGCTACCTGGAGGTTACCTAAGTAACAAGATGACATGATTCCAATATACAGCTTTGGTTGCTAAAAAAATGAATCCCACAAAAATGGAAAAGTCAATCTCCACCAAACATTGATGCCTGGCTCAGTGATATGGCTGACCTCGCAGCTAATGAACAGCTGGCATTCCTCTGAAGAGGAATGCTTGAAAAATTCAAAGCAATTTGGGCTGACTTTCTAAAGGTCTGTGATTAGTGCAGGCCCTGAGAAAGATATGTTACTTCCTCTCCTTTCCCTCTTTGTTTACATTGTGTATCATGATGAATATTGTATTTTGGTATATTTGTTGTATTTGAAAAAAATAATACATTATAAATGTATAAAATAAAATAAAGCCAACATCCCTTCTGGCTTTGGAATCTATGAATCTAAATGTTAACGGTGTGACATCTGTTGCATGATAAGCAGCGATGACTTTAGCCTTTCTTATCACTTTCTGCGGCCTGTCTTTTTGAGGGATAACTTTTTTCTGTCTTCTGTCTCCTACATTCTCACCTTACTTCTCTTTCTGTTCTTGCTGATTTTTGTGCTCTCACTCCTGGGTTTCTTTGACCAGTTTCTTCCCTGTGTCCTCCTCTTATTGCCTGTTTTTCACAAAGCATCTCACCCACTTGTATACCAATGTTCGCTATCTTGTATTGCTGGAATATACCTATTAGGTGAGCTGAAAACATTTCCAGTACAGTCAACTTGGAAAATAGGATATTGTATGAGAAAGGGCCAAGTTTATACAGGTTAATCATGTCAAAAAATCTAGCAAAGAATTAGATTGTGATTTGATGAATTTCAAACCTTACATTGAAGATTGCAGACTGTGAGACAGGTTTTTGTCACAGTATAACAAATTTTCAAGAATAATATCCTGTTCCTACATAGTCTCTGTACTTACTCCACTGACTGATGTTTTTCCTTGAATGCTGGATTAAATATTTGCAGTAATTTATAAAATCTTAAACACCCTCTACAGTATTTTTACAGTATGTGATTGTATTGTGTCCTAGAATTATCTCTCTCAGCTGGGCTATTAAACAAAAATCCAAACCTGCATGCAGTGCCAAGAGCTTAGTGCGCAACAAAATGAAAAGCATATAACTTAATTTGCAAACATTTTTTATACGGCTGGCTTTCCTGTTTACAGCTGATAGAGTCACAGTTACACTAATAATGTTAAAGCTCCCTCGTGAATTAGGGAGAGAGGAAAGGACACAAACAACACATTTTCTGCTTTGCACAACTGATGTATTATAATTTAAATCAAAATTGTGGTGAGTTACTTGGACTGCCTTAAGTTCTTACAGAGTTTCACAGACAGTGTGAGGTAAACCAGGAAATTGCAACATAGTATTTAAAAATTCCTGAACATGTTTCAAAATACCTATTGATATGATTTGGGCAGCTGTGTAATCCCAGGGAGCTGTCATTTTAATGATGATTTTAGCAGGAAATACAGCATGATATATAACAAGCCTGGATGAGGAGGAATGTAGGGAACAGTAGGAGATTTCCATAGATTGCTGTAGGTGAGATATGTGAGTATTATATGGATATGTGTGCAGAAGCAAACAAATGAAAACCAGAAAAAAACAGGAGCTGTAGAAATGTTCTCCTGCCCTTTGTGTCTCTGGCTGCAGCTCTGAAGTTTTGATCTTGATAGATATCATCAGGCTGACAATGATTCCTTCAAGAAATATTATATGTATGTATGAAACCTGAATATGAAGTATAGATATGCCATTTGAAAGGAGTAATAGTAAATTAATCACATTTTATTTTGAAACTGAATAGAAAAAAAGTTTCCAATTCAGTAAATAACCAAACTTAAACTCATGGGGAAGTAGCAGTTGGTCTATTGCTATAAAAATACAAACAATGGTTCTTTAGATATACCAATTGGACACCTCCAAAACAGCCTTCTTGTCTACATGTGCAATGGTATTTACACTGTATCAGTGTGATGCAGCTCCTCTGTAGGTGTGGTCATCCAATTCATGAAAGAAGACTGGTTTTGTTAATGGTTATATTCAAAGGCTATGGAGAAAGTTGGCCAGAGGGCACTTATATATACACTGACAAAGGTTCCTGTTGTGGAAAGTCTGCAGCAGTCTGGACAGTGGTGGTCCCAAAGCAGTCTCATTTTCTTCTATGCTATTGTGGTTGTGGAGAGCCAGGGAGCCCCCAAAGTGCATGGCACTGTCTGAGAAGAGGATGTTGCTGGAGTCTGTTGATTCAGTGACTTTTTCCATTTGCTAGCTACTATGGAGCTTCCAACAGGAGTTACAGCTAGTTTTCCTGACCTCCCTCGCTGGTAATTTAGACCTTTCTGTGCCAGCTTTAGTGAAATTGGTCCAAGATGTTGATAGGGTTTTAATATGCTGTAGAGTAAGTGTCTCAGTGGATACTATGCAAATGGTTTTTCATAATGTCTGGTATCCTGTAGATGCTGTGAATTTGGGTGCATGATTTGGTTTTAAAACTGATTCAGAAATCTGAAAGTAAACTGTTGTGTAACTATTGATCTTAATCTTATTTTTATTAGCTGGTTCCAGCTCGCTTACCAGCACAGAGGAACAACTCAGTTAATGTTTTCTGTGGTAAAAGGCTCATCCCATATTCAAGATACATTATAGAAAGTTGTGTAAAAAATATTGGTTTGCTATTGTTAAATGTAATCTCTAATTGTATTGGGCTCAAATTAATCACTAGTTATAGTCTGAATTATTCTTTTCTAGCACCTCCAGCTTTTCATAAGGGTCAGACCTTCATTTGGTGTAAATTGGCATAGGTCCTTCAAACTCAATAGAGGATTTTTCTATCAAACCAAGACAGACATGATTTGACATTTCTGATATTTCTTTAAAAATGGAAACTTCCTCTCCACTTCACTTTAAAAAAACTTTTAGATAGGGCACAATGGGATAAATTAAAGATGAATTTCATTGCTTTTCTCATCTTAAAGATAGGGTGTTCTTTCAGCATGCATGTCAATGACAACGGCCTTTAATATTAAAAGCTCATATATGTGGCCAGCATAATTCTGAATACGCTTAGCTGCTGCTGCTCCTGACTCACACTCTCTTCGATATGGTGTCACTGCAGGACAGAGATGCGAGGCTTTTTTTTCCTCCTTCCCTTTCTTTTTTTCAAGACTAGGGAAAAAAGACTATGATGGCTACTGAGGCAGCACGAGAAGTGATTCGAGGATAGGCGTGAAGATGCGGAAGCAGCTGGATATGTATCATCCTTGAGTGGGGAGTATCTGAGGGAATCTACTCACCTATGATATGTCACCTGATAGAGCTCACAGTGGAGAAGATGGAAGGATTAGAGATGCAGCTGGAGAAAATGATAGAATTCAGATGAGGATTTGAAAATTTAATGCAGGAGAGGAGAGACGAGGTGGTAGTACAGACAACTGAAGATTTGCAGACGCTTGCCAAACACAAGGATGCGGAGGACAGATTGTCAGAACCAGAGGGTGATCTATGGAAGAATATGACCATGAGGACAAGGCTGAGGAAGGGGCCAGCTAGTGGTGATAAAATCAAGTTGAGTAACAAGCTTATGCCAGGGGAATGATGCAGAGAAACAGGCAGAAGATGGTGTGGCAAGGAAGAAAAGAAGGGAAGCTAGCCCCTACGGAAGTGATGATGGAGATAGCCAGGGAGCAGAGTCTAAGGAAAAATAAGGATGGTGTACAGGGGACTGTGAGAGAGACCATAAGACAGATTCATATCAACCTCAGGAAGAGACAATTCTATGTGATCAAGGATTCCATACTCAGAAGACTCAACAGACTTACACCAGACCAGAACCAGAGAACAACAGTGTGTGTTGCCTGCCAGGTGCAAGGACACAAGATGTGGATGTGAGGCTGAAAAGGATCCTCATGTGAGTGGAGAAGCATCCACTGATTGTAGTGCAGGTCAGAATGAGTGGTACTGCTAGATTTCCATTGGAATGGATCAAGAATAACCACATGTGGCTATATAAAACACTTAAAGAAGTGGAAGCTAAGGTGATTTTTCAGTGGAATACTCCCTGTCGCTAGAGAAGGAAGACTAATGTGTGACAAGATGATGATCAACAGATGGCTCACGATTGGTGCAATGAGGAGGGTTTTGGAATGTTTGACCACTGCATGATATTTACAGAAGGATGACTCTTCTCGACTGATAAACTCCACTTGCATATATGGGCTATTACTCTTCTAGGATTAAGGCTGGCATGACTGATAAGACTCTAAACTGGGAAACATGGGAAGGAGATAGGGAGGAATCTACGAAATCTCATGAAATCTACACACCTGGCTTCAATATGTGGGAGCAGGAAAATCAGCTAAATGAAGATATAGTAAGGGATAAAGGAACACCACAAAGCTTGAAAATTGGGTAAGGTCCAAGAGGAAACAACTGAAATGCTTGTGCATGAATGCAGGAAAGCTGAGCAGTCGAATGGAGGAACTGGAACTTTGAGTACGAGATATTATAGGGATTACAGAAACATGGTGGATTACCACTCAGAATACAGATATTGAAGAATAAAATGTTGTTTAGGAGACAGAGGAATAAGTGTAAAGATGGTGGTATATAGTTGGTATATATCAGTGCAGCAATAAACTGTAGAGAAATACAAAGCGACACAATGGCCAAAACAGAATCTGTTTAGATCCTAGTCATTTTGGGGAAGGATTGTAAAACAGAGTCTGTTAGGATAGTTCTAGGGGTCTACTATAGACCTGTAGGGTCACACGTAGATATGGGTAGTGATCTCTTTTAATATTAGAGAGAGAAATGCTTTTGGCAATTGTCATAATGGGAAGCTCTGTGACATTTTCTGGCATACAGTCTGGACTGTTGAACAGTTCTGTCACAGACTTGAGCATGAAAATTCACTCCCAGCTAAACACGAGTACTCTGATCAGTCACTCATGAACTACCTACAGGAAGAAACTTGCAATTTCTTAGTCCCAGCCTTGTTCTTCAGAAATGTGCTTCTTGTACTGCTCAGTACGCTTTTGAACGGTACAAGCTCATAGAAAATCCATCATCTCATCAAAGGAAAATGATGATGTACCAGCTTTGTTATCCCAAATTGAGTTTCCCATACACTCTAATCCAAACACGCTGGTTAAAATAAAACAATAAAATTAATTTAACTTCAGAAAGATAGATTTTAAGTGATTGAATGGTGATGCATAAAAGTCATGATTGGTTACAAAAAGAAAATAAGAGTAAAATGGAAGATAATACTTAACTGAACAAGCTATGTGAACTTAAAAGCAAAAGGTTTTCCTCACCAATAAATTTCACTGACTGGATTTCTTTCCAACTAAGGTTTTTAATTTCAAAATGGCAGATTTGGGGGAATTAGGTAAAGAAGTCAACTGGACCAAAGAGCTCAAAGTCTTAAATGTGGAGGAGGCTTGGAATTTCTTCAAATCAACTATATAAAAGCTGTCTGAAATTTGCATCCCAAGAAAAGGGGGAAAACTTGGAGGAAAAAATTCCAGACCTACTTGGATGAATAATTACCTGAAAAAGGATATTAGGAGTAAACAGAGAGCAGAGTGAGGAGAGAGATAGGGAATAGAAAAGGGTGTTTGATTAGTAAAGAAAACTACATCATGGCAGTTGGATAATGTAGGGATAAAGTGAGAACTGCTGATTTAGCTCTTGCCAAGGTAATTAAAATAAATAAAAGAGTTTTTAGTTATATAAATAAAACAAGAATAAGGAGTGATGAGATTGGGTCACTATGCAGTGTGGATGGGAAGGAGATTAAAGATAATCTAGGTATGGCCCAAAAACAAAGTATTAATTCAGTCTTGGTTTTTCAGTAAGGATGATAATATGGAACATGGGCATGAAGGCAGTATAGCTGATGGAAATGAATGTCAAGAAATGGAAATTACCGCATCTGGGATGGAAGAAGATCTTAAAGAAATTACTGTATTCAAATTGTGCGGCTGGATAACTTCCATTCCAGAATACTGAAAGAACTGACATATGAGATTGCTATTCTGGTAGTAAGGATTTTTAATAAATCTGTCTATCTGGGTGTATTATCATGTGATTGGAGAATAGTTAAAGTTATACCGATATTTAAGAAAGGGTCGTGGTGGGGGGAGAGAAGAGTGATTTGGGTAATTACAGATACGTTAGTTTGACCTCAGTAGTAGGCAATGTTTTAGAACAAATTATGAACAACAACAACAACAACAACAACAAAAATTAAATGTATAATGGTAAATAATAAAAAATATATAATGCAATATGGTTTACCAAATGTAGATCATGCCAGACTAACCTGATTTCCTTTTTTGAGGAAATGATTATTTAGTGTTGTTGGGGTTTTTTAAGATAAGGGAAGGTGCAATAGATCGGATGTACTTGGACTTGGGTAAAGTATTTGATATGGTACTACAGGGGAAATTAGTTAAATTAGGGAAGATGAGGACCAGTACAAACATTGTAAAGTGGACAGGATATTGAATAAAGGGGAGCAGGCAATGTTTTTTGCTGAAAAACGAATTATCGGACTGGAGGGAGGTTACTAGTAGAATTCCTCAAGGATCAGTTTTGGGACCAATCTTAGGTAACATTTTTATTAATGACCTTGGTATAAAAAGTAGGAGTGTGCTATTGGAATTTGACAATGATGTAAAGTTGGGAGACATTATCAGTACAGAGAAGGATCAGAATATTATACATGAAGAGCTGGATGACCTTCAAGACTGGAGTTACAGAAATGGGATGAAATTCAATAATATTAAGTGGGAGGAGTTAGAGTCTACTGAAATGGAAGTGAAAGAGTAGGGGAGAGACTTGGGAGTATGCTCTAATCACAGGATGACTGAGCTACCATTATGATGCCACTGTGAGAAAGGCAAATGTTATCCTAGAATGTATTAGATGAAGCATTTCAGAGAGAGATGCCATTGTACAAGACCTTAGTGAGATCTCACCTGGAATACTGTGTACAATTCTGGTTACCCATGTTTAAGCCCTTTAGTTTTCAGTTTAAACCAATTTTTACTGAACCCACTCGGGTTTTATAAAAAGTTTTATTCCTTTTTTTTCTGATTTTTCACCCTACTTTTTATCATTCAAATATATCAAAAATAACTTGTTTTATTAGGAAATTACAATACATTGCATGATATAAATGTATTATGATAATACATTAGTCTGTGTGTATAGGCAAAGCTACCTGTTGAAGTAAGGCCATGCATTAGTCTAGAAGACACATACAATAAACAGACAGACATGTATGCAGGCTCTGAAGTGCATGCACATCTGAACGTATGGGTGAATCTCATGCCCACCACATACACATTTCAAGATTTTAGTAGATAACTGCTTAAAGATTTGACACATTAAAATGGGAAGAAAATGAAAATCTGTCATTCTGTCCACCAAAATAAATCCCAATATTTACACAGAAAAATTAATAGTTTTTACACTGATTTTTGTAGCTGTTTTTGTTGTTGTAATAAACACCAATAAATTCCCAGGAAAAAATTAAATCAAATAAAAACTGAAAACTAAGGGTCCTACCCATCATGGAAGATAAATTCAAGGAAGATAAATTCAAACTGGAGCAAAGAAGAGCTACTAGGATGGTTAGGGGAATGGAGGGTGTTGCCTGACCTCCAGGGGTCACAGCTGAGAATACCAAATTCAGAACAAATTGCTGAGAAATAGAGCAGACACACCCCAAAACCAGTGGTTATTCTCCCACAAAACTATACCAATTCAGCAACAAAACTTCTGTCTCACTACATTGACTAACAAGAAATCAGAATTGCAGTGTCTTTTGATATTTCCAATTCTGGATTCAACACCCAGACACTAGACTTAATGATGAGTGGTTATTTAAAACCAGTTTTATCAAACAAAAGGGTTTTTCTGATCCCAAAGGATCAGCCACATACCCAGGTTAATATATAACTCAGATCTTACCCAATAATCATGCTATTGCCAATTCTTTAGTATCTAATAGCTAAAGATTTATTTACAAAAAGAAAAAGATGTGACTTAAAATTGGTTAAAGGAATCAAATACATACAAATTGCAAAGTTCTTGGTTCAGGCTTATAGCAGTGATAGAATAAAGCGGCAGCCAGCACCGTGCCACTTCTCGCAGCCCCCATTGGACCAAAGCTGTGAACCGCGGCCAGTGGGAGCCACGATTGGCCGAACCTGCAGACACGGCAGGTAAACAAACTGGGTGGGCCCACCAAGGGTGCTTACCCTCTGAGGCCGCGTGCCAAGGTTGCTGATCCCTGATCTAGTGGTTCCCTTTTGCCTTAAACCGATTTCTAAGCGAGCTCCTAAGTAAACCTAAATAGCACAGTCTGGAAGGGCAGACATTGAGTAGTGTGTCTGCACACAGAGTTTGAGTCCTGAGCAAAGTTCCAGTCCAGTGGTGAGTCTTGGGTGCTCCTGATCATCTTCAGCACAAGAAAACTTTCCCCAACAAATCCCTCCGATGTCCTCTTCTGCCGCTCTCTGCAAAGCCACACAGAGTGGTCACCTCCCCACATAACTATCTAGCAGGTTCCCTCCTTATTCCCAATGCAGAGCCACAATCAACGTTTCCGGGTCGAATTAGCATTAATGAGGACGCAATTTGCCGTTACTGGCCTCCAGGAGCTATCCCAGAGTGCTCCAGTGTGACTGCTCTGGACAGCACTCTGAACGCGGATGCACTGGGCAGTTAGACAGGAAGAGCCCCAGGAACTTTTGAATCTCGCTTCATCTTTGGCCAGCATGGCGAGATCTCCTGCACAGCTCACCATGCAGAGCCCACCAGCAGAGGAGACCATGCAGTCCCAGAATCAAACAAGGCCCCCCGCATGGAGTACAAGGGAGGTGCTGGATCTGATCGCCATATGGGGAGATGACTCGGTGCTAGCAGAACTGCAATCCAAAAAAAGAAATACCAATACATAAAGAGTTGTCTGCCGCACCTTGCACCGAGGGAGGGGCGAGTGACGGGAAGTGTGAATGAAAAACCCGTGAAACTGTTTTTACTCCCATCATGCAATGCCAGCTTTACCCAGAATTCCAAGGGACGATGAGGACTGCAGGCACTGCGGCATACCTACCCACAGTGCGCTGCTCTGAGAGTCGACACTAGCAGCAGAACTATGAACGCGATCTGCCGAATTAGCCCACTTACTGGGGACACACAGAATCGAATGTATACCATCGGCTTTTTTAATTCGAACTCTAGAAAGTCGACGTTAGCTCGTAAAGTAGACAAGGCCTTAGTCATTTCTTGTAACAATAGTCATGTCCAGAAATTAGCCCAAACCCAAATCCCAAATGGAAACACTCCCAAACTTCACAGCTCAGTCCCATTTCTACTTCTGCTACTAAAGGTCAGTACCGTATCTAAGACACTCCATAATAAATGAGTAATAATAGAATAGATATAAATTCAGAGGATAAATTTTGTATAAGGTGGTAATTTTTGTCATAGTGCTGCAGTATTTTCTGCTGTTCTTCTCTGCTAGCATTGGCTAGACTCAGAGCCTGAAGATGACCAGCAATGTGTAGCTTGTCAACTTGTTCACTTATTTTTTCTTCTACCATCAGTTTATAGAGCTCAGATACCTAGGGAAGCCTTAGGTTAGAAATTAGTTTGGACTTTCACAAACTACTGATCAGACCAGCCTGAACAAATTCACATTGAAAAAAGATTAGAAAGCAGCATAAGAAGTTATTTTTTCCTTCTGACTGCTTGTTGGCATTTTAGTGTGCACTGTCTGCTCTTTGAGTAATGGGTCACGTGATGCAGTGTAATACCAGCAGCTAGAACCTTGTCTTTCAGTGTTTACTGTGGGTTTTACAACATGAGTTCTTAGTTAAAATTGAACTGTTTCTAAATCATTGTAAAAAGCCCCACTGCAAACAACTGTTGGGATTTTATACTTAAAGCTTTCCTGTAGAATGAAAACAATTGGTGATTCACTTGATAGTGTAACAATAATGAATATATACAATTTAAATATCCCATCAAACTCACCTGTACAAGGAGAAACACCATGCTGCACTATATTATGGGAAATTTGAGAAAAACTTTCCAACCAAAGAGTTAAACTTTTATGCTAGTGTCATACAAGCTTGATTTAATTTTTTCCCCAGTCCTGACATTGGACTCATTTTAAAGGGGCAAAATCAACTTAAAAATAACGCGTCTTTCTGAATTTGTTGTACCTACTGATGTAACCACTAACATCTATGTTTACTGTAGCTGAAAGAGATTGGAGAACAAAAGTTTTTTTTCTTTGTTTCAATTACTTTACTCTGACAGCACTTTGAGTACAATCAGTTTAATCATTTCCCCTATAGTAATTTTTGTCAGCTTTCCTTGTTCATGTGGGTCTTTTTCACCATGACAGTGAAAGACAAAAACATTTTTAAAATGTGCTTGTCAGATCATAAAAAGCGAGACAGGAACTCGGGGCAGGTATTGCACTTGAAATTACTTTGTACTCTTTTAAAAATTGACTAGATTTCACATTAACTGTATCCCTTTTAAGTGCCCATTTTGGACCAGAGGTGGGGAGGAGATACTTCAATACCACACCACTTATCCAAATTGAAATCTGGAGACATTTTAATGGGAAAAAACTGATCCCCTTCAGATTCACTGTGTTCCTACTACGTGTCGGGTGAGACAGCACTTTCCTTTTGCTCCTACGCTTACTGATGCTGAGTCAGATCTTGAGGCAGGGCTTCCTGTCTGTGACTGGCAAGAGACATGGAACGTTTCCTTCCTTTGTTTCTTGTCTGTCTCTCTCCTTTCTGATTTAAGTCTTACTGTCTCCTTGTTCTCCTGTTTTCTCTCATTTTCCCCAGCACCCGTTCCTGGGGCTCTTCCCTTGTCCTGTTAGTTTTCTCCCCATTCCTTCTTCATATTTCCGTACCATTCTTTTCTCCCTCTACTTTTGCTCTTCCAACCTCATCTTTTCCAACGAATCTTGGGAAAAGGGACCTTTCTGTATAGCTTTTTCCCCCCACTCTGCTTTGTTTAGCATGATGTTGATTCTGTCCCACACTACCTGGCAAGTGTAGTAGGCAGAGTGAGGAATAGAGCTCAGATGTGCTGCACTGGCAGAATCTGGGAATGTGCAGAGGTGCTACATGCTAAATGAGACATGCAGGTCTAATAAGTTCCCAGGCAAGAATTATTGTTTCATTCTTCACCCTCCCATCCCCGCAATATCCGATTCAGACCACTCCATCACCAATCACTATATACATCTGCATATCTTGTGGCAGATGTTCAGATCTTGGTCTCTGTCTCTTTAATCTTAACCCCCTGCTTTTTATTGCTTGGACTCTTCTATGCTTATGAAATATGCCAACATAGTGTTTAGAAAAGTATGCTCTGTTACATTTTCTTCAGGGGATGAAAATAGATGCAACACTCTTAGAAATAACCATATATTCCAGCCTATCTTATAGAGTGCATACAAATAAATAGAGGCCTACTAATACTGGTGTATATCAATCTCTTATGTCATTCCACCTTGAAAGCTGATTTTAGATGGGATGCTTTAGTGGCAACATGGACCATCAATAAGATACAGCGATTGCAATCTCACATAAAAATTCGTACCTATAGTGTAATGACATCTTTGGATAAAAGCAGCACCTGCCAATAAAGAAGACCAGAAGGATACAGTACATTGAACAAATGTACTGTGAAGCATTAGAAGAGAATGATACCACTCCTTGTACCTTTGGTGAAGGAAAACAATGGGCAACCCAGCCCTCTTTCTAGAAGCTTAGACCAGTGGGGTCCACACTTTTATTTGAAAATGTTTAGGGGTCTGCAAATGTAGAAAAGTTGAAAACCATTGTCTTAGACTCAATAGCTTGTATTCTCATTTGTGTAAATTCTAAATTGATCAAGCCAATATTTAATGACGTAGAGATGCCAAAATTAATAGTCCTTTATCTATGGCCACAATTTGCAAATTCACCTATTTATACCGTAACTTTTATAAAGCATTCTTAGTGCATACTACTACAAAGTGCACTGTACACAGTTAGCTGTAGATGAAAAGATTTCCAGGGACACTTCAAAGAGTAGGAAATGACTAAATATCTTGAAGGGAACTGCACTAGAGTTCCACCTAGATGAGGCACCACAAATAAAAGAAGAGCTTCCAACTGCAGATTAGTAATAAGGAGAGATCAGAGAGGAAGCCAAGATTGGAGTTAGGACGGGGGAGGAGGAAATAGGCAGAAATGAAAGGTTGGGGGGTGTCTATCCATGAACGGTGTTTTAATGAGAACAGCGGGGTGGTTTTTCTTTTCTTAATGGGCTTGAGGATAAGTCACTAGACCAGGACACAGAAGTCCTGGGCTCAATTCCCTACTCTGCCACAGATTTCCTGTGTCCTTGGACAAGTCACTTAATCTTTTCTGCCTCAGCTTTACAGCTGTAAAATGGACATCTCTCTTTATTCTATAGGATAATGTAAGGATAATTTAATGAAAATTTTGAGGCACTCAAATGTTGTAAAGGTCATATAAATTCCTACCTAGATAGGAAGTAATATGAAGATGGGGTGGTGGGAATGGTATGGTCTTTCTTCATGAGCAGGAGCAAGATGACATATTAAGGGGGAAAAGGATCAGGCTGATTAAAAAGGAAAAATCCTCCTCTCACTACTGATCCATAGTTACATGTTCACACTGATAACATAATGTTGACTTATTTATTACTGACGCAATTTCTGTTTCAGCTCCATTGCTGAGAGCAATTTTACTGGATTTTTTAAAGTCTTTGTAGTTTCTAAACATTTTAAAACAAATTATTATAAAAATAAAATCCAGGGAAAAAGACAAAATGACGATGGATTAAGTTAAAACCCAAACAAGACACAATGAAGGTATATTGAGAAATTAAAGGAAAAACCTCTGGAGAAGAAAATGCAAATCCTAAGGTGCAAACCTCTTTGAATAAATGCAGGTAGCCGGATTTGGGTCTCACATGCTGTACATATCTCGTACCTATTTATGAGCATCGTAAAACGGAGGCCACCTGCTTGCAGTTCTCATCTTAAGCAAGCTTCCACAAAGGGAAGAGGAACTGGGTGTTTTGGTTAACTTTAACCTTGGACATAATGTCATACAAATATTATTTTATTTTGATTGGAAGCCTAAAGCATAAACCTGGGAGTCAGATGATCTGGGTTGTGTTGGTGGGTCAGCCACTGACTTACTGGGCTTGTGCAGGTTACTTAATTTTATCTGTCTCTCTCTATGCTTCAATAGCTCCTTTGTCAGAATGGAGAAAATAAATACTTTCCTCTCTCACAGGGTAACATGGGGCTTAATGAATGTTGTAAAGAGCTGTGAGATGATAAAATGTGAGAAAACTCTTGTTGTTAATTTCAGTTTGTCACAATCTGTTTTGTTTTGTTAATGTTGTAGTTGAATATGACAAGGAGTTCACACCTCACCAACAACACCACAAAGAGTTCAAGTTTAACTTGTCCCAGATCCCAGAGGGGGAGGCAGTTACTGCTGCGGAATTCCGAATCTACAAGGACTGTGTTGTGGGGAGTTTTAAAAATCAAACCTTTCTTATCAGCATCTATCAAGTCCTGCAAGAACATCAGAACAGGTACATAAGGGACAGTCACTCTTTTCCCACTAACTACGGCAACAGTGAAGCCTGGGGTGGAGGGCTCCTTTTTTAAGGAGGTGGGAATATTCAGAGGGTGCAGAAATCACTTAGTAGAATATTTTTTGCCTATGTTAATAGAGGTTGTTACTGTTCAAGTTTTATTTATTGAGAAGTAGACTTCATAAAATATAAAATGAATATGGACTAAGAAACTCAACAGTAACTTAGTCCAGAATGTCATTCGGGGAGTATAATTTTGTTGACTTAAAGTAAGACAAGAGTCTAGGGTGAAGCCATATAATTTTAGACTAAAGATTCTATATTGCTAACATTATTCATGCACACTAAAATGGGTATGTTCCATTTCAAATAGATACTAAAAGGATATGTAATAGAAATCCTGGAAATCTAGAATAATACTGCTAGAGAAACATTGCTAAACAATGTAGTCTGATTCTCCTCTGAGTTGCACTTTTGTAAATCAGAAGTACAGTAACTTGATTGACTTTAGGGGAGTTACACTAAGGAAATGGAGAAGGAGAAGAAGACAGCCCCAGAATTACAGGAGCTGAACTTTGTATCTTGATAGGTTAAAAAAAATGCTTTACTTTTACAGGAAGATCAAATTCAATGCACTTTGAAAGCTATATAGGTTATCTTCTCCAGGAAATCCCTCTGTTAAAGGTTATTGGATAATCTAATCACAGAATCATAGAAATCTAGGACTGGAAGGGACCTCAATAAATCATCTAGTCCAGGCCCCTGCACAAAGGCAGGTCTGAGAATTATTTGACCAGTAATATTCAGACATCCATGGTTCAGGAGCCAAATTAACCATCAACATTATCCAAAAGAACACAGCAGTGTGTATTCATTGTTTCATTTACTGTCTAATCGAGCATCTGTCTGTGTATCTAATCTAAATTCTCACAATAAAATGACTGACCAAGTATTATTATTTTATCAGCTATAGTTGGTTAATAACATACTGACCAATCAGGATGCTTTTACTAACTTGGATTGGTTAATACTTAAATCACACAATGTTTTAATATCATGGGCTGTAAGGAGTCACAGGAGACAAATTAAAGAGCCATTCATGGTTCCTGAGCATTAGTCTGAGTATCACTGAGCTACATCATCCCTGACAGGTATTTCTGTAACATATTCTTAACCCCCCTACCCCTCACATCCCAGTGATGGTGATACCACAACTTCCCTAGGTAATTTGTTCCAGTGCGTAACTACTGGCACAGCTAGGAAGCTCTTCCTAATGTCTAGTCTAAATCTCCCTTGCTGCAATTTAAGCCCATTGCTTCTTGCCCTGTCCTCAGCGTTTAAAGAGAACAGTTTATCACCCTATTTTATGACAACCTTTACTTGAAGACTTTTATGTCTCCCTGTTATGTCAGTCTTTTCTTCTCCAAACTAAAGAAACCCAATTTTTTCTGTCTTTCCTTGTAGGTCATTTTCTAGACCTTTAATCATTTTTTTGTTGCTCTCCTCTGGAGTTTCCAATTTATCTATATTTTTCAAAAAGTGTAGTGCCCAGAACTGGACACTGAGTGCTGAGTGGAAAAATTACTTCTCGTGTCTTGCTTACAACACTTTAGCTAATAAATCCCAGAATGATGTTCACTTGTTTTTGCAGTATGATTATATTGTTGACTCATTTAGTTTGTGATCCACTGTAACCCTCAGATCCTCTTAGCAGTACTCCTTTCTAGGCAATCATTTCCCATTTTGTATTTGTGCAGTTGTATTATCCTGCCTATTTGTAGTACTTTGCATTTGTCCTTACTGAATTTCACCCTATTTATTTCAGACCATTTTTCTGGGTTGTCAAGATCATTTTGAATTCTAATTGTGTTGTCCAAAGTACATGCAATTCCTCCCTGCTTCATATTATCCACAAACTTTGTAAGTGTACTCTCTGTGCCATTATCCAAATCATTTGTGAAGCTATTTAATAGAACCAGACCCAGGACAGATCCCTTCAGGACCCCAGTTAAAGTGCTCTTCCAGCTCGATTGTGAACCATGATAACTACTGAGTACGGTTTTCCAAATAGTTGTGTACCCATCTTATAGTAGGTTTCTGTAGGCTGTATTACTTTAGTTTGTTTATGAGAAGCTCATGAGAGTAAAGCTTTTGATACTGTCTAAAATTGCGATACATCACATTGCCTGCTTTTCCCCCTACCCACAAGGTTTGCTCCCTTATCAGAGGAAAATATTAGGTACGTTTGACATGTTTACTGTTGTTTATCACCTTATTTTCTTCTAGATGCTTTCAAATTGATATTTTGCTCCATTAATTTACTCAGTACCAAAGTACAGCTGACAAGCTGGGTTGTCCTTATCCCTGTTTTTATAGATGGGTGCTACATTTGCCCTTTTTTCCAATCCTCAGGTAACTTTCCTGTCCTCCATGAATTCTCAGAGATAATCACTAATGGCTCAGAGATCTCTTCAGTCAGTTCCTTAAGTATTCTAGGTTGTATTTCATCAGACCCTGCCAACTTGAAGAAATTTAACTTGTCTAAGAAATTCTTAACATGCTCTTTACCTATTTTACTCTCCTACCACATTTATACTGAAAATCACTATGTTAATCATCCAATCGCAGTATTCACAAAATAAGTTAACAGTAACAAAAAAGGCATTTAACGCTTTGGTCATTGCTACATTTTCTATTATTGTCTTTTTTTCCTTCATGGACTTTGCTGCATGTTGATACTTAGCAGCATTTGCAACCAGTACGGTGACAGATGGTAGATCAGTGGTGTCAAATAAGATGGAGAAGACAAAGATTGAGAAGAGAGAACCTGTGGCACAAAAATTATAAGAAATATGAAACAATTTTATATATTTAAGGGATAACATTCGTGGCAGGGAAGCATCAAGACAAAAATGTGATTAATGGTCAGTAAAATGTCAAAGTAAATCTGAGCCACATAAGCAATTTGAAATGAGAAGACGCACATAAGAAATAAGAAGATGCAGAAAACTACAGCATTAAAAGGAAATATTTTCTTTTCCGTGCGATGGTTTGCAAGGTGGGGATGTTTTGTGATGTTTCTTTCTCAGACTTTCCATTTATGTCATTTTTGGGGCCATGCCTTAGGTGAATAAATGTTGTGAAGACCAAGCAACCATTCACTAAATGAAGCTGAGAGGAATGGCATTTGTAGAAAAGGAGTGAAATAATTAGATATCGATGAGGATTTTGATATGTTTGAATAGAATAATGTTGGGTTTTCTAAGTTGTGGTCTGCTGGAATCTCATGTTTGCTAGCTAGAAGTATATATGAGCTGATATGGAAGACTGAGTTAGTGGGGGTGTGTGTGTGTGTGTGTGTGAATGGTAGATATTCCATAGATATGTAGACTTTATAGCTGTCAGCTGTTCTGTTCATTCTGACCACACAGACTTTTCCAAAACCCAGGATTTTTCCACAAATACATGTTTCCATCACTGGAGCTGAAGGAGTATCTCAGTTAACTAATGTAGTTTTAGGTCTTAAATATAGCTTCTGTGCACCAGTCCCTAGAGCAAGCAATAGGTTTCATGTTCCTTCCCCTACAGGGCATTGGTAACTTTCATTTGTATGTAACATTATAGTAGAGTAAATTGAATGAAGTATTATAACTTAAAAAGTAGTGAAGAGAAATGGGACTTTGATATGGCCCATAATTAATACTCCCATTTCTTAGCAGTTGGTGAAAACTTTGTTTCAAAGTAGTTGTTAATAGTTCTGTATATGATGTTATTGAAACACCATATCTATATTTCAAATACTATCTTAATAAACACAGTGCCTGAATATAGGTTGAACTGTTGAGTTGGGAGATAAATGTACCTTTTAACTGCGAATTTAGTACTCATGAAAGATGGACAGTCTTGGCTATTGCAGCCCTCTATTTAGTCACAGAACCTGTACCCTGCAGGTAGCAGCACCTCAACTCGGAACTGGAGTGATCACCTCAAGAAAATAGTTCAAGTCTCTCCATTCAGTGGTGTTTTCCTGTTAATACTGCCAAAAGGGTACCTGTAGTAAGGTGCACACTAGAATCTGAACTGAGAATCCTAAAGAAGTTTCATCTAGGCCAAACAGACAGCAATTTTCAGTCACTATTAACATGGACTAGTTTTGAACTGGTAACCCAGATCTCCATAGCTCTTTACTAATCCCTTACTCATCTGTTCCCTTAGGCTTCTGGTGGCAAGGGCAAAATTAGGCCCATATATTCTTAGTGTCATTAGGGAGCATACTTTATTTCTTCTCCTCTTAGCTTAAGTAGTTGTGGATTTTTTCATATATTTAAAAATAGATACTGTTTTGCAAGAAACACAAGCTTCTGACCACTCTGCAGCTTTAGCTTCTATTTACATTATTGACACTGTAGGATATGGTTGCCAAATGTGTGACCAGGTTAGTGTAATGTGTACACTTGTTGTCCCTTGCCTCTCTTAAAGGCAAACACTAGGTACTTGTTTACAGGTGCTCACCAACATCTGTACCTAGGAAAGTCCACATGTAAACACATCCCATCTTCTTGCCTTGAAATCTCTTTGGCTGCCCTACGTGAAGTTTGAAACACACTTGCTTTGAGAAACTTTTTATCCATCGGTCCGCTTATTTTCTTTTCCTTGTGGTGAAAATATTTCTGCAGAAGTTGTGGCTAAAGTTTTGCTTTAGTGATTCATTTGGAATATATTGTTTTCTTTGCCTATTGGGAGCAGTGTTTTATGGCTCAAAAGCAAAAGCAATAGTTTTTTTTTAAAGGAGCCAGCAAAATGTTTGTAAGGCCTGCATTGAGTTCCAATAGCTGACTTATAAGCCAAAAAATAACAGCTTTTACTTAAAAGGTTTTGTTATCACACTTCCTTTACACTAATGGCTTGAATAAAGACTTGATATTTCCTGACATTTGATGACATTGTACTAAATGAAGAAGGGAATGTAGACATACTGAATTCTAGCCATGGATCTTTAACTCAGCTAAATTGAAGACAGGAATGGGAAAATTCTAGCTGAATTCAAGGTGAACAAAAGTGAATTTTAGTACTTCTGTGCAAGGTGGTGGATTGACAGAACTGCAGTTATCTATCCATCTAAAACAGATACATCAGAGGAAGCTGCAGCAGCACCTTTCTCACACTGCTGTGCTGCCTTAACCCTGATCAGGAGGTTTCTCCTTTAGATCTGAGATAAGATGTTCATTCAGTCATTGAGCTGTCCCCTTGAGATTGCCAACAAGGGTGCCAGTTTAACAGGGGCTTTTATGATGCAATCACAAATCTGCTAGGAAAAAGAAAATTCATCTCTATAGGCTGATGAAACACCTTTGACTGATGATTGTGATGGGTTGGATCACAGAAACCCCCTATGGGACTGCCACCTGATGTGCTGAGACTACCTCTGAGCGTGTTTTCCCTGCCAGCTTGAGACTTCAGTGCCCTTCCTTGTTGTGCCAGACACGCTAGCCTGCTACAACACAGATCCAAGTGTGAACCACATCCCCCACAAGCTGCAGGCTTAACTGAAAACAGCTTAGGAAGTGTTCCGTCTCCAGCACTCAGATACCCAACTGCCAGTGGGGTCCAAATCCCAAATAAATCTGTTTTATCCTGTATAAAATGTATACAAAATTGATTACAAAAATGATACATTAATGTAAATAGGATGAATATATCCTGTGAATCATAACCTTTGCAGAGATATGTTACATGGCATATCTAACATAAAACATATTCCAATCACATCATATTTACACTCATGAGCATATTTCTATAAAGCATTATGAGATGCAACATCACAAGGATAATTCTTGATTACTGATCGGTGCTGTAATGACTCACTGAAGTGTGAAAAGCTCTGCGTGTCTTTGAGCAAGAAAATCATGAAGAAAATCCATGAATACATGAATTTGGGAGATGAAGCCTCAGTTAATGAATGAAACAAATTAGGAGATTGAGTGTCTCAAGAAAGAGACAAGGGGAAACTTCAGGGAAGAGACCTGGGAGGGGGACAAAAATAAGTGAATCACCCCAAAAAGGTGTCCCTGAAATTACCAGGTGTTCATTGGTTCAGAAGTATGTAATTAAAACTCTTATTCAGCTCTTCTTAAGTAGGAACTCCCCCCGCCCCACCCCCTCCACTGACTGTCTTCATAGAGGTTTTGCTTATTAGGACCTTACTCAGTGCTAATAAACTCTTCCTGAGTGGAGTTAGATGTCATAGAGGTTTAAAAAACAACAACACTACCCTATTCTTGAGCCCTGTCTGTACTACGGCTTCTGTTGTTTACTATTGATGGAACTAGTATCAGAGGGGTAGCCGTTTAGTCTGGATCTGCAAAAGCGACAAAGAGTTTTGTAGCACCTTATAGACTAACAGATTTTAGGGATCATGAGCTTTCGTGGGCTAAGACCCACTTCATCTAATGAAGTGGGTCTTAGCCCACAAAAACTCATGATTCCTAAGATCTGTTAGTCTATAAGGTGCTACAAGACTCT